>SKCR01036946.1:0-165476 GCA_019454045.1 Zanthoxylum bungeanum
ATAGTGCATCAGTTAGTCGAAGAGACCAATCTTTGCGATTTGGGTTAGCCATTTTTCCTAGAATTTGTTTAATTTCCCTATTTGCTAATTCTACTTGTCCATTGTCTGGGGGTGATAAGAGGTGGAAACTTAGTGTGCGACTCCATGCTTTTCACAAAGGATCTAAAGGGTCTATTACAAAAGTGTTTATCTCCATCACTTATGATGGCTCGAGGAATTCAAAATCGACTCAATAAGTTTTCTTTTAAAAATATGATCACAGTTGTGTGATCATTGTTCCGATGAGGAATTGCCTCGACCCATTTTGAAACAAAATCGACTACAATTAAAATATATAAAAATCCAAATGATGGTGGAAATGGGGCCAAGAAATTGACCAGTGCTTACACACGCGTATAACGGAAGCGCGCGTATCGTTCATGTAGTATAAAAAATATCGATCCCACGAGGACTTAATACCTAATCTATTAATTTTAATGAGGTCAAATGATTACTGGTATCTAATGGTTTATTTGATTTGATTGGGATGGTGACTTAAAAAACTAAATTTAAAAATTAAAACAAGTAAATAAAAATTGTACGAAAATAATTTTAATAAATTCCAAATATATAAAACTATCCAGGTTTTGATTTATTCCAATATTAATTAAAGATGAATTGGTTATCTTATAGTTGGGTAATATATTGATTTACTAACATGGAACACTAATTTATGTAAAAGCCTCTTCCGATGGTCAATTACAAATACCCAGTATAACCCAATTGAATCATATGCCTTTGTCAACCAAATTACCTGGATTCATTAATTTTAAGTTCTAATTATGGCTACCCCTGTCCGACAGGTATATTCCTATCATGTAAGGAAATCTATTAAAGGGTTATCTATCCTCAAGGAAGATCGTGGGCTATTTAGTCTAAGGTCTTAAACCTAAAATCCCTTTGTCTAGTTCATTTTAAGTTTACCGAATCAATTTTATTAATGGCCAGTTAATAAAAAGCATTAAGATTAAAACACAATAAATAAATCTTTATATTACCCAAACCATAATCTAACCCCTTATAAACCCGTGATACTGGAATTCATCACAACCCTAGATAACTAACTTAGTTACTATTCATAACTAGGGCTAGTAAAATAAAAGACAGAAAGTAAAAGTGCTGAAAAGTAAATGTAGTAAAGTAAAATTACAATAAAATAAAATGCTAAGGTAAAAGAAATTACTTTTTCTAATTACTATTTAGATATCTCTCATAATATAATATATAAACTTGTGACAGCATTACCAATCAGCCATGTAGGCGGTAACCTGTTTAAGTCAAATTAAGTCCAACCAGCAATTAAGGCGGTAATAATTGTCCATAATCTAGCCATATAGGCGGAACCAAAATAACCTGCCATATAGGCGGTAAGAAAATTTAATTACCAACCGACTAATATCGCGGTATCCTAATTAAGTCAAATTTTAAATATTGAATATATTATAATTACGGGAGATTAATCTAACTAGAAATAGAAAAAGAATTACCTTTCACCTTAGCAGGGGGAAATTACCTCCTCTTGGTTGAATAGTAAAACTGTAACAGTAAAAAGTAAAAATAAATTACTATTACTATTATAAAAGTAAAATTACTATTACTATTACAAAAAGTAATTAAAATTAATTAAAATGATGAATTTGAAGAAACTATGTAGAAACCTCCTTATTTACATCAGAAAATTCAGAGAGAAAGGTACATCTAAAATCAGAAAACTGAACTCAATTTATAGGCGCCGGTAGATCTTGGGCGTCGTGACGTCAAAGCCTTTGGCGTCGCTACGCCAGCTCATTTCCATGCGGCACGCGCTCGGCTTGACACGTGGCGAAGGTAGCTAGCAACTCAATGATTATATTGATGTGGCGATGATGTGGCGCTAACATGGCGACATGTGGCGAAAGCGATTGTCGGCACCGTAGGATTGCGACATGTGGTGACACATGGCACGCTGTGATTGGTTGATGGTGATGTGGCGTTTTGACTTGGTCAACGGCTGACATGAATGATTGACCAGTACTTACACACGCGTATAACGCAAACGCACTTATCGTTCAAGTAGTATAAAAAGTATCGATCCCACGAGGACTTAATACATATTCTATAAATTTTAATGGGGCCAAATGATTACTGGTATCTATACGATTATTTGTTTTATTGGGATGTTGACTTAAAAATTAAATTTAAGACAAGTAAATAAAATTGCGCTAAAGTAAATTTAAGAAGTCCAAATTTATAAAACTATCTAGAGTTGTAAATCCTTCCAATATTATTTAAAGATGAAGTGGTTATCTTATAGTTGGGTAATATATTGATATACTAACCTGGAACACTAAATTATGTAAAAGCCTCTTCCGATGGTCAATCACAAATACCTAGTATAACCCAATTGAACCATATGCCTATGTCAACCAAATTACCAGGATTCATTAAATTTATTTTCCAATTATGGCTACCCCGCCTGACAGGTATATTCCTATCCTGTAAGGAAATCTATTAAATGGTTATTTATCCTCAAGGAAGATCAGAGGTTATTGAGTCTAAGGTCTTAAACTTAAAACCAAGATTTGGTCAATTAGATCCGGAGCAGTTATGGCAGTAAAGAGATGTTCTTTCATAGGTTTTGTCACGAACCCATTTCTTCGAGCATCATCAAGAAACACAAAAAGAAAGTCATAAAATCCTTCGATGTTATATAGTCCAAGCGGTTTCTGGTGAATGTTCATGTTCGCCCAAGGTAGTACTGTAAAAAATCTCCTCCATTATTCCCAAGCCACCTGGCAAAGCAATAAAAGCATCAGCACGGTTAATCATTTCTACCAGTCGTTTAGACATACCTGGCACTATTAGCTCTTCTCTGTTTGATGGTCCAATAAGATTTGCCTCCGCCAAGGGTTTTGGGATGATTCCCAAAACTTGACTGTCTCCTTCTTGTGCAGCCTTTGAAACGATCCTCATTAGTCCAAGATTGCCACCTCTATATATTAAGTGCATATTCCTTGCTGTAATGACTCGACCCAATTCCTATGCTGCAGTTACGTATTGTGGTTTAACACCAGCACTGGTACCAGTAAATACACAGATATTTTCAACTCGTCTTCTTGAAGTGGCTTCCATGTTTTATGTATTTCTTTCTCAAATCTGGATGCCTTCAGAAGTGCAATGACGGGTTGGATTTATAACACCTGCAAAAAGGGTGAATAAAATAATAACACTAGTACGTTGTAAATGACAATTATTAGTTAAACAGTAGGTTAAATCATGTTAGTCAAAAAGGTCTGGATCCTGTCGGAGAAAATAAAAGAAAACAACAAAACAAATCACAATTATTGGGAAAAGATAAAGATATATAATATTTATAATAATTACAGCTTGATTAACGTCTATGCGAGAGGGACAAGCTTCCCATCCAATTTTCTTATAAATTGGCAAACACGGTCTTTTTGAGTCAGATTCCCAAGACTTGGATGTTGTCTTTCTTTTTAAAATTGTGTATGTAATCTGCGAATGGCTATATGAACATATCCACTGGGATGCGTCTCAAGAGTCGAAGATATATCATCTATAGACTCCTTAATCAAGCCTTCATTAATGAATTTAATTTTGTCTTCGCGGTTATTAGACACAATTCCTAAAGAATGACAGCGAGTATTATAATTCCAGCGTGCACATTTGAAACAAAACACCCATTTGCTTAGCTCTACGTTTCTTAGCATAAGTGCTTCGTCCAAATCCAGGCAAATAAGAAGGACATGAATCTTCAATAGTCTCATTCATTGCAAGGAAGCTTTGTAGACTTTCATCAAAGAATTTTAAGGGAGAGAGGGAAATTACATGTGAAGATTTACGAGAACTTCTTCCATCTTGAAATGACTTAATCTATAAAACTAAACACACCAAATTATATCACACCAAATCACAATATATACAGAAATTGCATGGGTTGCCTCCCTGCTAGTGCTAAATTTAACGTCATTAGCTAGACGTGACTGTCCGAACGTTATGCTGGATCAGAAAGTGTGACACTTTTTTTTGTCGCTCAAATGATTCTCCACAATAATGCTTGACTCGCTGACTGTTCACTTTGAATGTGTTGCTGGTGTTGGGATCCAATAACTCAACAGCTCCATGTGGTAAAACCTGAGTGATTACAAATGGACCTGACCACCTTGATTTCAACTTTTCAGGGAAAAGTTTCAATATTGAATTGTACAACAACACCTGCTGCCTTGGTTCTAACTGTCTGTGCACTATTTTTCTGTCATGCCATTTCTTAGTCTTTTATGTATACAATCTGGCATTCTCATAAGCCTGTAGGCGAAATTCCTCCAGTTCATTGAGTTGGTTAAGTCTTTTCTCTCCTGCAGCTTGTTGATCAAGATTCAATTTCTTCAGTGCCCAATACACCTTGTGTTCAAGCTCAACTGGCAGATGGCATACTTTCCCAAACACCATTTTATTTGGAGACACACCAATGGGTGTCTTGTAATCTGTCCGGTAGGCCCATAATGCTTCATCGAATTTTATAGACCAGTCTTTCCTTGTCGATCCAACGGTTCTCTCCAAGATTCTTTTGATCTCCCTGTTTGAAACCTCAACCTGTCCATTTGAATGTGGATGGTAAGCTGTGGCAACTTTATGCGTAACTCCGTATTTGGATAGGAGTGCTTCAAATTATCTGTTACAGAAATATGAACCACCATCACTGATAATCGTATGCGGTGTTCCGAATCGAGTGAAAATAATCTTTTTAAGGAACTTGATCACCAATTTTGAATAGTTGGATGGTAGTGCAATTGCTTCGACCCATTTGGAGACGTAGTCTACAACAACCAGGATGTACATGTTTCCGAATGATGGAACAAAGGGTCCCATGAAATCAGTACCCCACAAATAAAAAATTTCCACTTCCAAAATATTTTGCAACGATCATTCATTTCTCCTTGAAATATTCCCCGTTCTCTAGCACCTGTCATATTCAAGAGCAAAAAGATAAGCATCTTGAAAAAGAGTGGGCCAGAACAAACCTGATTGAAGGACTTTGGCTGCAGTTTTGTTTCCACTGAAGTGTCCACCATATAGTGATGATTGACAGTGCTGTAGAACACTGTTGACTTCCTCCTATAGAACACGCCGTCACAATAATTGATCAGCACACCGTTTGAATAGGTAAGGCTCATCTTAGACATAATGCTTGACTTCTTTTGAAGAATTTCTTCTGTTTCTGAGTTGTCCAATCCAACGGCCATTTTCCTGACACAATGTAGTTGACATAGTCAGCATACCATGGGGCATATTGCTGTTTCAAGGGAAACAGCTGTTCATCTGGAAAAGTTTATTTGATTGACAGATCTTTGCTAGTTGTTTCTTCATTCTCGAGCCTCGATAAGTGATCTGCCACCTAGTTTTCTGTACCTTTCCTATCTCGAATCTCCACATCGAATTCTTGCAAAAGAAGTATCCAATGGATCAATTTTGGTTTGGAATCTTTCTTCGTGATCAGATATTTAATTGTCGAATGATCTGTGTAGACCACCACTTTGGGACCCAGCATATAAGAGCAGAATTTGTCGAAAACGAACACAACTGTGAGAAACTAATTTTCAGTGGTTGTGTAGTTGAGCCAAGGTTCATTCAGAGTTCTGCTGGAGTAATAAATGGTGTGGAAAATCTTTGCTTTGCGTTGTCCCAAAACTGCTCCTATAGTAAAATCACTAGCATCGCACATCACTTCAAATGGAAAAGTACAGTCTGGTGCTACTATGATAGGGGCATAAAACAGCTTATGTTTTACGATCTCAAAGGCTTCCTGGAATTGTTTGGTGAAGTTGAAAGACACATCCTTCTCTAGAAGATTGCACAGAGGTTTAGCAATTTTGGAAAATTCTTTGATAAATCTCCAGTAAAAACCTACATGTCTGAGAAAGCTCTGAATCCCATTGACAGATGTTGGTGGAGGTAGTCTTACAATTGTCTCGATCTTTGTTTTGTCTACCAATGACAATGCCTTCCTGCACAATAAAGTGGCATTTCTCTCAATTGAGTACCAGGTTTGCATCTTCACACTTTTTTAGCTCCAGTTCAAGATTTTGCAAACAATGGTCAAAGGAATCTCCAAACACAGAAAAGTCATCCATGAAAACCTCCATAATCTGTTCCAGCATGTATGAGAAAATGGCCATCATGCAACACTGAAATGTGGCAAGGGCACTACATAATCCAAATGGCATTCTGTGGAAAGAAAAAGTACTACAGGGACATGTAAATATGGTTTTCTCCTAATCTTCTGGGGCGATGGCAATCTGATTGTAACTTGAATAACCGTCCAGAAAGTAATAGAACTCATGCCCCGCTAATCTATCTAGCATATGATCAATGAATGACAGTGAAAAATGGTCATTTCTTGTGGCTTTGTTCAGTTTCCGATAATCCATGCATACTCTCCATCCAATCACGGTTCTTGTTGGAATTAGCTCGTTCTTTTCATTGGTGACAATAGTAATTCCTCCTTTATTCGGTACACACTGGATATGACTCACCCATGTGCTGTCTTAGATGGGGTAAATGATGTCAGTATCCAACCATTTGATGATTTATTTCTTTACGACTTCCTTCATGATTGGATTGAGTCTCCATTGATGCTCCACTGTGGGTTTGTATTCATCGTTCATCAGAATCTTGTGCATGCAAAATGATGGACTAATATCTCGAATGTCTGCTATAGTCCAGCCAATGGCTCTCTTATGCCCTCGAAGTACTCTCAATAACTTTTCTTCCTATTCCAATGTTAGCGACGAAGAAATTATCACATGTAATTCAGAAGAGTTACCAAGAAAAGCATACCTGAGATGGTTCAGAAGTAATTTCGGCTCCAACTGTGGTGGTTCTTCAATCGAAGGCTTGATTTGATCTTTCTTCGCGAGTTCCAAAATTTCCACATGTGGTGTCACTTTGAAACAAAATGGCTTGTCAAGATAGTTAATACATTCCATGATTTCAGCATCAAGCTCGCTATCAGTCATGTTGGTGATGTAAGCTTCAAGTGTATCCGTGCGATTTGACTCAGTATCCTAAACGATACTATCAACAACATCAACCCTGAAGCATTCCTCTTCCTTTTAATCGCTCGAGAATTTCATCGCTTTGAATACATTAAAGGTAACTTCTTTGTCCTGCACATTCATGGTTAGTTCTCATTTTTGTACATCAATCACAGTTTTACCTGTAGCCAAAAATGGTCTCCCAAGGATGATAGGTACTTCTTTGTCTTCTTCCATGTCAAGAATAATGAAATCAGCTGGAAGAATCAGTTTGTCGACTTTGACGAGCACATCTTCAACAACTTCCCTCGGAAATGCTAGTGTTCGATCAGCAAGTTGCAAAGAGACTAAAGTTTGCATTGCTTCTCCAATTTGTAGTTTCCTGTAAATAGAAAAATGTAGCAAGTTAACACTAGCACCTAAATAACATAAAGCCTTATCGATATAATGTTCTCTAATGGTGCATGGGACTATGAAACTGCCAGGATCTTTCAACTTCGGAGGAAGTTTCCCCTAAATGATGGCGATGCATTCTTCTGACAAAGCTACTGTCTCGTAGTCTCCCAATCTCCATTTTCGTGAAAGAATATCTTTCATGAATTTGACATAGCTGGACATTTCTTCCAAGGCTTATGGAAATGGGATGTTGATGTGCAGCTTTTTGAATACCTCCAAGAAACAAGCAAACTATTTGTCCAGTTTGGTTTTCTGAAAACGCTGAGGAAAATGTGGAGGTGGAGTGATCTGTTCTGGTTCTTTTTCCTTTGCTTCTTTTTCCTCCATCTGTTGCTCTGCTTCTTTTGGAACTTCCTCAACAGTTGCCTTGATTCCAACATATTTGTTGATCTCAGTACCGCTTTTTAAAGTAATAGCTTGACATTTCTCCTTCCATCAGTTTCTTGGATTTGGTTCTGCGTTGCTGGGAAGGTTTCCTGGCGGTCTGTAACTCTGAACATTAGCCAGTTGTCCAATTTGATTCTCCAGTACTTTGATGGAAGCTGATTGGCTTTGAAAAATAGCATCATATTGTGCTTGTTGCTTTTTAATCATCTCTTCAATCCATTCTTTCATCTCTGGTTCTTTCTCAGGTTCATGGCCTTTGTTCTATTACTGAAATCTAGGTGGTGGATAGTTCTACTGTTCGAATCCTGGAGGATTATTCTTTTTCCCTGAATTATTGCTCCATGAAAAGTTGGGATGATTCCTCCACCCTAGGTTGTAGATGTTGGAATATGGATTGTTCCCATGTCTGTTGAAATATTTGACATAATTCACCGTCTCTTCGGGTTGGGTTAGCTATGGTGCTCCTCCATATGTTAAACTAGTGGCTCCATTGTTGCTTTGGGTACTTAGAGTCTCTATAAATTTGCATATCTGATCCAGCTTGGTACTGAGTGCTTTGTTTGCTCCAACTTCATAAATTCCTGCAATTCTCTAGATCATGGTCCTTTCTGTTGGCCACAAGGAGCTGTTGTTGGCCATTTCTTCGATTAGGTCCTAGGCTTGATCTTCTCCTTTTGCCATTAGTGCTCCCCCAGCCGCATCATCATTTGTGGTACTCATCGGTCCAAAAAGTCCATTATAGAAAGTTTGGACTTGAAGCCATTTTGGAATCTCATGGTGAGGACATTTTCGGAGCAAGTCTTTGTACAATTCCCAAGGTTCCTAGAGAGTCTCTGAATTAAGTTGTACAAAAGATGTGATGTTATTCCTCAGTTTTGCTATTCTGGCTGGTGGAAAATACTTTACGAGGAATTTAGTGGCTAGATTGTTCCATGTTGTGATGGAACCTGCTGGTAGTGAATATAGCCAAGCCTTATCTCTGTCTTTTAGGGAATATGGAAAAACTCGCAGTCTCATTGCTTCTTCAGCTCCTCGGTTGTAATTGAAAGTATCGCAAACTTCCAGGAAGTTGCTGAAGTGGGCGTTGGGATCTTCAGTTGCATTCCCCTAAATTGTACTAACTGCTGAATCATCTGGATGCATGTTTTAATGTCACTTGCATTTGCTGGTAAGGGAGGAAGTACAATACAGGAAATGAAGCTGTCAACCACCGCAATGGTTCTGTCTCGAATGGGAATTGGTGGTGCAACCTCCAAAGGTTTAGGTTCCATATTAACTATTGCTTATTGAGATGGTTCGGAAGTAATTTCAACTCCAATTGTGGTGGTTCTTCGATTGAAGGCTTAATTGGATCTTTCTTTGGGAGTTCCAGACTTTCCACTGGGGGTGTCACTTTGAAACGGAATGGCTTGTCAAGGTAGTTAATTCATTCCATGATTTCAGTATCAAGCTCGCTATCAGTCATGTTGGTAATGCAAGCTTCAAGTGTATCCATGGGATTTGACTCAGTATCCTGAACGATACTTGACCGGCGTAATCATACGCGTATAATGCAAGCGCACGTATCGTTCAAGTAGTATAAAAATATTGATCCCACGAGGACTTAATTCCTACTATTGTTACTAATTATTGAATCTATTTATTTATAGGTATCTAATTGAGGGAGAAGTGAATTGATTGCTTTTAGTTGGTTGAATGTGGATTTACTAAAAAAAATAAATAAAAGACACAAAAGAAAATACCAAGAAAATTAAATAAAAGACTCAAAAGATCTAGGGTCGTGACTCCACACAATATTATTAAAAAGATGAATTGACTCTCTTATTTATGTGTAATAAATTAATTTGTTAACTTGGAACACGATGATATGCAAAAGCCTCTTCCGATGGTCAGATGCGAATACCCAGTATAACCCAATTGAACCATATCCTATGTCAACCATATTACCTGGATTCATTAAGACCAAGTTCCAATTATGGCTACCCACGCCCGACAGGTATATTCCTATCCTGTAAGGAAATCTATTAAAGGGTTATCTATCCTCAAGGAAGATCATGAGTTATTGAATCTAAGGCTGAAACCAAAAATCCCTAGGTCTAGTTCATTTTAAGTTTACCCCATCAATCTTATTAATGGACATTTAACAAGAAGCATTAAGCTTAAGACTCAATAAACAAACTAAAGAACTACCAATAAAAAGAAAATCAATTATTAAATGTGGATATTGTGTTTCATCACTTCCCTAGAATAAAAATAAAATACTGGGGTTGGGGATCCACTTTTACTATTTATAATTTAGAAATCTCATTTACTATAATATAGAATTTAACGGTGATATTAATAAACTAATTTTTGCCCACAACAGTCACAAGTGCAGTTGATAAGAGAGTAATATTTTTGTCCTAAAGTTCTATCAGATTTCACACCTTTTTGTAGCAATGGAATAATTTTTCTGATTTTTTTTTTATTTATATACAATATCTTCCGTCTATGTAGCGAGTGTTGGGTCGGTAGCTCCCAAACCATTTGGCTTTAGGGCACCAGGTGTTAAAACACCCCTACAGACTTAATTACTCAGACTTAAGATATATATATTTATTTTGCAACACCTTCGATCCATGTAGGGAGCTTTGGGTCAGTGACTCCCAAACCAGTTGGTTTTAGGGCAATAGGTGTTAAAACACCCCTACGGACTTAATGACTCGAATCTCAGACATTTTTTTCACACATTTATTTTTACACCATTGCCATTTATAGATGCTTCCTCAATTAAACTAGAGCACTGAATATTACAAACTTTTCAATTACAGCTCATGTCTGTATGTTACTATGTATGTTGATAATATCTACCAACTGATCATATGAAGATCCATTTTAGTAGTTTTATGTAGTATTTACAAATTAAATAATTTAAAAGGAAATAAACAAAAATTAACTTGTTTTGAAATAGGTTTGAAATACGTCTCAGGAGTGAAAATTCCTTACTCAGCTATCTCTCACCAATTTCACCCGACTAATCAAATTAAAAACACAAAATATTTTTTCGATATTTGTAAAATTTTTCAAAATTTTTTTTGTATTTTTCGAAAAATTTTGGACTAAAAAATAAATAAAAGTAAATTCATAAAACATAAAAACAAGATACTAATCTACTAAATAAAAATAAAAATAAGATACTAATCAACTATTCCCCTCCCCCAAACCTAAATGAGACATTGTCCCCAATGTCTTAAACAGTAGAAGAATAGTTTAGAAGATCGTACCTGGTTAGCAGAAATATAGAGAACTAAAGGTTGAGATCCAGATTTATCTTACGCTTTTTACCACGATCGTCTTCGGTCCATTTGATATTGGAGAGAATAGGGTCAATTTTCGGTTCAAAGGCCGAGATTTGGTCAATTAAATCTTAGGCAGTTCTGGCCGTGAAGAGGAGTTCATTCATAGGTTTTGTTACGAACCCATTTCTCCGGTTGTCATCAAGAAACACACAAAGAAAATCATAAAATCCCTCAACGTTAAACAATCCAAGCGATTTCTAGTGTATGTTCAGGTTCGCCCAAGATAGCACTATAAAAATTTCCTCCAATGTGGCCAAGCCTCCTGGTCGAGCAATAAAGCATCTGCACGGTTAATCATTTTCACCAGTCACTCTGACATTCCTGGCACGAGAAATTCCTCTCCGTTGGATGGTCCTATCAAATTCTCCTCCGCCAAAGGTTTTGGGATGATTCCCAAAACTTGTGCCTCCATCCTGTACGATTTTTGAAATGATCCCATAAGTCCAAGATTGCCTCTACCATATACCAAGTGCATACTCTTTTCAGCCATGACACGACCCAATTCTCGTGCTGCCTCTATGTATTGTGGTTTAGTACCAACACTGGTACCGCAAAATACATAAATGGTTTCAACTCGTATTCTTGAAGTGGCTTCCATTTTTTATGTATTTCTTTCTCAAATATGGATGCCTTCATAAGTGCAATGATGAGTTTAGTTTATAGTACCTGAAAAGGGTGAGTAATAATAGCACTAGTATCTTCCATATGACGATTGTTAGCTAAACAACAAAAGAAATCGTGAAAGGTAAAAAAGTCTGGATCCTGTCTATGAAAATAAAGATAAAAACAAAAGAAAAGAAAAGCAAATCAAATAAATAATTAAGGCAACAGAATTGTGTACTCAATACGCCACTCGCTTGGTATAAATTCATTAGGATGCGTCTCAAGAATTCATTCCTTACTCAGCCATCTCTAATGATTTAGCTCTCCTATTTGCAATCACCAAAACACCATTCCTTCTTTCTTAAAATGCTCCATTTGTGCTTTTACCTGAAATACTAACACACAAAATTAAAAAGTTCACACAAAATGTAAACACAAAATATGAAAACATAAATTACAACAAATTGCATGGGTTGCCTCCCTGCTAGCGCTAAATTTTCGGTCTTCAGCCAGACGTGACTGAAATCTTTCTGTCAAGGAGGTTTCAGCGTCGTCTTAGATGTCCGATTAAAGACAATCCCATGAGCGTTGCTTTTGAAGGGTCTCTTCGAACCTAAAGTGGCAAAAAGAATTTTGTCAGAGTTTGTGCTCGTGCCCCCTTCTTAATCTTTGTCGCTCCAGTAGTTCCTGAAAAGAAAGAAAGAAAATCAGGAGGTCTCGTATGGTGCTTGACTTTGAAGGGAAGTTCCATTTTTTCAAGCTTCTAGGTGATTTCTCTAAATTGTACTCCCCAAGACAGTGATGTTTCGCCTGAATACTCTGGGTCATCAATAAGGTCTGACATTTGCTCCTCCATTTGTTCTGGTTCTTCCTCCACTTTTTCTTCACAGATGATTTTTAGGATTTCTGCATTCAACTCTTCATGTGTCATCTGTGAAATGTATGCTTCATATGTTTCAACCTGAGGATGTAAAGATGTTTCTAATTTTAGGTCTTCATCCTCTATTGTGGCTGGAATGATTGGTTCAGTTAGATCTTCTTCAAACATTTGTGCAATAGAATCTCCAAGATCTTCATTTTGAGGATACAAAATTTCATCCTCATTTGTTGGTGCAGTTGGTACAAACAGCACAGCTTCATCTTCGTCAGAGTCTGAATAATAAAAATCAAATCGAGACTTTGTCGATTCGGGCTCTTGAACTAATACCTCTGATTCTTGATTCTGCTCAGCCTCTTCCTCTGCTAAAGTGTCATCGTGAAATGCTTGGTATTCGAAGGCTTCATCTGAAAATGGTTCTTGAGGTATGTAGCTCTGGTTTTCGATTAATTGTCTGATCTGATCTGTCATTCTCTATATGGATTCTGTTTGACTCTGAAGTTGTGCATCAATTTGAGCTGCCCGTTCTTTGAACCAATCTCTGAGCATGTGAAGTATCTGATCTTCCTCGGATGGTTCTGGTTCTTGTTGAAGATCGTAGATGGATGGTGGACAAGATGGAAAATATGATGGTTCTTCGTACCTTGAATGATTCCAATAATTCTGCCATTCTGAAAAGTATATACATTGATCGCTCAGGTGGTTACCATCACATATTACACATCTCCCCAATTCTTTCTGATAAGCAAATGTAGTATTGCTTAGTTCTGGCATCCAGTGATAGTTGTTGGGCTGGACAACAGGCCTCAGAAAACCGGACTGTTGCTCCCAGATGTGGGGTGTATCTTCTTGTAAAGCACGTAATCTTTCAATATCCCAATAGTTTTCCATTGTTCAACGACCTGAAAATAAAAGAAAGAAAGAAATATTACAGATAAAAATGAAGAAAATTAGATACAAGTAAATTAGATAGCTTCAAAATTAATAACTCAAGAAAAATAAGTCCCCGGAAACGGCGCCAAAAACTTTACCGGCGTAACCACACGCGTATAACGCAAGCGCACATATCGTTTATGTAGTATAAAAATATCGATCCCACGAGGACTTAATTTCTACTATTGTTACTAATTATTGAATCTATTTATTTACAGGTATCTAATTGAGAGATAACTGAATTGATTGCTTATAGTTGGTTGAATGTGGATTTGCTAAATAAAATAAATAAAAGACACAAAAGAAAATACCAAGAAAATGAAATAAAAGACTCAAAAGATCTAGGGTCGTGACTCCACACAATATTATTAAAAAGATGAATTGACTCTCTTATTTATATGTAATAAATTAATTTGCTAACTTGGAACACGATGATATGTAAAAGCCTCTTCCGATGGTCAGATGCGAATACCCAGTATAACCCAATTGAACCATATTCCTATGTCAACCACATTACCTGGATTATTAAGACCAAGTTCCAATTATGGCTACCACGCCCGACAGGTATATTCCTATCCTGTAAGGAAATCTATTAAAGGGTTGTCTATCCTCAAGGAAGATCGTGAGTTATTGAATTTAAGGCTGAAACCTAAAATCCCTATGCCTAGTTCATTTTAAGTTTACCCCATCAATCTTATTAATGGCCAGTTAACAAGAAGCATTAAGCTTAAGACTCAATAAACAAACTAAAGAACTACCAATAAAAAGAAAATCAATTTTTAAATGTGGATATTGTGTTTCATCACTTCCCTAGAATAAAAATAAAATATTGGGGTTGGGGATCCACTTTTACTATTTATAATTTAGAAATCTCCCTTACTATAATATAGAATTTAACGATGATAACCAAACAGCCATGTAGGCAGTATTCCTTATTAAGTCAGATTTAAATTAAGTCCAACCGGCCATAAAGGTGGTAATAGTATTTGAACATAAACCGGCCATATAGGCGGTAATTATCTGTCACCTAAAGACCAGCCATATAGGTGGTATCAAATTATGCCAAATAAATAAAACCAGCCATTAAGGCGGTAATTCCTTTTAATGTGAATAATAATTTTTATATTATAATTTAGGGAGATTAATCTAAATTAAAATTATAAAAGCTTCACCCTTCCCCAGCGGAAATTTAACTACTGAACATAAAAGGAAAGGAGTAGAAAAAGAGAACTACTGCTACTGAAAATTAAAATACATAAATTAAATTACTAAAAATAAACACACAAGATGCAACCCTTAAATTCCTTACAAAAACCTAAGGAAAGCATCAAAGAAAAGAAAGGAAGAGAAAAGAAAGGAAACTACTACTATTACTGAAAATAAAAATACATAATTTAAATTAAAAAATTAAACAAACAAGATGCAATCCTTTAATTCCTTACAAAAACCTAAGAAAAGCATGAGAATTACAAATGAAATGGCTTGGTATTTATAGAAAATCCTAAAGGCTTCCACCAATTTCTCCACCAATTGCTCCACAAATTGCTCCATCAAAAACTCCACCAAACATGGCATCAAACATGGCACCAAACACGGCACCAAACATGGCATCAAACAAGCACCAAACATGCAAGCATGTTTGGTGGAAGTTTGACAATTTTTATTTTTTTTATTTTATTAATTTTTATTTTATATTTTGTAAATGACTATAGTAGTTACACAAAATATACTGGATTGTTCATCAAATTCGTCCATGGAAACTTCAGAATTCGAAATTATTTTGTCTTTCAAAGTTGTAGCTCTTCGAGTCTTCTTCAATCTGCAATTTGAATCAGCTCAATCGGATATTGGATGAAAACGTTATGGCTAAAAGACGAAACATACGCAAAATTGGAATTTCGGACTGCACTTCGTGACGCGTATAGTAAAATTTCGTTTTTTACATTGTTTTCTCCGGATTTCATCGTTTTAACCCCGAGTTGATTCCATTAAGTCCCAATATTATTTTTATCTGTAAAATAAATAAAACATATCAAAACATTCATAAAACTCGAGAAACTATACAAAATATTAGGTTATATGAGTGAGAAATAGTGATATAAATACCACTCATCAATACTATCAACAATATCAACCCTGAAGCATTCCTCTTCCTTTTCATCGCTCAGGAATTTCATCATTTTGAAAACATTAAAGGTAACTTCTTGGTCCTGTACTTTCATGCTTAGTTCTTATTTGTGTACATCAATCATATTTTTTCCTGTAGCTAAAAATGGTCTCCCAATGATGATAGGTATTTCTTTGTCTTCTTCCATGTCAAGGATAATGAAATCAGCTGGAAGAATTAGTTTATCAACTTTGACGAGAACGTCTTCAATAACACCCCTCGGAAAAGTGAGAGTTCGATCAGCAAGTTGTAAAGAGACTGAAGTTGGCATTGCTTCTCCAATTTACAATTTCCTGTAAATAGAAAAAGGCATCAAGTTAACACTAGCAACTAAATCACAAAAAGCCTTACCGATACAATGTTCTCCAATGGTGCATGGGACTGTGAAACTGCCAGGATCTTTCAACTTTGGGGGAAGTTTCCTCTGAATGATGGCGCTGTATTCTTCTGTCAAAGCTACATTTTTGTAGTCTCCCAATCTCCATTTTCATGAAAGAATGTCTTTCATGAATTTGACATAGCTGGGCATTTCTTCCAAGGCTTCTGAAAATTGGATGTTGATGTGCAGCTTTTTGAATACATCAAAGAAACGAGCAAACTACTTGCCCAGTTTGGTTTTCTGAAGACGTTGAGGAAAAGGTGAAGGTGGAGTGATCTGTTCTGTTTCTTTTTCCTTTGCTTCTTTTTCCTCTATCTGTTGCTCTGCTTCTTTTGGAACTTCTTCAACAGTTGCCTTGATTCCAACATCTTTATTGATCACAATACCGCTTTTCAAAGTAATGGCTTGACATTGCTCATTCCCTCGGTTCCTTGGATTTGGTTCTGTGTTGCTGGGAAGATTTCCTGGCAGTCTGTAACCCTGAGCATTGGCCAGTTGTCCAACTTTATTCTCCAGTGCTTTGATGGAAGCTGATTGGCTTTGAAACATAACATCATATACTGCTTGTTGCTTTTTGAACATCTCTACAATCCATTCTTTCATCTATGGTTCTTTCTCAGGTTCCTGGCCTTTGTCATGTTGCTGGAATCTAGGCGGTTGATAGTTCAGCTGTTGGAATCCAGGTGGATTATTCTTTTGCCCTGAATTGTAGCTCCATGAAAAGTTGGGATTATTCCTCCACCAGGGGTTGTAGGTGTTGGCATGTGGATTTTTCCATTGTCAGTTGAAATTGTTGACATAATTCACCATCTTTTTAGGGTGGGTTGGCTATGGTGCTCCTCCATATGTTGAACTAGTGGCTCCAATAGTGCTTTGAGGACAGAGTGTCTCCATGAATTTGCATATCTGATCCAGCTTGGCACTGACTACTGTGTTTGCTCCAACTTCATAAATTCCTGGAATTTTCTGGATCATGCTCATTTCTGTTAGCCACAAGGAGTTGTTGTTGGCCATTTATTCAATTAGGTCCCAAGCTTGATCTTCTCATTTTGTCATCAAAGCTCCTCCAGCCGTAGCATCAATTGTGGTTATCATCAGTCCAGAAAGTCCATTATAGAATGTTTGGACTTGAAGCCATCTTGAAATCTCATGGTGAGGACTTTTCCGGAGCAAGTCTTTGTACCTTTCCCAAGCTTCGTAGAGATTCTCCAAGTCAATTTGTACAAAAGATGTGATGTCATTCCTCAATTTTGCTGTTCTGGCTCGTGAAGAGTATTTCGCAAGGAATTTGGTTGCTAGATTTTCCATATTGTGATGGGACCCGCTGGTAGTGAATGTAGCCAAGCCTTAGCTCTGTTTTTCAGGGAATATGGAAAAACCTGCAGTCTCATTGCTTCTTCAGCTCCTCGGTTGTAATTAAAAGTGCCGCAAACTTCCAGGAAGTTGCTGATGTGGGAATTGGGATCTTCAGTTGCATTTCCTCCAAATTGCACTGACTATTGAATCATCTGGATGCATGTTTTGATGTCACATATATTTGCTGGTAAGGGAGGAAGAACAATACAGGAAATGAAGCCGTCAACCGTCGGAATAGTTCTGTCTCGAATGGGAATTGCTGGTGCAACCACTAAATGTTCAGGTTCCATGTTGACAATTACTTCTTGGCCTTTTTACCTTTCCCTTCTCAACTGTCCAATTGTTCTTTTAAAGTAAATCATCTCATGTTCTAATAGATCTTGACCTAAGGTTTTGTAGCCAAATTTTAGCCTTTTCTTTTAAAGAAAAGGCAAAAAAATTTAACAGAATTATATTCGTGCTACAATTTTGGTCTGTGCAAGTGTTACATAATTTTTTGAACTCTCTTAGGTTCTGATAAGGGTTTTCTAATTCTAGACCATGGAATGTGGGTAAAAGATTGATGACACATGATTTAAAATTGAAGCATGCTGCTTCTGGTGGAAAAACAATGCAAGATGATGATCCTAACCTAGTGAGATTCATGAATTGTCTGAGTGTTCTAGGGTGATTAAGATCTCCATGCTGAGACTCATTTTCTTGCTGATTAACTTGATTTTCAACTTGGGAAGGTGGGTTTTCAATTTGGTTTTTAGCCATTCTTACAAACAATAAAGTTGATGAAGACTCTCTTTTTAATCTACCACTAGATGTTCGAGACCAGTGTTTCATGCAACTTTATAGACAAACTAAATGCAAAAAAATATGAAACTACAAAAATAAATAAAAAAAAGGAAATTAACTGACAAAGTGAAAGAATAGATAAAGGAAATAACTGACAAAGTGAAAGAATAGATAAAGGAAATACAGATGCAGTAATTTAGATCTAAAAACGTCCTCCAACCCTCGACAATTCCGATCTCAATTGAATTTCTCGTTCATTTTTCTTAATGTCTTGAATTATATTTTCGTGAAGCTTTATGAGAGCATCTTTATATGAGGATGGTTAGAAAAATTCTTTAACGAACATCAAACATCTTTTAAGTTGATTTATCTGTTTCATGTAACCATGAAAAATTAAGAACAAGGTCTCCCTATATGTGGGATTTCTGGGTTCAAGGTTCATCAAGGATTAATTAGGACAGTTTGGATCTACAAAAATAAAAGAAAATATGAGGAATATAAGATGCAGAAAATAAATGAAAACAAAATGCGAATAAAAATAAAGAAAAGAAAAGTATAGAAAGAAGAAATTAGTAATATTATATTTTCTAAATAATACTTCCCCGGCAACGGCGCCAAAAACTTGACACGCTCGAAAAGTGGTCTTTTATTCCCATGTATAAGAGTGTTGAAGTAATAAATAACCCGGTGAGCCCGGGGTCGATCCACAGAGAAAAGATTTAGAAAAATAGAATAATGAACAGTACGAGAATGAAAAGTTTGCTTTGTTGAAGTAGTTGGAGGATTTTAGGTTGCAATATAGTAATAGAAGGAAATACTGGAGTTAGGGGATCCACTTTTAGTCTTTTAAACATTTATAAATATCTCTTTATAATAATTTATAAATTTCATTTTATATCCACTTAATTTATTACAAGAATTAATTATGCCAATAAAAAGAACCAGCCATAAAGGCAGTGATACCGTTTGTCTATAACAAGTCCTACCAAGGTACTTAATTATGCCAAAATCAGATAAAACCAACCATAAAGGTGATATTGTTCTTCAGTTCCTCGATTATAATTGAAAGTGCCATAAACTTTCAGGAAGTTGCTGATGTGGGCATTAGGATCTTCAGTTGCATTCCCCCTAAACTGAACAAACTGCTGAATCATCTGAATGCATGTTTTGATGTCAAACATATTTACTGGTAATTGAAGAAGTACAATACAGGAAATGAAGCCGTCAACCACTGGAATGGTTCTATCTCGAATGAGAATTGGTGGTGCAACTTCCAAAGGTTCTGGTTCAATGTTAACAATTGCTTCTTCTCTTACTCGCCTTTCTCTTCTCCACTGTCTGATGGTTATTTCAATTTTTGGGTCAAGCGGTCGGAGTTCAAAGCTTTTGGTTCGTCTCATATAGTGTCTTAAAACCTGAAACTCAAGAAAACAATAATAATAAGTAAAAAGAAAATTAGATACAAGTAAAGGTATCTAACTCCAAAACTAATAATGAACGATAAATAAGTCCCCGGCAACGGTGCCAAAAACTTGACCGGCGTAATCACACGCATATAACTTAAGCGCACGTATTGTTCTAGTAGTATAAAAAGTATCGATCCCACGAGGACTTAAAACCTAAGCTATTAGTCTGTGAAGCCAAATTATTACGAGTATCTAACAGATTGATTGATTGACTGGGTGGGTGAGTGGGTGGGTGGTGACTTTAAACATCAAAATAAGTAAATAAAATTTCGCGAAAATAAGTTGAGGAAAATTCAAATTTATAAAACTATCCAGGGTTGTGAATTCTTCCAATATCTTTTAAAAGATGAAGTGGTTATTTCACATTTGTGCAATATATAGGTTTATTAACCTGGAACACGAAAATATGTAAAAGCCTATTTCGATGGTTAGATATAAATACCCAGAGTAACCCAATTAATCATATTCCAATGTCAACCAAGTTACCTGAATTCATTAGGTGCAATTTCCAATTATGGCTACCCCCGCCCGACAGGTATATTCCTATCCTGTAAGGAAATCTATTAAAGGGTTATCTATCCTCAAGGAATATCATGAACTATTGAGTCTAAGGCAAAACCTAAAGATCTTTTTCCAAGTTCATTTAAGTTTACCAAATCAATCTTATTAATGACCAGTTAACAAGAAGCATTAAGCTTAAGACTCAATAAATAAACCTTTATATTACCCAAACTATAAATTAACCCCTTATAAACCAATGATAATGGAATTCATCACAACCCCATATAATGAGCTTATGGAAGCGTAACAGCGTAGTTCTCATACATTTAAGTATTGGATACTTATGCAAGTGTCATAGGAGGTTGTGTTTTACCGATGGTACGGAAAACAGCTTCACTCTGGATAGACCCCGCGGAATCTCATTGATAGTATGACTATTTGTCTATGGGAATCTGCATCAGGGTGGGTGTATTTGGTCTTAATCTGAGACTTTCATCGCTAGTACTTGCGATAATCAATACGCTTTGGTTTTGGTCGTCCAGGACTTTAACAGGTTCTGTGTACGCCTCTTCTGGGTTTATTGAGAATCATAGTGTATTGGTTGTGATGTCAAGTCGGAAGTATCACTTTAGTCATATGGAGATTATGATCACGCTGGAATACATAACTGGTTCTCTATTGTGTTGTAACCATCGGGATAATATGACAAGGTCATGAATATCCGATTAAAGAGACTAGTTGCTTGTTATCCGATATATGCTTCGTACGTGGCATACACTATTCTAGCCCCAGGCCTTGCATGTGACATCCGATACTGGATCGCAATACGCAATACTACGTATACTACGCCTGACAAAGATCACATATTCCATTAAGAATATTTTTGGAGAATTGGGTAGGCATGGTGTTTTGCTAGAAGCCAACCATGTCTTGTAAATCGATAAAAATGTAGTACGATGTACGTACGTGTTCGGATAGTCCGACGATCGGATTCACTGCCAACATATCCATGGATCTCTTGGGTCACTTCTCGAAGATTCACCGATGACGTATGATTCGAACATAATTAATCTAGGATTAATTACGGAGAGATTTTATCTAGGATAAAACACTATTTGAAGAGAGAGAACAATAATTTAAATTAATCGATAAAATAATATATTCGATATATTAAACGAAATTAGATTTCGATGCGGAATTAAAATTGGATTTTAATTCGGGCAAACGAATTAATTTAGAATTAATTCACGAGCGACGTGAATTGTAATTTTGCTTGGCATAATTATTTAATTAAATTTGATTTAATTACGTCGCGATGAAAAAATCGTTAATTTGGAATTAGCGAACCCTTGCCTGGGAGTGTTTGCGGGTCCACTCATATTTGAATCAAGTGGGGCCCACAAGTCACATCATGTCACATCACTTGTCAACCTTTTACCTTTTTGGTGATGGTATTAGGGGATGGAATGATGGTGGCTTATTCTACACTCCAAATGATGGCTTGAATGACTAATACCAAATACTTGGTATATCATTTTTAATTGATTTTTGAAATCAAATACAAAAACAAGTCAACACACTTCACTTCCCTCTCTCATCATTCACAGTTTAAACCAAAAGAAAATCATTCTCCCTCTCTTTGTTCTCATTGCGAGAATTGCAAGGAAGAAGATATAAAATTTGTTGCAAATTTTCAGGAGAGCTACCACTCAAAGGAATCATCCAAGGTGATAGGGAAACCATCCCAAAAGCTTGGAATCATCACTCAAAGCTTGGAGCTTGGACACCAACACTGTTGGAGAGCCTTGGTAGAAACTTCAAGGGAGAAGTTTTGAATTGACGCATCCAAAATCCGATCAAAGTAAGTTTGATTCCGCCATTCATTTTTGTGTATTCACACGTTTTCATTGTTTCAATTT
Organism: Zanthoxylum bungeanum; assembly: GCA_019454045.1. Taxonomy (NCBI): domain Eukaryota; kingdom Viridiplantae; phylum Streptophyta; class Magnoliopsida; order Sapindales; family Rutaceae; genus Zanthoxylum; species Zanthoxylum bungeanum. The sequence goes on from SKCR01036946.1 coordinate 22,239, forward strand.
CATCTTGGGAATGCCTTAGAAACCAACAATGATATCATGGAGCCTAGTTTGAGCATGAAGATTGGTTAGGGTTTATATACTAAAAATTTAGGTAAATTGGATTTGAGCATTATTTAACCAAATTTTTTATTTGATGATGCTTGTATATGGATGACTTGGAGTTATATATGATCAATTTTATGAAAAAATCATTGGATTAATTTTTGCCCAAATTGTTTGCTTGGCCGAATGGTATGGTACCCTAAAGTCATGGTAATTTTTTTTTCTGTCGATCATTGGATGAGTTTAAATACTTAGGAAATGTTGATTTGAGATTCAATCGGATTGAAATTGGAATCAGACAAAAAACCCTACAATTGCCGTGAGCTATGGAGCATGAAATGAGATGAATTTTTTTTTCAAAATGTTGGACATGAGTTGAACAAATTAATACATGATTAATTGATTAAATTTGAATTTTGGAAATATTAATTTAGATAATTAATTAGTGTAATGCACTTTAATTGATTAAATTATGAAATTTGGAATTTTAAAATTAATTAGTTGGACTTAATTTAGAATTGGGCTTTAAGTGTTGTATTTGGGCTTAATGGGGTTGGTTGGGCCAAGTTGGTTTAGGGCAATTGGATTGGATCCAAATTGGGCCTAAACCATTCCATTAAGTCCAAATATGACAAATGAGCTTTCTATGTTTAATTGGGCCTAATGAGCCGAAATTGGTTTCTTGGCAAAAATGGTGATTCCTTTATTGGGCCTTGGTATTTGGGTTTGACCAATATTGACCAAAGCCCATGCCTGATGAAATTAATTGAAAGCCCATTGGACTTTAATTAAATGACATTGGATGTTAATTGGGCTTTGAGACCCATTAAGATTAGATTTTGAATCTAAGTCGTAAAAGCGCATTTAAAAGTGTAACTATTTAATTAAGAATTAAATATAGAATTAGTATTGAATACATATTTAATTGGATTTAATACAGTAGTTTGATATAATTTAAGAATTCATACTTTGAGTACTTATTCTCAAACGAGTTGGACTCGCGCAAGCCAAATCATTGTTTGAACATTGAATGATCACTATTATTCAAAGATTAATTAATTGGATTAGATTGATTGAATAACATGCTTTGTGTGAATACATGGATATGTTGAATGAATAATGTATATCGGATGGATAATAGAAGGGAAAGGGCAATTTTGGAAATTGTTGTAAATTTATAATTTATTAAATTGGACCTGCGTGACCATCGTTATCTCTCGATTCTTTGTAATTCTCTTCTCACCTAATTCCCCTCAATGTTAATGAGGTTTCTTTAATTATATTATATAAATGGGTAGAAGTTAGAATAGTGCTATTCGGGGAGAGGAAAAGGAGTGATTTGTTCTAGGAACAATTCTGTGAGATATCCATCTGCATATCAATATTAATTTATTTTCCGTGCTTTATTATACTTTTCAAATGCATGCTTAACGGTGTATGATGACACCTAATCAAAGATAATAAATTGGTTCCCAATTTACTCGAAAAACCCTCAATAAATATTAAGTGTTTTCCTTCCATTGAGTGGTTTTTACTGAAGATCCAAGATTGGCAGTGGTTTGTTGGCCAAAGTCAAGACCTTTGTCCATCGCAGATGTGTTTGAATCATGAAGGCTTTGTTCCATATCGTGTGTCTTGTCCAAGTTGTGATTTGTTGGCCAAAGTCAATATCACTTCTTGTCCATCGACATCGATTACGACGCTTTTTAAAGTCAATGGGTCCCGCTTAACTGGAATCATTAAGCTTGTTATGCCAATGCCAAGGCTTAGTTGGTTTAGAGGAAAAAGGTTAGGAAATTATATTGGATATATTGGCATATATATTTTATATATGTTTCGGACTTGGAGGTCCACCTACCGGATCTAGGAATTGGATGAGATCCAATTGATCTTAGAGATCTACCTAGTTAAATATCACACAACTTGTTTGCCAAAGTCAAGGTTGTGTGTTATTTAACGGAATCCTACCCAACTAGGAAACTGGGTTTCCTGAGTACTCAACAGAGGGTTAGAGGCTCGCCGAAAAATAGTGGGAGGCTAGTATTGAATTTGCAATTTTGTTCAGATACTTAGCTTTACGCGCTTTCAAATTATTTCATCAAAATTATTTTATTAGTTGGACTAATATTATGTTATTTTTCTTGTAACAGTTAGACTGGACCGATACATTGTTAATTGGATAGTTTGACTATCGCAGTTAAAATGACTGGAAAGAATACATGAGAGACATCGTCATGGGCGATAATGTCTTTAATGGCACAAAATTTTCTGAATGGGAAATGAATCTCAGGATTGTCCTAGGATCCGAGAAGTTACTCGATACTATAGAGAAACCTCTTCGGCCTAAGCCCGGATCTGATCAGATAGTCGAGCTAAAGCTTTGGAAGACTCATAGCGATGACAACTGTACTGCTCAATCCGTAATGCTTGCCGCTATGACTCCGCAATTTCGTCGGCAGAACAAGGGATTAGATCCCTATGAGATGATGGCGAAGTTGCATGATCTTCACCGATCTAATCTTCACCGATCTGAGTTGCAGAATAAGCTTTTCTGTGCTCATATGTCGGAGGGTACGTCTGTGGTGTTAGACAGTAATGACCCATAGCGTCACTATTTTGTAAATGATATTGTATTATTGTACAAAATTAACTATGTAGTAATGAAATTGCCTTTTACCATTTTGTAATTTATTTACTTTGATATATAAATGGTAAAAGTCCCTATGATTAGTTCCGGATTGTGATGATATGAGACAGTATCAATCCATAAAGGTTTAATCATTAAATATCCCTAGTCGTAGTATTATCGAGATTGGACATCGATAATGCGGAATAGACTAGTACTGCACTCGTGCAGGTTGTGAGGGCACAACGGCATAGTTCTCATATATTAAGTATAGGATACTTATGCAAGTGCGGTAGGAGGTTGTGTTTTACCGATGGTACGGAAAACAGCTTCGCTCTGGATAGACCCCGCGGAGTCCCATTGGTAGTATGTCTGCGTGTCTATGGGAGTCCGCTTCAGGGTAGGTGCATATGATCTTAACCTGAGACTTGCATCGCTAGTACTTACGACAATCGGTAAACTTTAGTTTTGGTGGTCCAGGGCTTTAACGGGTTCTGTGTACATCTCTTCTGGGTTTATCGAGAATCGTAGTGTATTGGATGTGATGTCAAGATGGAAGTATCACTTCAGACATATGGAGATGATGATCGCGAGGGATTCAGAACTAGTACTCTATAATGGTTGCAACCATCGGGATAATATGACTAGGTCAGGATTATCCGATTCAAAGAGACTGGTTGCTTGATGTCCGATATGTGTATCGTACGGGGCAGACACATCTCCAGCCCCAGGCCTTACATGTGATCATCCGATACTGGTTCGATATACACTATACTACGGTATACTACGCCTGTTATAGATCTAATATTCCAGTAAGAATATTTCTAGAGAATTGGGTAGGCATGGCGTTTTGCTAGAGGCTAACCTTGTCTTGTAAATCGGTAAAAACGTAGTACTTGGTACGTACGTGTTCGGATAGTTCGACAACCGGATTTACTGCCAACATATCTAGAGGTCTCTTGGGTCGCTTCCCGAAGATTCACCAATGACGTATGATTCAAACTCGATTAATCTTGGATTAATTACGGAGAGACTTTATCTTGGATAAAGTACTATATAAAGAGAGAGAACGATTAATTTAGAATTAATCGTAAAATTATTATAATCGGAATTCGATTTCGACGCGAAATTAAAATTAGATTTTAATTCGGGCAAACGAGTTAATTTAGAATTAATTCGTTAGCGACGTAAATAATAATTTCGCTAGGCGCAATTATTTATTTAAATTCGATTTAATTAACGTCGCGACGTAAGCTCGGTATTTCGGAAATATCGAACCCGAACGCGTGAGTGCACGTGGGCCCACTTTCATTTGGAAACGTGTGGGGCCCACATGACACATGGCATTATTTACATTATTTAATTGATTGATGTATTGCATGAAGATAGTGTACAAAGCACTCAAGGGTATTGCATGGAAATTGAGTGTTAGACACTCTAAGCCTTTGCATGGTTTGTGTCATAAATATATTATTATTTAATAATTATTATGACATAAATATAAATTGATTTTTGAGACAAAAATCATATCTTCTCTCCCTCTCAAATTACCGAAAACAGTAAGCTCAAAAGCTCTCTCCAATTCTTCATTTGTTTTGTGGCAAGACAAGAAGAAAGTGTGCTTGTTTGGAACTCTAACACACAACTTTGGCTAGCAACATCAAGGGATCATACAAGGTGTTATGGGAAACTCATCTTAGAGCTTGGAAGGATCAATTAAAGCTTGGAGCTTCTCTTTACTGCTTGGCCGAATCCTCCACTGCACAAAGGAGCAACATTTGTTTCATCAATTGCATCCACATTCCGTTTTTGTGAGTATTGTTTCCGCCATTACTTCAATATAGTTCATTCTTATATATATTTTGCTTGTTATTGATCTTGGGACATGGTTATTAGATTTCCAACATGTGGAGCATCATGTTTCACAGATGATTGCCGATATTGTGTAACTCGGACAGATGGGAATTGTCTTCGAGGCTGAGACTTCAATAGATTTGATCTTACAATCTCTCCCAGACACTTTGAGTGGGTTCATCATGAACTACAATATGATGAACCAATAGCAAACTCTTGGAGAGTTAATGTCTACACTACGCGAAGCAGAAAAAGAGCTTCGAAAGGGCAAAAAACGCGAGGCGTCCTTCGCTTAAACATCTCAGTCTCCCAAGGCTTGGCCCAAGGCGACTGGAGGTGTAAAGAAGAAGAAGAATAAGAAGAATAAGAAAAAGAAGAAGGGCAATGGCAAATCATCAAAGACTTCTGGGAAGTCTAAGGACAAATCTCATCATGTATGTCTACAGTGCAGGAAGCGGGGTCACTGGAAGCGTGACTGTCGCGAGTATAAGGCACACATGAAGCAAATCAAAACGGGAAGGCACTGGCTTCAGGTTTGTTTGTTATAGAAATAAACATGTCTACTACTAGTTTTAAAAATTGGACTTTTGATTTTGGTTGTGGAACTCATATATGTACTGATGTACATGATCTACAGATTAGCAGGAGAATGGCCTCAGGGGAGATTGATCTACGCGTTGGAAATGAGACACGGGTCGTCGTTTTGGCCTTGGGCACTCATATTTTGGAACTGCCCTCGGGGCATGTACTCTAACTTACAGACTGTTATTTTTACTATCTTTTTACTTTTATAAGATGTTTGTGGGTATCGTCGCTATAAACCCTCACAAGACTACAACTCGTCCACTAGGGACACCTAGGGGTTTAAAGGCTTGTTGCATATGCTAAATGCAACCGTGATCCTTATGAAAGTGGCTTAGTTTTATTTTAGTTGTTACTTATATTTTATTTTATTGTTTTGCTCGAGGACTAGTAAAATGTTAGGTTTATAGGTGTGATGAGCGGAAAATATATCAATATTTACCGCTCATTTTACCTAATTTTTTGTTTAGTTTCTTGGGTTTGATGAACGTTTTGATGTGTTTTATGTGTTTTGCAGATAAATAAAGTAGAGGGATTGAATGGAATCAACTCAGGGCTTAAACGATGAAATTTAGAGCAAAAAATGACGAAAATGTTAATTTACTTTACGTGTCATGAAGTGTAATCCAAAATTCCAGTTTTGTGTAAGTCTGGTATTTTGGCCATAACTTCTTCATTCGATATCCGATTGAGTTGATTCATGTTGAAGCTTAAGGAAGACTCAAATATCTACAACTTTGAAATTTTAAATATTTTCAAATTCTGAAGTTTTCAAGAATGAAATTAATGAATAATCTAATGTGTTTTGTGTAATTACTAAAGTCATTATCAAAAAAAAATTAAAAAAATTGGAAATTGACAATTTACAATTGTCAAACTTCCACAAAAAAATGCTTGCATGTTTGGTGGAGTGTTTTGTGGAGTGTCTTGTGGCATGTTTTGTGGGGGATTTTGTGGAGTGTTTGGTGGAGCAATTGGTGGATAAATTGTTGGAAGCCTTTAGATTTTCCTATAAATACCAAGCCATTTCATTTGTAATTGTCATGATTTCCTTAGGTTTTTGTAAGAAATTTAAGGATTGCATCTTGTTTGTATTTATTTTCAGTATTTAATTTATGTATTTTAATTTTCAGTAATAGTAGTAATTTATTTTTATTCTCTTTTATTTTATATTTAGTAGTTAGATTTCAGCTGAGAGAAGGGTGAAGCTTTTATTATTTTAATTTAGATTAATCTCCCTTAATTATAATATAGAAATTATAATTTAACATAAAAGTTTATACCGTCTTAATGGCTAGTTCTATTTATTTGACAGGGATGCAAGCAAAGCCGTCTCGAGACGCCTTTTGAATCTCACGTTTTTGGACTAACAACGGAGATTGTGGGATATACTGCCGTATATCCCTCTCCCACTCATTATTTTAAAATTAAGGTTTGTATCTATAAAATATCTAATATTTTATTTTAACTAGTGTGGATAAATTTATGGCGGCTAAAACATAATTTTTATTTACAATAGTTTAACATTAGTGACCTAACCAATTTTATCTCCTAAAATTTTTATCACTAATATTTCATTAGTCTCTACTAATAGTTTTACTCAATTAAAATCATTTAATTAGAGTGGTATTAGTGACCTATTATATTTTAACTCTTAAAAAACTAGAACACTAATAGGTATAAAATTTATGGAATTCTAAAATGGTCAAAATTTTAATTAAATATTTTAATAAATCTTAATGCGTTATAAAATCCATGGTACGTGGAATTGTATCCCCAATGCAGATCATATTACTGTCCATTCGGATTCAGCTATGGAATTTATATCCGGATTTCCATCCTATATACCAATGGAATTTATTATGCACCAATTAAGCCCAATATATTAGAATTCTAATTTTAAACCATAAATCTAATTAATCTAATTAATTGATTTCCATGCATATCATATTCTAATTTAAACACTTTAAATTACATAAAATCATATTTTTATGTATATAATGATAATGCATCTAAAACATGTTATGACATGTAAAATGCAAGAGTGGGCACCATAAGCTATATGATATGTTATTTAAAGAATTCGAAATAAACATACATATAACATAAAAATTAATTTGCATTGACCGAGCTCTTATTTTTCCTATACTAATCTAATTATTACATAAGATTCACCAAGGCATCCATTGGGCTTCAAATCCTGCCCTAGAGTGGTGTTGGCTCCTTTTACGACTTCGGTGCTCCAAATTACAAAAATTGAAATTTTTACATTGAAAAATAAAATTACAACATATGTAAACAATGGCCTTATGGCCTTAAATCCCAAATACAAAACCAACTACAAAAGTAAGAGCCGAAAAAATTTATGACCAATGCAAAATCCATTCATCACATGAAATAACAAAAACATTCATCATATGAATATTACATTGTGCCCACTCATCTAAACATGCATATCATATTTATAACTCATATAAATATATTAAAAATAGAAACTTTAAATGAAAAAGAGAAGGGTTAAGAACCCTTTTCAACCTCGCTCTTGATGCCAATTGTAGGAAACGCTTTCCACGTTCAGCAGAAGCAGCTTAGGCACACGGATTGGAATTGAATAACTTTTATGCTTTTCCCTTCCTTTATCCGAATACAACCAGCAGGTATACTGAAATTTTGCTTTTGTTTCGGACAAGATTTCCGCCCCAGAATGCCCCCGAAATAGTCTTCGAACAACATGGATTGTTTTGGACCCGTTACACAACGGAACTACACACAAATCAGCCTCTGATTTGTGTGAACTGCAAGGATATTTCAGGATTGATTTTTCACTCAAAAACCAGTACTAACACAGCCAAAAATGTCCCAAAATGTTTCCCAAAATTTCGAATCGATACGAGACCAAATCGAGCCCCGAAACACACAAGCAAGTGGCGATAGTGATCAAAAATTATGCTCACTGCCGTGAGTCAATGAGAGATGAAGAGAATAAGTTTTGGTTCAACACCACAAAGTCTTCCGAGCAATATCTCGATACCAACGGAAAGTAGTGTGGCCTATTATCACAAAATAAATCCCTAAATATTTTAGAGATTTGATCACACTTAATTTATTTTTCTTATTTTTTTTTCTCAAATATTGAGAGAGAATGAGGAAGAAGATGGAGGCAAGGGTTTTCAAGAGTGAGAGCTTTTCAAAAGAAACTCAAATTTTCTTTATATACTTCGGTCAAATTGTTTTCCGAAAACAAAACAACCACTCCCCTCCCTATTTGCTAAAATCGGCCATAACAATGAATTATTCAATTTTTGTAACATCAAATTTTCAATTACCATTATTGAAAAGTTGTTACAAAATTAAATAAGAAATTAACCATTTTGAAAGTCATAACTTCCAAATTAATTCCAAGGATTATTTGTTTCCAAAACAAACAAATCCAATACCTTTATTCTTATCAAAATTTCGGCAATGGCATATCATCTTTTATTAATTTTGTAACAATTGTATTAGCTTTCCATAAATCCAAAGATGTTAGAAAATCAAAATATTTAATACCATTATAGATTTGTAACTTCCAAAATTAAATCAAGGGTTTCCAAAACCCTTTAATTTAGAAATTACAACTTTAGCCTTCATTTAAATTATATCATATATATTTTAATTATTAATAATAAATAATTATCATATAATCATTTATTATATAAATCATATATTAACTTTTAATATATAGTTCCAAGTGTGATAAATAATATTATTAATCATATTAATAATATTTATACCTTTGTGAGTATATAATTGGACTATCCAATTATACTAAATCCGTTATAGTAAATTGAGCTAGCATTGGGACCAAATGGACCTACGGTTTCAAGCTCCAATAATCTCGAAGTATTAATTAAGCACTTAATTAAATATTTCGAATTATTAACTCCAGGTTATTCCACTAAAAACTCAAAGCTGCACTGTCGTTGCCGCATATGATATATTAAGCCGAACCAAGTCGGTGTCCATTGATATATCATTTCATATGAATTGACCCTTCACGAGCATCTCGTAATTAGATTCGGGTCATACTGTCCGTTATACCCCTCTAATTATTTTTATCTTAAGTACCATTGATTCTCTAATGAACGATTTATTCATAACCATTATGAATTTTAATCTTTCTATTCGTAACAGAAAGACTTGAGCGCTCAAACCGTTCAAGTACTGAATCAACCCTTAAGAAAGATACTCCTCTACTTCTCGCAAGAAGGAGTGAACTCCATATCCATGTAAAACGTCCTCAGCTACACAACAAACCATGCTCACAAAATACGTAGCTATTTACCGGGACTGCTACACCAAAATCTCCTTTGTAAATCAAAGGACATGGCTTGCCATGCAGGAGTTCGTAATACACTCAGGATTAAGATCAATCCATATATGACCATCTAGTTGATTGAAATGACTTTCTTAGTTTAACGGATATTATAAGAATGTCATTTCCATCTAAGTCCAATCCTATATGATCATATTATACAAGGTGCCTTCATTCTCATGTCTCTATATAGACTATTTAAGATTACTAACTTCAGACTTAAATCCTCTTCTGTATGACACTCATACACTATGTCTGAAGGCACAAAAGTAATCTAGGGTATTCAAGATAATTTATAATTTGCGAAAATTAAACAAACAATTGATAAATGAATAATGCATCGTTTTATTTCAAAACACATAAAACCATTTACATCAAATGTAGCTCTAGGGCATACATCCCAATAACCACTACATATTATCCACAGTGAAGTGGTCAGGTTGAAGTTTCCAACAAAGAAATCAAAAGAATCTGGAAAGAATTGTTTGTTCAACGAGGAAGGACTGGTCTAGAAAATTGGATGATACATTATGTGTTGGGGTTGGTGCTCTGAGTGCTAATTTTATTATGTATTTCCTTGTAAATACTAATGTAACATTTTATTATAAATAAAATAAATAGTTTCTTTTATATAACTTCTTCTTTATTGATAAATACGTAACTGGCCTTAGAATGATTAGTTATGATACTGTTGCAAAAGCGTCGCAACTAACATTGAGTTGTATCATGACGTTGTCATTCTTAGACAATTCCTGCTCAAGGTTTACACTACTTGGTCAATAAAGTAAACCCATAGAGACCGGTGCATGTCGTATATTGGAATCTTGGATGTTGGTAATTTCTAAGGTCCCAAGATCAAATCAAGACATGAAAACATGCGTGAATACACCAACGAAGATAGCGGAATACTTACATTGATCGGTTATGTCGATTTGAAGATGAATCATGCCCAAAACGCACTGCCTTTGTAAGCCCACTGCAGCAGTCCATGCTCACTGTCTTGGCAGTTTCGGGTCTGAAAACGAACCTCCAAACTCCATCGGATGAGTCCCGCCTCATGGTTGAACCTCCCTACCACCTTCGCAAGACTTGTAAGTGTGCTAGCACTTGATTTCTCACCATGAGAAACCACTCTTGGCTTCCCTTTGTTCACGCCATTTCTGGTTCCAAACCAGTGAAGATTTTCTTCATTTGGGCGTGAGAGAGAAGAGAGAAATGAGAGAGAAGAAGTTTTGTGTTAAGTTAAATGATTTACCAAAAATCAATTTATATTTATGCCATAATTTTTATTAAATTAATAATCAAATTATGACACAAAACATGCAATGGCTTAGAGTGTCAAACACTCAAACTCCATGCAATGACATTGAGTGCAATGTACACAATCTACATGCAAGCATTAGAATGACATGTGTCATGTGGGCCCCACACGTTTCCAAATGAAAGTGGGCCCACGTGCACTCACGCGTTCGGGTTCGATATTTCTGAAATACCAGCTTACGTCGCGACGTTAATTCAATCGAATTTAAATAAATAATTGCGCCTGGCGAAATTATTATTTACGTCGCTAACGAATTAATTCTAAATTAACTCGTTTGCTCGAATTAAAATCTAATTTTAATTCCGCGTCGAAATCTAATTTCATTTAATATATCGAATATATTAATTTATCGATCAATTCCAAATTAATCGTTCTCTCTCTTTAGACGACATTTTATCCCGGATAAAATATCTCCGTTATTAATCCTAGATTAATTTTCTCTCTCTTCTATTATAATCCCAGATTATTCAAGAGTGCGAGTTGTGCGTCATCGGTGGATTATCGGGAAGCGACCCATGAGATCCCCGGATAATCTGGCAGTAAATACGGTCGTCGGAGTATCCGAATCACGTACGTACCAAGTACTACGTTCTACCGATTTACGAGACAAGGTCGACTCCTAGCAAAGCACCAAGTCTACCCAATTCTCCGGACATATCCATTTAAGAATATTAAGATCTGTATCAAGCGTAGTATACTAATGTATTGTGCATATCGGCCCAGTATCGGATATAATCACGTGCTAGGGCTGGGGCTGGATAAGTGTCTGCCCCGTCCGAAACACATATCGGATGTCTGGTAACTAGTCTCTATAATCGGATATTCATGACCTGGTCATAATATCACGATTGGATGCGCATCTCTTAAGAGCACTAATACCGTATCCTGCGTGACATCATCTCCACTATGACTGGAGTGATACTTCCGTCTTGACATCACATCCAATACACTACGATTCTCAATATACCCGGCATTGGCGTACACAGAACTAGTTACAGTCCTAGACGACCTCAACTAAAGTATATCGATTGTCGTAAGCATTAGCGATGTAAGTCTCAGGTTAAGACTATACACACCTACCTTGATTTCGGCCTCCCATAGACACATATTCATAATACCAATGGGATTCCGAGGGGTTCTATCCAGAGCGAAGCTGTTTCCCGTACCATCGATGAAACACGACCTCCTATCGCACTTGCATAAGTATCCAACACTTATATATATGAGAACTATGCCGTTGTGCCCTCACAACGCACACAAGTGCAATACTAGCCTATTCCGCATTATCGATGTCCAGTCTCGATAATACTATGGCTAGGGATATTTAATGATTAATCCTTCGTGGACTGATACTGTCTCATATCATCTCAATCCAGGAACTAATCATAGGGACCTCTCTTCATTTATATATCTATGGTGATCTAATCACAAATGATGAGAGTGCAATTTCCTTATTACATAGTTAATTTGCTACAACAACACAATGATCTGTGCAAATAGTGACGCTATGGGTCATATTATCCAACAATCTCCCACTTGGCACATAGCCAGTCACGAGTGTCTAACACCCGAACTATGTACAATTCGCTCAAATTGCTGAGGAAAGGTTTTCGTCAGCGGATTTGCTTAATTATCGTCTGACGCGATTTACACGATCATCACATCGCCACGATGTATGATCCGAACGAATCAGATGATATAGAAGTATATATCTGGATCGTCGATGAGACCTTTAATTCCTTAGCTTGTGCTGACGCCTAGCTCAGCTGCTAACAGAACTATATCTAATCTAATTAGATTCACTTTCGACCCAAAAGACTTCTATTGCTGCCTCAGCTGCAGCAATAATCCGCAATCGTTGTTTATTCGGCAACAGTTATCTTGCTAGGAAGATTTCCAGCTCACTGTCCCTGTTATTCAAACTTTATAGTACCGTAGTATTTAATCGTTTTGGAAACTTGCAGTAGTGATCCCAGTCACTTCAAGTTCTCCATCTCCATAGTTTAAGACAACATCTTTAGTTCTCTCAGATACTAACAGATGTTCTTAATCTTCAATCCAGTGACTATCCCTTGGATTGAACCGATTGTGACTCCATATGCTCAAAGCGTATGAGACACCAATACAAGTACATTTTAAATGTACAATTTCTCAGAGAGTTTTACCAACTCTAAATCTAGCCCAGTAGATCTTTATTCCTTGAATAAAGGTTGTTACTCCCCAGAATTCTACGGAGAATTTCTTATGAAGAATATCTATGAAAGCCAAGCTTTCACCAATTGCTTTATGGGAATTTCATTGTCAGTGCCCTCTCCCACTAACCTCCTTATATACACAAGAATTATTTCGTTTTGAGTTAAATCATAAACCATTATGATTATTTCAAAACGTCAGTTCCAAGAACCTTATGCTTGCATTGATCCAAACATGGATCGAATAACCCGCAAACCTGGTTTGTCGGTTATACAAAATCGTCAGGATGTTGTAAACATCCTCCAAAAGGTTTCCTTTTCAGGAAAGCGATTTTGATCTATAACTGGCAAATTTCATAAATGAAATACGCAGTTATCAACAAGCATTTTCAAAATGGATTTACCATGGCAACAGGTAAAAGGTTGAACCGTTATTAACACAATGTTGATAACGATACCTTTCCGTCAAAAGCCTAGCTTTGTACGTTGGTATGTTGCCATCCATGTATGTCTTCCTTGAAGACGTATAATGTACCAATAGGCACAATGCTTGTGGTACAACAACTAGTATCCATAATAGTCGTTATACATGGAATCCATTTCGGACTCATGGCACTTTGCCATAACAGGGAGTCGATACCTTGTATCACTTCCTCAAAACGTAGTCGGTGGATATACCTTCATAAGATTGACATCTTAATGAGGTTAGATCAGAAACCCATACCCTAGGTTGTTTTCTGACTCTATCCGATCTACCTGATTTCTTGTGTATTTGAAGATTAATGGTACAGATTCATCATAGATGAATTGTTTGTGTTCCATTAAGGACTTTGTGCTATGAATAGTATTACTCCGATTTTCATTGAGTATCACTATCCTCCCACTGACCACTGCATATCGGTATTCCTCTCAGGAAAACCGCATGGTGAGCAACAATCACATTGTTCTCATGTGGGATTTATAAGTACTATACTTATGGTTTCCCTTAGGATAACCTATATTGGCACTAATCCAATTTGGGTTCTTAGTTTGGTATCATCCAAACTTTATGCCTGGCATACCCAAATTATCAGGAATGAGAAACCTCGTTTCTTTCCTGTTCATATCCTATATGATATCTGTCAAACAGATTTATATGGAACCTTATTCTAAATAAGTTTTGCACTGTTAATACATATCCTGTAGAAGGAAATAGTAGCTCAGAGCGACTCGTGATAAACCTTATCATGTCCAACAAAATTCGGTTTTAGTTCAGACACACCGTCTAACCGACGTGTCTCGGGAGGAGTCCTCACATGAAAGAACACCGTACTCTTTCATTTATATATGAAACTTACTGCTTAAGTATTTTCCATTTCGGTCTTACCGTGGCGGAATACGATATTGTTTTCTTCGTTTCGTGTCGAAACTTCAAAAGTTTCTGATCTGTGTTCTTCAAAAGAAACACATAACCACAACGTGATGCTACATCCGTTAAGGTCACGAAATATTCATGTTCACATCTAGCCTAGCTAGATATGGGCCCACTTACTTCACCATGAATAGGGCTAACAGATCGGTGGCCCTTTTACTATTACCAAGTAAATAGTATTTTAGGTTTTTTAACCTAATAAACTAGATTCGTAGACCTTATTTGAATAGTCAAATCAGTCCTAGTACCCACTCTTCAAAAGTGTGGATATACGAGTCTCGTTTAATTGTGTCCCAGACAACAATGCCACAAATAAGTCTCTATTGATCAAATCAATTTGAGCTATTTATTTGTCAATATAAATTCTGTTATTCACATCTAATGTGTTTATCTCAGTATCATCTTTATATATAAAAACACTTTAGTGTTCTAGAATATAAAGGTTTATCCGCAACGGATTAAACACTGATATAGAGATAATGTCTCTAGTCAAACTAGTTACATTATAACAGTTCCTAATTTAAGTACATACCTTAATGGTAGATATGTCAATTATCTTTTCAATATTTCACAAACCTTTGCCAAGCCTTGGGTTGGAATATCGAAACGATGTGCACCTTGTGCTACATGCCCAATTGCAAACTTTGACTTTTCTCCACTAGAATGGTCAATTAATTGCAATTTTAATACTTTTAAATCTAAAGATAGATTTATTGTAAGTATATTAATTAAGCATTAAAGTCATCATCACAAAATCTTCCAAAGATTTTATGCTCTACTTATCTTGCTTAATTTTGGGAAGGTATAATGAGTTATTTTATCAAATAAAGTAACCTATTATTCATTCCCAATTTGAAAATTAAATCATTTAAAATATTTAATCCCAGATTATATTTTAAATATCCAACTTTTCAATTCTTTCTTGATTTTAATAGTCCAACTATTTAATCAATTTAATAAAGTACTATTTATTATAATGATTACAATAATCCAATTATTTAATCAAGTATAATTTTAATATTGATTACTATAATCTAATTATAAAATCAACTATCATTTTAATTCAATTATATTGATTACTATAATCCAATTATAAAATCAACTATATATTGAATGAGTTTGTATATAGTCCAACTATATATATTTAAAACAACATAAAATATTAGTCCAACTAATACTTTTGATAAATATGACGTGTGATATTTATTTGAGCGCGTATGGCGAGTAATTGAACGAATGTTGCAAATTCAATACTTACCTCCCACTATTTTTCGTCGAGCCTCTAACCCTCTGTTGAGTACTCGGGAAACCGTGTTTCCTAGTGGGCTAGGATCCCGTTAAATATCACACAATCTTGACTTTGGCCAACAAATTGTATGATAATTAACTAGGTAGATCTCTAAGATCAATTGGATCTAATCCAACTCCTAGATCCAGTAGGTGGACATCCAAGTCCTAAACATATATCTTATATATGCCTATATATCCAATATATATCCTAACCTTTTTCCTCTGAATCAACTAGGCCTTGGCTTTGGCACAACAAACCTAGTGATCCCAGTCAAGCGCGGACCCATTGACATGGAAGCTTCGTAATCAATGTCAATGGACAAGAAGTGGTCTTGACTTTGGCCAACAAACCACAACTTGGACACGACACCGATATGGAACAAAGCCTCGTGATTAAAACACATCTTCGAAGGACAAGGGCTTGACTTTGGCCAACAACCCCTGCCAATCTCGGATCTCCAGTAAGAATCACTCAATGGAAGGAAAATAAATGCTTGATATTTAACGAGGGTTTTTCGCGTGCAAATTGGCTACCAATTTAATTATCTTTGTTAAGGTCTCATCATCATACACCCTTAAACATGCATTCTAAATACATAATAAAGCGAGTATGAAAATAAATAATAATGATATGCGGATGGATACTTAACACATTGATCCTAGATCAAATCTCTCCCTTTCTCACTCAAGCTAGCACTAGTATTACTTCTACCCGTTACACTACACTTCTAAAGAAACCTCATATACATAGAGGGGAATAGGTGAGAAGAGAATACAAAGAGAATAGAGGTGATAAGGCTGGACACGCAGGTCCAATTTAATAAATCGAATTTATTACAACAATTTCTAAAATTGCCCACCCGACTAATATCCATCCGATATACATTATTCATTCAACACAACCACGTATTCACACACATAAGCATGCTATCAATCAATCTAATCAAATTAATTAATCTGATAATTAAGTGATCATCCAATGTTCAAACAACGATTTGATTTTGTTCGAGTCAAACTCGTTTTTGCGAATAAGTACTTAAAGTACGAATTCATGAATTAAATTAAACTACATCATTAAATCTAATTTAACATGTATTTAATACTAATTCACTATTCAATTCAAAATAAATATTACACTTTTATTTATAAACCTTTTACGATTTAAATTCCAAATCTAATCGTAACGCGTCTCAAAGACCGATTAACGTCCAACGTCAATTCAATTAAAGTCCAATGGGCTTTTGATTGATTTCTTAAGGCGTGGACTTTTGGTCAACTCGGGTCAAACCGATAACCAAAGTCCAATCCGGGATTTACCCCATAAGCCCATAAATCAATCTTGGCCCATTAGGCCCAATTGAACTTTAAAGGTTCATTAAGTGGCATTTGGGCTTTATGGTCAAGGTTTTGGGCCCAATTGGATCCAATCCATTTGGCCTAAACCAAACTTGATAAAATCAAGCCCAATAGGCCCAATTACAATATTAAAGTCCAATTTCCAAAATTAGGCCCAATTAATTAAATGACAAAATCCAATTTCATATTCAATTAAAATAAAGTGTATTACATGATTAATCAACTAAATCAATATTTCTAAAACACCATATTAGTCCAATTAATCATGCTTAATTCATATTACATGTCCAACAACATACAAATTGAAAAATCAAACCCATTTACATGCTACTAACCTCTCGGCCAAGGAGGGATTTGTGTCCGATTCGGTTTCAATCCAATCGAACCTACAATCGACATTAAATCACCATCCAATTGATTACATACACATCCAATGTCATAAAATCAAAATACCAAGACAATAAAGGGCATTACACATTCGGCCAACACAAGGATTTTGGGGTTTTTGTCCAATTCGAAATCCAATCCAATTCTATTCAAATTAACATCAACCTAAATGATTTCAACTCATCAAATGAATCATAAATCAAAAAATTCCAAGAATCCCAAATACAATCACATTCGGCCAAGGTGATAATTTTGGGGATTTTATGTTCAATTCAAAATTCAATCTAATTGACTTCAAATTAACATCATCCATCAACATTACACCCATCCAATGAATCAAATGAAAAAAATTCCAAATTTCCAAACACATCACACATTCGGCCAACACTTCCAATTTGGGCAAAATTGATCCAATCATATTTTGTTGAAATTGATCAAATCAATCTTCAATTAAAGATCATTTAAACATGCTCAATTAATCAATTTAACCAAATCATGCTCAAAATCAAAATACCCAATATTAGTCACATATTCGGCCAAGATGCAAAAATTTGGGGAAAATAATTCTAAATCATTTTTCAACAAATTGGTCCAACCAAAATGAAATTAAACATGTTATAAGCATACTTAAACAACCAATTAACTCAAATCATGCTCAACAAACATTTACCCAAATTTTAAGCCCTAAAATTTCATGCTTGCAACATTAGCTCTTGATGCCATTGTTGGTAATTTCTAAGGTCCCAAGATCAAATCAAGACATGAAAACATGCGTGAATACACCAACGAAGATAGCGGAATACTTACATTGATCGGTTATGTCGATTTGAAGATGAATCATGCCCAAAACGCACTGCCTTTGTAAGCCCACTGCAGCAGTCCATGCTCACTGTCTTGGCAGTTTCGGGTCTCAAAACGAAGCTCCAAACTCCATCGGATGAGTCCCGCCTCATGGTTGAACCTCCCTACCACCTTCGCAAGACTTGTAAGTGTGCTAGCACTTGATTTCTCACCATGAGAAACCACTCTTGGCTTCCCTTTGTTCACGCCATTTCTGGTTCCAAACCAGTGAAGATTTTCTTCATTTGGGCGTGAGAGAAGAGAGAAATGAGAGAGAAGAAGTTTTGTGTTAAGTTAAATTGATTTACCAAAAATCAATTTATATTTATGCCATAATTTTTATTAAATAATAATCAAATTATGACACAAAACATGCAATGGCTTAGAGTGTCAAACACTCAAACTCCATGCAATGACATTGAGTGCAATGTACACAATCTACATGCAAAGCATTAGAATGACATGTGTCATGTGGCCCCCACACGTTTCCAAATGAAAGTGGGCCCACGTGCACTCACGCGTTCGGGTTCGATATTTCCGAAATACCGAGCTTACGTCACGACGTTAATTCAATCGAATTTAAATAAATAATTGCGCCTGGCGAAATTATTATTTACGTTGCTAACGAATTAATTCTAAATTAACTCGTTTGCCCGAATTAAAATCTAATTTTAATTCCGCGTCGAAATCTAATTTCATTTAATATATCGAATATATTAATTTATCGATCAATTCCAAATTAATCGTTCTCTCTCTTTAGACGACATTTTATCCCGGATAAAATATCTCCGTTATTAATCCTAGATTATTTTCTCTCTCTTCTATTATAACCCCAATTATTCAAGAGTGCGAGTTGTGCGTCATCGGTGGATTATCGGGAAGCGACCCATGAGATCCCCGGATAATCTGGCAGTAAATACGGTCGTCGGAGTATCCGAATCACGTACGTACCAAGTACTACGTTCTACCGATTTACGAGACAAGGTCGACTCCTAGCAAAGCACCAAGTCTACCCAATTCTCCGGACATATCCATTTAAGAATATTAAGATTTGTATCAAGCGTAGTATACTAATGTATTGTGCATATCGGCCCAGTATCGGATAATCACGTGCTAGGGCTGGGGCTGGATAAGTGTCTGCCCCGTCCGAAACACATATCGGATGTCTGGTAACTAGTCTCTATAATCGGATATTCATGACCTGGTCATAATATCACGATTGGATGCGCATCTCTTAAGAGCACTAATACCGTATCCTGCGTGACATCATCTCCACTATGACTGGAGTGATACTTCCGTCTTGACATCACATCCAATACACTACGATTCTCAATATACCCGGCATTGGCGTACACAGAACTAGTTACAGTCCTAGACGACCTCAACTAAAGTATATCGATTGTCGTAAGCATTAGCGATGTAAGTCTCAGGTTAAGACTATACACACCTACCTTGATTTCGGCCTCCCATAGACACATATTCATAATACCAATGGGATTCCGAGGGGTCTATCCAGAGCGAAGTTGTTTCCCGTACCATCGGTGAAACACGACCTCCTATCGCACTTGCATAAGTATCCAACACTTATATATATGAGAACTATGCCGTTGTGCCCTCACAACGCACACAAGTGCAATACTAGCCTATTCCGCATTATCGATGTCCAGTCTCGATAATACTACGGCTAGGGATATTTAATGATTAATCCTTCGTGGACTGATACTGTCTCATATCATCTCAATCCAGGAACTAATCATAGGGACCTCTCTTCATTTATATATCTATGGTGATCTAATCACAAATGATGAGAGTGCAATTTCCTTATTACATAGTTAATTTGCTACAACAACACAATGATCTGTGCAAATAGTGACGCTATGGGTCATATTATCCAACATTGGATTATGTTGGTTTCTCAGTGAACCATGAGTCTTTGAGACTGTATAGACGTGTAGGTGTTTATAACGGATAGACACTGAATGACTCACTGAAGATTCTTAATGGATGGTATACCAACATCAATTAAAATCTTCCTGGGTTGAGTGAACATATTTATTCTTTGACTTGAGATACCATTGTGGGTATATGAGTTATCCTCCACATTAGATGGTAGTCACGTCATCAATTTATTTAGATCATACCTCTACATGTTCATTGAATGTTACTGATGCTCAAGATATCTTGTGTGTATTAAAGATAGGATTTGTCAACTATATGTATAGAGCATAGGTATTTAATATGGAATTAGAATCTATTAAATCCATGGGCCCGTGGTTCATTGTAGAAATCAGTTCAAAGTGTTATTAAGGGATTGTTAATAGAAACGTCGACGTGATTATATCTATAGAGATTTGAAGTTTGTATCTATATCTCTAGATTAATGCGGATACTTGTGACGGAGGGATTATACATATGTAGTGACCTCGACCCTATGGTTCAGAGAGTTTATCAGTGTTCGTCTCATAATTTATGGATAGGTGAATATGGACATGGAATTTGATTTCGTGACGGATATGTCTGAACCTGGAGAGTCTCACTAATGAAATATACTCGTAGCGCACTAGGGCAAATGTTATGAATAATGCTGATTATTTATAACACATTAATGGGTTAAACAAAAAAATTAAACGCTATCGGGACCTAACGGTCATTTTCGGATTAATGTGTATTTGTATTTAATACTTGATTTTATTAAATACTCATTATTAAATATCAAATTATGATATTTAACATATATCATTAATATATGTATTTGAGATATTTAATGTTAATATAATACATATATTTAAGATATTTATATTTATCATTTAATCATTATTGTTAAATAATTAAATGAACTAATAAATTAAATATCGTTTTATAATGATTAAGGTTGGAAATAGCATGGTTTCATTAAAACACATTTTGATCACTTTATTAAAGATAAAAGTTAACTTCATTAAATCTAAAATGTGGACTAATAGAACTGAAACAAAAATAAATTAATTGTTATTTTATTTTTTATGATACATTCGGTAAAGTGGGAAATATATACAAATATTATTTTGTTTCATTTTTCACAAGACTAACACAGGTTTAACAAAAGATTACAAAGTGAGTTGAGAGAATTTGAAGGAAAACCAAAGAGAAAACATAAAGTTTTTGGAAATTTTATAAGTATTTCTCAATTTTCTTCAATATAAAATTTGTTTATATTAATCAATTGTGCTGCTAAGATTGATGTCTCTTGTAACATCCCGCCTAGGCCAGGATGCTACAGGCAGAATACAGGCTAAACTCATCTCCATAAGCCTCTGATTCTAATGAAATTTCGGCATAATGTATTCGTAACATCATGCAACCTGACATGTAGCCAGCATCCATACACAACAAGAACATAACAATATCGGCCTCAGGCTTGAACTCAAAGAACAAAAAGTAAATCAATTGGCCTCTGGCCAGGACTCAAAATAAAACTAAGCTATTACATCACTCAAACAAAGGAGATGCAAATGCAATTACAAAAACTAGGGCCGTGATGACCCATAACTCAACCCAGAACTCTCTCTTAGCTGTAATTGGGGTGATCCACTGTCTTCAAAGACATCACTGAAAACATGCGGACTAAGTATGTCAGCTACTGACCTGCAAAATTAACAACTGAAGTGGTATGAGTCATAAAACTCAGTAAGAAGTCATGCAAATACTATAAAGTCTGAATTAATTGGCTATTACTTAGTCATTTCACACAAACCTGTCACTTTATTACCTTACCATTAACTATCCACCACCTGCCGACTTCTGTTTTCTATTTATACTACCAAACATCTATAATATATAAATAAATTCAATTTCTATATCAATGCAACATACTAAGCTCAATCATGCTATTGACGCACTACACTGAATTCTACTTACTTTCTGTGCTCGTTACTAATCTGGTTCAGGTATTTATCAAAATTTTCTCTCTTTACTTTCCTGTACACTCTGTGCTAGACTAGGTCAGACAATTATAAAACTTTTTTTCTTTTACTTTCTTGAAATATCATCAAATCGGATAATTAAAATCTTATTTCTGTTAACTATTTAATTCACTATCACTATCCTTGGTTACATGCATATGTTACCATCTTATCATGATTTAGCATCCTTACAGTATGTTTCTTTCTAAGTAAGCAAGTAACTCCCACAATCATCCTTGATATACATATATCAAAATAAGATCATGCTATCATACACTAATATTTGCAAGGTGTTACTTCGACATAAACATGCCAAGCACCAATCTCATCATATAATATTTCGATGCAAATCATGTCATGCTTTTATGAACTATTATTTTAAAACCTCTTTTTGAAAACTTACATGTGAATGTACTAGTGCTATAATGCATTATCATCAACTATATGCATCTATGATAACATACTAGAACATATAACTCATATGCATGACTTGTAGATTGTTCTAACTTTAAACATGATATGCATTATAAGATACTCCTTGAAAACTCTTTCTGAAAAACTATTTTCTGCAAGTTTCTTTCTGAAAATTCTTTGCTGAAAATTTTAACTTACTTTCTCTTTCTGGAAAAGCTCTTTCAAATAATTGTATCTGAAAACTAAAAACTAAAATCTGAAAAATTATTTCTGAACTCTGTTTCTGAAAACCGTGTACTAAAATCCGGTTTCTGAAATCTAGGCATTGAAAATCTGAAAACTATGTACTGAAAATCTGAAAACTGAAAATACTCGATGCCCAGGACAACAACTCAACTAGCAGTATCGCTGAAATCTGATAGTACTAGATTCCCAGGACAACAACTCAACTGGCAGCATCTCTGAGGCTGGCAGTGCCCTACGTCTAGGACAAACACTCAACTGGCAATGTAGAGCTCTACACCCAGGACAACAATTCAACTGGCAGTGTAGCCACCAAGCTCTGAAATCAGGATTTCGGGACCCTGTAGCCCCTAGTCCTCCTCGAGGATTTGAGAGCGTCCCCTCAGTCCTCCACATGTGCACATGCTACTATATCTGTCAATTCCATCTCTGTATCTCAAGTTACATACTGGGGTGAGGTTCTACCTCATGCCCCGAAAACCATAAAACCATAATCTGTAACTCAAATTGTGAAAACATTTTCTGAAATGCGATTCTTTTCAAAAGCATTTGAAATCTTTCTTTAAAACATTTGAAATTGTTGAAAACATCGTTATCTTTTGCTCAACTGCTAAAAACTTAAACACACACACACACATGCATATACAGATATGTATTTCTCATGCTTCTTTCTACTCTAGCTATGATTTCTTATAATGTCATACATGTACGTACATTAAGTCATGTATATCTATAACACACTGAGTTTATTAATATATATGCATTTCTCGAAGCATAATAAAACACACTTACAATATACAAGCTTACATATTACTTCATGCTACTTACCTCGTGTTCTACATGCCTAGGATATCATTACTATGTTTTGCTCTAATTCAGACATACTTAAATTAACAACACATTAAAATACTTGTAAACCATATACTTACATACTAAATATATACTTTTACTTATCTGTGTATGTACTAATGTTCTTGTTTTTATATCCTTCTATACATTGAACACATATTTACTTTCTTACAATTGTCATTCTTTAAACTTTATTCCCATTCCATAGGGTGTAGTTTTCTACAACCCCCATACCCAAGTCTCAATAAATTATATTTATGACATTATTCATATGCCCTTATCTAAATATATGTACTGGTTTATACCTACACCTGTATCTCTATACTTCTATATCCTCATCCTCTGCTGATAATTGCTTGTTCTTATCAATATATGTATATAAATACCTCTGCTTCTTTATTCTACGTTCATCTTTATATATAAACAGATTTCATGCATATAACTATATACAACTCCATTATATTACTAATCTCGAACATTATTAAATCTTTCAAGTATTCATAGCATGAGTTACTTTCCTGGCTTGGCGGGCACTCTGAACCTGGACACGATCTGTCAAAACAAATCACAACATGGTCAAAACCGCTATTTGCGTAACTTTCTACTCATCAATATAAACTTCTGGACTTTCCTGGGATACACTAATCCTCTCTGATACTGCCGTTCAAACATCATTACTCTACTATATGGTCATATATTATTCTAAACTAGCAAGATAACTCAGATTCTCACTTTACGCACTTGCGGCAAAACTTGCGGAAAAGTTTCCGCAAATGCTACGGAATGGTCTCGAACCCTCCGAACTAATCCAGAATTACATAATTACCCTCGCAATATCCTTTTTACATCTTAACTATGGTTACGGTCATCTACGCTCAGTCACGCGAGAAACTCTGTTTTACCAGAAAATCGCTAACTCTACCGGATCAGTCAAATCTAATCCGTTTCTCCCCAGATTCTACCACATTAATCGATTTAACATGCTAAAACACATCCAATTATTTCATGTCAATTCGCTGCACTACGAAACTACTAGAAGATTCCAAATAAAAAAACTGTAAACTTTAAAATAACAAATTCTAAACAGAGAGTCGTACCGAAATTCCGAGGCCATATTCAGACTCCTGTTGGCCATGCGAACGCGCTATTGTGATAAACATTTCGATCGGAGCTACTGTTCATCATGGGTTTACTATTCACCACAGCTTTCTTCCTCGTTTCACGTGCAACCGGCCGCTGATCGGTGAAATTGACTTCGTATACTCGTATTACTCTCCGAGGGCTTCGATTTGGTAGGTGGCTCGGGCCGTGAAATGGACCGACGAACCGGGATCGATAAACCCATACGCGCCATTTTCTCTTCCTTCCATTTCTCGCCGTTCCTCCGGCGTCCTCTGGACCGTCGCCGGCCACCAGCAGATGCGCCGTGGCAGGACGGTCCTCCCTGCGCCGGCGGGTTGACCGCCGGCGCAGCCCCTCTTCCCTTTCTCTCTCTCTCGTGATCGTCCTGCCTCTTTTTTTTGGTCTCATGTAATTACTGAAAATAATAATAAACAATAATACAAGAAATATCTTTTACCAAGTTTTACTAAAATGCCCCCACCTCTTGGGTAATTTCGGAAATCATCACTTATGAAGCCATTCTAGCGTGATTTTCGAAAAAAGTTCAACGTGAAAGTTGTTCGTCTAGGAAAATCAAGTCCGCTGATTCATGAATCAACTCAATCGGAGTTTATTTGCTAATTCTGTAGTCAAAATAGTAAACTTTAGTCGTATAGTAAAAATCGCGTAACTGACTTTTGATCTCACACGTTTTCCAACGTGACAAATATTCTTAATATATTATTCTAACCCATATAACATCGATGAAATCTTATTCTTCATTATCATCATGATCTGAGACTATAACATCGGTCAGGGAATCCTCTAGAATAGTCATGAAAATCTGGGATGTCACATTCACCCCTCCTTATAAAAATTTCATCCTCAAAATTTCTCTATCCCCATAACTACTGATTCAAACCTGGTTGAATGTGCGAAAACTATCTCACTCTATACTTCACAAATATAACCTCTCTATCTCAACTGTTAATTAATCACCGTCTATAAGCTAGTATCCATAACGGCTCATCTACGGCTTTAAACTGACTGTACTGGTTGGATTCTCGACTCTGAATATACTAATCTGGTTCTTATCTCTAGCTGTACTGTTCTGGTTCTGATCTCGAGTTCTCTGGCCTCTCCAGGGCCCTATACTAGTAATATCTCATTCTTACTAATCCTCTGATTAAAAGGGTGTAAAAGTACTAACTTAGTCTAATCTGCTCCCATACGGAGATAACTAGACTATGTACAACAAATGAGTCACCTATGGACTCACATTCAAACAAGCAATACACTAAATAATAGAATCAAATCATATCAAACATCCATAGAAGATACATACAAAGACCTATGTGGTCTTTACCAAACTGAAGACAATCTCCGACAGCTGGATCCCCACAATTGCAGTCACTGACTTCTAGACCAAGCTACTGACTCTGACTCTTAAACCATGCTCTGATACCAACTTTGTAACATCCCGCCTAGGCCAGAATGCTACTGGCATGAGACAAGCTAAACTCATCTCCATATGCCTCTGATTCTAAGGAAATTTTGGCATGATGTATTCGTAACATCATGCAACCGGGCATGTAGCCAGCATCCATACACAACAAGAACATAACAATCTGAACCTCAAGCCTGAACTCAAAGAAGAAAAAGTAAATCAATTGGCCTCTAGCCAGGACTCAAAATAAAACTAAGCTATTACATCACTCAAACAAATCAGATGCAAAAGCAATTACAAGGACTAGGGCCGTGAGGACCCATAACTCGACCCAGAACTCTCTCTTTGCTGTAATTGGGGTGATCCATTGTCTTCAAAGACTTCACTAAAAGCATGCTGTAGACAACAGAACTTGGGCGACACTTGCTGTTCTAGGCTTGCGGCCTAGTGGGAGTACGGAGTAGCCCGTGGGGGACTAAACCAGAGAATAATGAAGTCGCCACCCGGTGTGAACTGGGATAAAGATTAAGGTCGCACTCACCCCTCGCAAGGGAAGACCTCAAACCATTGGGTTCGGAATGGTCCCGTACTTATGTCACTTGTGATGATATAATTTGTGCAATGAATCGACCGAATCTACTTAATAATCATGTTCAAGGGTGTTTAGATCTAACATGCATTCGCTAAATAAATCATATTCTAAGTTTGTATATTTGAAAGTAAGTCTTTGAACGGAAAACATAATATCACACAACGAGCATATTGAACCATTAAATAAACGAATCACCATTTAAATATAAACATAAACTAATCAAAATAACATGCTTAAAGTAACATAATCATGTTTAGAAATTAAATAACGAGACTAAATTAAATCATGCTTAAAATAATAAATAAACAACCTATAGACTACAACATGCTCAAATAGAAATTTGGATGAGACGAAATATGTGTCTCTTAAGTGGTAAGTGGTTGTATCCCGAGTGCAGACCGTACTACCGTCCATTCGGAATCGGCTATGAAATTTATGTCCGGGTTTCCATCCGAAATACCACAAAAGGGAGGACATACTCCGCTCATCTGACAATCACATCATGCCTCAAATGACTCTCATGCAATAATATTTTAAAATAAATAAAATAAAACGAAAGAAGATAAGTAAAAAGGTGCCCTCAGGTCTAACCTCTTTTGTCCTCTCAAGAAAGGGCGTTAGACGTCCGTTGGAAGGGTGAATGATCTGCTACTTTTCCGATTTGTTAACTCAACGTCTTTCCTCGTTGTTTTGATGTTCAGCTGCGGTTTTAAGTCCGTTTCGCCGTTGTTTCGCTGCTACGTTTCAGGTCACTGTTTTGGTGATTTACTGGACTGTTTTGGGTGATTTTGAAGGCTATTTGGCTTACGGTTTTAAGGGCTTTTAGGGGGGACTTTGTGCAGTTTTTGGTGCAGTTTTAGGGTGGTTTTAGGGCTGTTTTATGGGTAAAATCGCAGCAAAAATAGGGCAGAATATGCAGTGATGTGCGGCAGTTTTTGGTGCAGTGAAGGGCATTTTGTGTGTCTGTTTGGGGCGTGCAGTGGGGCTGTGCGTAGGGGCTGTTTTGTGCGACTTTAGGACTGTATTTGAGGCTCGTTTTGGCGTGAATTAAGGCTGTGAAGGGAGGCTTAAGTTGCGGCAAAGGGGGCTGTGTTTGGGGCTTGGGCGTGAATGATGTGGGGGTGTAAGAAGGTTCACGGCAAAGCTAGGGTGTCTTGGCTTGAAGGTGCGGCAATGGGGCTTAAAAGAGGTGCTTAGTGTTGGTTTATTCTAAGGTCCCAAGATCAAACAAGACATGAAATAATGCGTGAATACATCAACGGAGGTAGCGGAATACTCACATTGATCGGTAGAGTCGATTTGAAGACAAATGAGCCCAAAAACGCACTGCCATGTAAGCCCACTGCATGCAGTCCACTGCCTACAAAAACAGAAAATTGAATGAGAAAACGGAGCTCCTAGCTTCGTCGGATGGATCCCGTCTCATGGTCGAACCTCCCTACCACCTTCGCAAGACTTGTAAGTGTGCTAGCACTTGATTTCTCACCATGAGAAACCACTCTTAGCTTCCCTATTGCTCACGTTTTTCTGGTTCAAAACCAGTGAGCATTGTGCTCATTTGGGCGTGAGAGAAGAGAGCATTTGAGAGAGATGAAATGTTTTGTGTTAAGTTAAAATGATTTACCAAAAATCAATTTATATTTATGCCATAATATTTATTAAATAGTAATAAAATTATGACACAAAACATGCAATGGCTTAGAGTGTCAAACACTCAATTTCCATGCAATAACATTGAGTGCATTGTACACTATCTACATGGCAAAGCATTAGAATGACATGTGTCCATGTGGGCCCCACACGTTTCCAATGAAAGTGGGCCCACGTGCACTCACGCGTTCGGGTTCGATATTTCCGAAATACCGAGCTTACGTCGCGACGTTAATTCAATCGAATTTAAATAAATATTGGCCTAGCGAAATTATTATTTACGTCGCTAACGAATTAATTCTAAATTAACTCGTTTGCCCGAATTAAAATCTAATTTTAATTTCCGCGTCGAAATCTAATTTCGTCTAATATATCGAATATATTAATACATCGATTAATTCCGAATTAATCGTTCTCTCTCTTTAGACGACATTTTGTCCCGATAAAATATCTCCGTTATTAATCCTAGATTAATTTTCTCTCTCTTCTATTATAATCCCAGATTATTCAAGTGTGAAAGTTGTGCGTCATCGGTGGATTATCGGGAAGCGACCCATGAGATCCCCGGATAATCTGGGCAAAATACGGTCGTCGGAGTATCCGAATCATGTACGTACCAAGTACTACGTTCAACCGATTTACGAGACAAGGTCGACTCCTAGCAAAGCACCAAGTCTTCCCAATTCTCCGGACATATCCATTAAAGAATATTAAGATCTGTATCAAGCGTAGTATACGATTGTATTGTGCGTATCGGCCCAGTATCGGATAGTCACGTGCTAGGGCTGGGGCTGGATAAGTGTCTGCCCCGTCCGAAACACATATCGGATGTGTGGTAACTAGTCTCTATAATCGGATATTCATGACCTGGTCATAATTCACGATTGGATGCGCATCACTTAAGAGCACTAATACCGTATCCTGCGTGACATCATCTCCATTATGACTGGAGTGACACTTCCGTCTTGACATCACATCCAATACACTACGATTCTCTGATAAACCCAGAAGTGGTGTACACAGAACCAGTTAAGATCCCCCACCACCAAAACCAAAGTTTACCGATTGTCGTAAGTATTAGCGATGTAAGTCTCAGGTTAAGACTATACACACCTACCTTGATTTCGGCCTCCCATAGACACCTAGTCATAATACCAATGGGATTCCGAAGGGTCTATCCAGAGCGAAGCTGTTTCCCGTACCATCGGTGAAACACGACCTCCTATCGCACTTGCACAGTATCCAATACTTATATATATGAGAACTATGCCGTTGTGCCCTCACAACGCGCACAAGTGCAATACTAGCCTATTCCGCATTATCGATGTCCAGTCTCGATAATACTACGGTTAGGGATATTTAATGATTAATCCTTCGTGGACTGATACTGTCTCATATCATCTCAATCCAGGAACTAATCATAGGGACCTCTCTTCATTTATATATCTATGGTGATCTAATCACAAATGATGAGAGTGCAATTTCCTTATTACATAGTTAATTTGCTACAGCAACACAATGATCAGTGCAAATAGTGACGCTATGGGTCATATTATCCAACACTTAGGCGTGCAAGGGAGGGCTTCGATGAGTGTCTTAGGCGTGAATCTTGAGGTATGTGTGCTAGGTTTGTGAATGGGGGTGAAGGTCTCTTTTTATAGGCAAATGAGAGGAGGCTTTCCTAATCCGACTAGGAATATGATTTCTATTGATGGTGACATCTCCTTAATTGGTATCTCACAAGTAATAGATCTCCTAATTTAGGATTGTGATTGAATTTTGATAGGAAATGGATCTAGGAGATTTCTTCTAATTAGGAATGGATTTTACTTGATTTTAGCATGTGATAAATGTGAATTTACCTAATTAAAGTCAATATAGGCGTGAATGATGTCACCTTGGGCGTGGGCTTGGTTTCTTGGGTTTGGCTTGGGTTTGGTAAATGGTTTTGGGCCTAAGATAAGCTTTGAAACGGAAGTCCAACAAGCAACCGAAGCTAAACAACTTGGATAAAATCCAATAAAATTTCATTTTCCAATTTTACCTTTCCAACGTCCATTTCCCGCGGCTTTCACAACTAAAGAGATAGTGCCTCCATACGAGACTCGTCACCGGGCTAGTATGCAAAAATGCAATGCCTACAGTCACCCCCACTTTGATGGGACTTGTGCAGTGTGTGACAATGACAATCTTATCAAAGTACGTCCAATGTATTTTTTCTTACCTGGCTCGCCAGCTGCCAGCTAGTCTACCTGCTGGGTTGAGTTGATAGTGCTAAGCCCCGTACCTAGGGCGTCACGGTGGCGTCTCCGTACCTAGAGTGCCGCAGTGATGATATTGGTTGTTTGGATGCTAACCCCGTACCTAGGGTGTCGCGGTGACGCCTCCGTACCTAGAGTGTCACAAATGTCTGAACACTAACCCCGTACCTAGGGTGTCGCGGTGACGTCTCCGTACCTAGAGAGCCACAATGTCTGGATGCTAACCTCGTACCTAGGGTGTCGCGGTGACGCCTCCGTACCTAGGGTGCCACAAATGTCTGAACGCTAACCCCGTACCTAGGGTATCGTGGTGACATCTCCGTACATAGAGAGCCACCAATGTCTGGATGATAACCCCGTACCTAGGGTGTGGCGGTGACGCCTCCGTACCTAGAGTGCCATAAATGTCTGAATGCTAACCTCGTACCTAGGGTGTCGCAGTGACGTCTCCGTACCTAGAGAGCCACAAATGTCTGGATGCTATCCCCGTACCTAGGGTGTCGCAGTGACGCCTCCGTACCTAGAGTGCCACAAATGTCTGAATACTAACCATGTACCTAGGGTGTCGTAGTGACGTTTCCATACCTAGAGAGCCACGAATGTCTGAGTGCTAACCCCATACCTAAGGTGTCGCAGTGACACCTCCGTACCTAGAGTGGCACAAATGTCTGAATGCTAACCCTGTACCTTGGGTGTCGCAGTGAAGTCTCCGTACCTAGAGAGCCATAGTTGTCTGAATGCCATACTTGACGTGCTAACCCCATACCTAGGGCGTCGCAAAATGATATCTCCATACCCGGAGTGCCGTACCTGGCAGAACTGATTTGATATCTCCATACCCGGAGTGTCGTACCTGGCAAAACTGATCTGATATCTCCCTACCCGGAGTGTCGTACCTGGCAGAAATGATCTGATATCTCCCTACCCGGAGTGCCGTACCTGGCAGAACTGATCTGATATCTCCCTACCCGGAGTGCCGTACCTGGTAGAACTTATCTCATATCTCCCTACCCGGAGTGCCATACCTGGCAGAACTGATCTGATATCTCCATACCCGGAGTACCATACCTGGAAAAACTGATTTGATATCTCCCTACCCGGAGTGTCGTACCTGGCAGAACTGATCTGATGTAATATGGGCCTCGCCCCCAGAGTGCCATACCTAGCAGAGCTGATACTGAACTAATGTGGGCCTCGCCCCCAGAATGCCATACCAGCAGAACTGCTGATGTTCCATTTCAACATATTATATTGCCTCTCGTGAGATAATCTTGATAACTAGACATATATTCGTCCTCAACGAATGCTTCACCTCAAAACCAGAGAATCTTCAAAGTACTCGATACGCTCAACTCTGATCGTCTGAATAGGTGATCTGAACTAGACTCATAGTGTGTGTGTGCAAAGATCTTTCACAGCTTATTCCTTAGCAGACCAACTTGATGATTTCATCTCATAGAATCGGATCGATGGGTCTAACCAACCTGGATGTCTTAATCACATTCTGTGATTACTTCGGCATACTCAACATGATATGGTCTCATTTGTTTTGCTCTTGTCTCTTTCTTTTCATCATTTTTCATCCTTTTTCTTCTTTTTCTTCTTTTTCTTTCTTCTTTTCTCTTTTCTTTGACACGCCTACCCTTTAAGGTAGCATTTCTCCTCATGGTGGTCCTAATACTCGCCCATGGGTAGCTTTACGCTTATCGGTTATAGGCGGTCTATTTTTTCTTTTCATTGCAGAGACTTTTATTTTATTCTCGACCATATCATATATCATAGCGTACGTAAACCAGGGTGGACATCCAGGCAAACGGTCATTCACTGATCCACCACTTCTTCAACTAGTCATCTCGTTGACCACTCAGGCTTCCACTATTGAGATACCGTATTCAAGTGCTTACAAGTCTAATCAAGATCAATCTATTCAGCATATCGGCAGAGAACACTTCTTGGACTTATCATTTCTAAGGCTTCTCACTACAGCACACAATGTCATCACCGGACATATACTAATTATCAAAGACTTTTCTCTCACTTTTTTTTTTCACACTCACTCACTCAAAGGAATTCTTCCTTTCTGCTGCTGATAATATGGGCTTCGCCCCCGGGATCCATACCCGAAACTCAAACTCAAATGGGCCTCGACCCTCAGATCACTGCTCAAATCATAACACCAATATGGGCCGCAGCCCCAGGATTATTACCCGAATCTGATACTGTGCTTTCACAGTTTCTGATGGGATTGTCTTTGTCGCTTCCTTTTTTTCTTCTTCAAAACCTGTGAATACAAAACAAAAACACAAAACACACAAAAAAGAATGAAAAAATGGGTTATATGTATGCATGCATGCATGAGTTTTCTTATCCCGTCGGGTTAGGTCTTCTGCGAGTGACTATTCAGTCTTCTTTCCCTCAGGAAAAATACAGCTTCAATCTGTTAACATTGATCGGCTCGGTGAACTAATTCCCTTCCAAGTCCGACAGTCTCACTGCTCCAATTCCCATTTTCTGAATGTCTATCTTATCTTTTCTGTTTAATTCTTCTGAGGATTCCCCATGTTCTAAACATCGTTGAGTATCATAGTACCAATGTTGAATGATTTTGTCAAATATACTCATGTTGCAGGTTGAGAGACTCAGGCAAGTAAGTGAAATGAATGTCTTCATTATCATTAAGAAAAAGGTTCAGACAAATAGACAGAATCAATGTCTCTATTAAAATGCAGGATCAAATAAACTAGGAGAAAAAAAACTTCATCATTCGCAACAAGACCTTCTTCGGCCTATGGTTCTTCACTGCTATCATTCATTATCCATATGTAAGAAGCTTAGTGGTTGAGGGTTTGGAGGACAAAGGTTTCGGGCAGGCCAGAGTTGATCATGTAGGTGGGTGGGGGAACGGAGTGATAATTTGGTAGATGATTGGTGTGTGTGTTTGGCTGTTCTCTTTCAGGGTCGGGAATTTTCCAGGCGTCTATCAGGTCTTGAACTTCATGGCGAAGGCGGGCATAACTATCGGTGTCATGGCCATATTGTTGGTGAAAGTGGCAGTAGCGGCTCATGTTTAGGTTCGATGGGGGAGGATTCGGGAGTGGTTTAGGCTCCAGGGTTTTAGCAGCCCTTGCCTGGTTAGTTTCTCAAGCACTTTGGATAAGGGTCTGCCCTAGTTAGAAAAGCGCCTATTCTTAATGGCAGTAATCGCGGCAGTAGCGGGCTTGGTCTCAGAATGCCCCCCAAAATTCCTCATGTTCTGGCTATAGAACTTCCGATTCTCGGCTTCCTCATCTTCAATATTTATTACGGTTTCCCTCAACTGTCGAAAATCCACGATCATCGAAGTCATTCTCCTCAGTTTACCATAAATCGAGGGCTTGGTCCCCTTGATAATCATTTTAATCTGATCCTTCTCCGAAGGCCTTGTCTACATTTTTAAGAGCTGGCTTCTCCAACGGTCAACGTACTCCTTAAAGCTCTCTTCTGGCTTTTTCTTTGTATTCTCCAAGTCACGGAGTGACAAGTCGATCTCTAAGTCGGTGACATACTGCTTCAAGAAGGCATCTGCCAACTCCCTCCAATCTTTCTTCACTTTCTTCTCCAAACTGTGGTACCATACCATGGGAGCCCCTTCGAGCGACATCCCAAACATCTTCTGGACTTGGCGCTGAAATAGTCCAACTGAGCTCATCACTAAGATATACTATCGCAAATGGACCCTCGGGTCTCCATTCCCGTTAAACTTGGCCAGATCAGGCATCTTGAACTGTGCTGACAGCTGTTCCTCAAAGGTCATTGAATCATAATCCAATAAATCCTCATGTTTCCCCCTCAGTTTGCGGGTTACCGACTCCATCTGATCACGGAGCCTTTGCATTTCAGCCTGAGTCCCAACTATTCTCCAGGCCGCTTACTCGGCCATATCATAATCAAATGCCGGAACCTCATCGTTCAAACCACTCGAAGGGTCCTCACGCCTTTCGTTCTCAGATCCTCCCGCAGTGCGGGGCACAGTAAAATTGGTCATGGTGGCAGTCAGAGTTTGTAGCTGTTCAGTCATCTTAGCGAGATTTGCTTCGATCTGATCCATCTGGGACCCTTCATTAATGAATTCGCTCATATTCGTTGATGGTCTTTTGACTAATCTCCCCTCTTCTCTAACCCAACAGGAATCTATGTTGCCTCTTTTAAGGCCATGTGTCAGTGCATATGTGTGCGATGCATGTAATATATAAAATTATAAAAAGGAAACTTTAAACTACTTGGCCTATTTTCATTTTAAGGTATTCACTCACACCATCGCGTGGTGCAAACTTGTCCCAGTTGAAAAGGCCCAACAGGTATACACTTTGCGATAACATGGTTAAATGACTTCAAATGGTAAGAGGCCCATACACAAAAATGGCCCAAAGGCATTTCAGAAGCTTTTGGCCCAACTGTCAAAGGACAAGAACTTGTCCCAGTTTAAATGGTCCAACAAGTCCACATCTCTTGACAAGAGGTCCAACTGGATCTAAATGACAGCGGTCCAACACATAAATATAAGATAAATAATTTCTACTGGTTGCCTTCGGCTATGGTTCATATGTGGGTTCACGGGGCGCGAACAAAGGTTCTCACTGACGAAGGTTTGCACACGACTAGGACTCCCCACTCAAGGGTTCAAGCGACCAAGTGAGCCCACCTTTTTTATACGTTGCGGTACGTGCCAACGGGTTATGGCGTGTGACTAACTGTCGAATGGATTTACCGTTGTAGATTCCCCCGAGGGAGGGTGGAGCGAGGCTCTCTTAAGTACCCAAGCCTCTTAGGCTCTTATCGCTTGGTGACACGAATAAACAACGAGTCCTCCAAACTAGTCTATCACAACAAGCTACGGGTGATGATTATCTAGATGCCT
This sequence comes from Zanthoxylum bungeanum, assembly GCA_019454045.1. Classification (NCBI taxonomy): domain Eukaryota; kingdom Viridiplantae; phylum Streptophyta; class Magnoliopsida; order Sapindales; family Rutaceae; genus Zanthoxylum; species Zanthoxylum bungeanum. The sequence continues at coordinate 57,889 of SKCR01036946.1, forward strand.
TCACAGTTTTCCTCGAAAGGTAGAGATAAAGGAAGACACCCAACCATCACCTAGCTTCAACAAAGCCTTTGATTAACCCCTCAACCTACTATGTGAACAATTAACTAATGCACAAATTATGCACATCACAAGACATGATTTCGGGGCTGATTCTCTATCCCCAGTGGAGTCACCAGACTGTAGACAACAGAACTTGGGTGACACATGCTGTTCTAGGTTCGCGGCCTATTGGGAGTACGGAGTAGCCCGTGGGGGACTAAACCGGAGAATAATGGAGTCGCCACCCGGTGTAAACCGGGACAAAGATTTAAGGCCGCACTCACCCCTCGCAAGGGAAGACCTCAAACTATTGGGTTCGGAATGGTCCCTTACTTATGTCACTTGTGATGATATAATTTGTGCAATGAATCGACCGAATCTACACAATAATCATGCTCAAGGCTATTTAGATCTAACATGAATTCGCTAAATAAATCCTATTCTAAGTTTGCATGCTTGAAGGTAAGTCTTTGAATGGCAAACACAAAATCACACAATGAGCATATTGAACCATTAAATAAACGGATCACCATTTAAACATAAACATAAACTAATCGAAATAACATGCTTAAAGTAACATAATCATGCTTAGAAATTAAATAACGAGACTAAATTAAATCATGCTTAAAATAATAAATAAACAACCTATAGACTACAACAGGCTCAAATACAAATTTGGATGAGACGGAATATGTGTCTCTTAAGTTGTACGTGGCGTTGTATCCCGAGTGCAGACCGTACTACCGTCCATTCGGAATCGGCTATTGAATTTATGTCCGGGTTTCCATCCGATATACCACAAAAGGGAGCACATACTCTGCTCATCCGACAATCACATCATGCCTCAAATGACTCTCATGCAATAATATTTTAAAATAAATAAAATAAAACGAAAGAAGATAAGTAAAAAGGTGCCCTCAGGTCTAACCTCTTTTGTCATTTCAAGAAAGGGCGTCACACGTCCGTTGGAAGGGTGAATGATCCGCTACTTTTCCGATTTGTTAACTCAATGTCTTTCCTCGTTGTTTTGATGTTCGGGCTGCTGTTTTAAGTCTGTTTCGTCGTTGTTTCGCTGCTACGTTTCAGGTCACTGTTTTGGTGATTTAGTGGACTGTTTTGGGTTATTTTGAAGGCTATTTGGGTTGCGATTTTAAGGGCTTTTAGGGGGGACTTTGTGCAGTTTTTGGTGCTGTTTTAGGGTGGTTTTAGGGCTGTTTTATGTGTAAAAATCGCAGCAAAAACTAGGCAGAATATGGAGTAATGTGCGGCAGTTTTTGGTGCAGTGAAGGCCATTTTTGTGTGTCTGTTTGGGGCGTGCAGTGGGGATATTTGTTGGACAATTATGACCCATAGCGTCACTATTTGTACAGATCACGGTGTTGTTGTACAAATTAACTATGTGACAAAGAGATTGCATTCTTATCATTTGTGATTAGATCACCTAGATATATAAATGATGAGAGGTCCTTATGATTTGTGCCTGGATTGAGAATGATATGAGACAGTATCAATCCACTAAGGCAGAATCATTAAATATCCCTAGTCAGAGTATTATCGAGATTGGACATCGATGAATACGTAAAAGACTAGTATTACACTTGTGCGTGTTGTGGGAGCACAACGGCACAGTTCTCATATGTTTGGGTATAGGATACTCATGCAAGTGTAATAGGAGGTTGTGTTTCTCTGATGGTATGGGAAACAGCTTCGCTCTGGATAGACCCCCTCGGAATTTCATTGGTAGTATGACTACGTGTCTATGGAAGTCCGAAATCTGGGTAGGTGTATTTGGTCTTAACCTGAGACTTGCACCGCTAAAACATACGACAATCTATATACTTTGGTTGAGGTCGTCAAGGGCTTTAACCGGTACCTGTGTACACCAATTCTGGGTATATCGAGAATCGTAGTGTGTTGGGTGTGATTTCAAGACAGAAGTGTCACTCCAGTCATATGGAGCTGATGATCACGCAGGGATACAGAACTCATTCTCTATATAAGATTGCAACCGTCGGGATAATATGACTTGGTCATGATTATCCGATTATAAAGAGACTAGTTGCTCGTTATCCGATATACGCATCGTACGGGGCAGACACTGTACCAGCCTCAGGCCTTGCATGTGATCATCCGATGCTGGACAGAAATACGCAATACTACGGTATACTACGCTTGATATAGATCCTTATTCCTGTAAGGATATTCCGGAGAATTGGGAAGGCATGGTGCTTTTCTAGAAGCCAACTTTGTCTTGTAAATCGGTAAAACGTAGTACTTGGTACTTACGTGTTCGGATAGTCCGACGACCGATTTGACTGCCAACATATCCAGAGATCTCATTGGTCGCTTCCCAAAGATTCACCGATGACGTATGACTCGCACTTTTAATTAATCTGGGATTAATTAGATGAGAGAGAAAATTAATCTGGGATTAATTACGGAGATATTTTATCTGGGATAAAATATAATTTAAAGAGAGAGAATGATTAATTTGGAATTAATCGAAGAATTAATATATTCGATATATTAAATGAAATTGGATTTCGACGCGGAATTAAAATTAGATTTTAATTCGAGCGAGCGAATTAATTTAGAATTAATTCGTTAGAGACGTGAATAATAATTATACTAGGCATGATTATTTAATTAAATTAGATTTAATTGCGTCGCAACGGAAAGTTCGTTAATTTAGAATTAGCGAACCCGAGCCCGAGATTATTTGCGAGCTCATTCGCTTTTCGAATGCGAGTGCGGCAAATTACATCAAGCGTCAAATCGCTAGTCGCTTCTAGCGTCACATCATTCGTCAATCAAGTGATGGATGTCTTTCACTTTAAGTGATTGACGCCAGTCACTATTCACTGACTGATGGATTGATGGGTTGATGTGTGTGGTTGACAAGCCATTAATGGCTTTATTTTTTTAGGGAAAAAATGTGTATAGGTTTTGGAAATCATTTACCATTTTTTTTCAATTCATTTTCTCACAATTTTATCTCTCTCTCCTCCAAATTTCTTCTTCTCTCTCACGCCCCTCTTTGGCAGTTTCTGTTTTCTGGTTTTGCTGGGCAGTACCGAAAATAGAAGGGAAGCAAGTGGGATTTTGTGGCAAAATCACAAGTGCTAGCACACTTACGAGACATGCGAATGTGATATGGAAGCTCACCCATGAGCCGAGAACCGTTTTACGAAGCTTGGAGCTTGACGAAGGAACCAAACGGAGGCCGAAACAGTGGACTGTCACAGCAGCTCACTGCCACAGTCGAACCAGTGAATAGGAGCAGAATTTCATTTTTGTTCGTCTCCGGGTCGCTCAACCGATCGATGTAAGTATTCCACAACTTTCTCGATTCGTATTCGCACATATTTCGTTGCTTGTATTCGATCCTTGGGACCTAGAAAACCCAACAATGGTATCAGAGCGAGTAAAAGCACCACAGTCGAACCAGTGAAGAGGAGCAGAATTTCATTTTTGTTCGTCTCCGGGTCGCTCAACCGATCGATGTAAGTATTCCACAACTTTCTCGATTCGTATTCGCACATATTTCGTTGCTTGTATTCGATCCTTGGGACCTAGAAAACCCAACAATGGTATCAGAGCGAGTAAAAGCATGAAATTTGACATAGGGCTAAAATTTGGGTAAAAATGTGTTTGAGCATGATTTGTGAAATTGGATGAATGAGTATGTTTAAATATGTTTTTATTGAGGATTGATTTGATCAATTTGAAGAAATATTGTTTGGAACAAATTTCCCTAATTTTTGAGCTTGGCCGAAAATTGTGCCCTTTGTGTTCTTGGTGTTTTTTTTTATTTTTTATTCATTGGATGTGTTGCAAATCATTTGGAGATGTTGATTTAATGTCGAATTGGAATTAATCGGATTGAAACCGAATCGGACATAATTTCCCTCCCATTGCCGAGAACAAAGTAAGCATGTATGGGTTTGATTTTTGTTAAAATGTGTTGGACATGTTTTAATGTTGATGGCATGATTAATTAGTACTAATTTGGTGTTTTGGAAATATTGATTTGGATGATTAATTATGTTAATACACTTTATGTAATTAAAGCATGAAATTTGGAATTTTTGTGTTTAATTAATTTGGGCCTATTTTGTGAAATTGGGCTTGAATGTTGTTAGCGGGCTTATTGGGCTTTGTTGTACAAAGTTGGGTTAAGGCAAATTGGATTGGATCCAATTAGGCTCAAAACCGCTTCCATAAAGCCCAAATGCGACTTAGTGAACCTTTGTAATTTAATTGGGCCTAATGGGCCAAAATTAATTTTAAAGGCTTGTGGGGTAATTACCGGATTGGACTTTGGTTATTGGGTTTGACCCGAGTTGACCAAAAGTCCACACCTTAAGAAATTAATTAATAGCCCATTGGACTTTAATTAAATTGACGTTGGACGTTAAGCAAGCTTTGAGACCCGTAACGATTAAATTTGGAATTTAAGTCGTAAAGGTTTATAAATAAAGTGTGTGATATTTAATTTGGAATTAAATAAGCGAATTAGAATTAAATGCATGTTAAATTAGATTTAAAGTTGTAGTTTAATTTAATTCGAGAATTCGTACTTTATGTACTTATTCGCAAAGACGAGTTTGACTCGAACAAAATCAAATCGTTGTTTGAACATTGGATGATCACTAATTATCAGATTAATTAATTTGATTAGATTTATTGATAACATGCTTGTGTGAATACATGGTTGCGATGCATGAATAATGTATATCGGATGGATATTATATGGGTGGGGCAATTTTAGAAATTGTGTAATAAATTCGATTTATTAATTGGACCTGCGTGTCCAGCCTTATTACCTCTAATTTCTTTGTATTCTCTTCTCACCTATTCCCCTCAATGTAAATGAGGTTTCTTTAGAAGTGTAGTGTGACTGGTAGAATTGATACTTGTGCTAGCGGGAGAGAGAAAGTGAGAGATTTGATCTAGGATCATTGTGTAAAATATCCATCCGCATATCATTATTAATTTTCATATACGCTTTATTATGTGTTTAGAATGCATGTTTAAGGGTGTATGATGATGAGACCTTAATAAAGATAATAAATTGGTTGCCAATTTGCACGCAAAAAACCCTCAAATAATATTAAGCGCTTTTCCTTCATTGAGTGATTCTCACTCAAGATCTAAGACGGCATTGGTTTGTTGGCCAAAGTCAAGGCATTTGTCTATCGAGGATGTGTTTGAATCACGAGAGCTTTGTTACATGACAGTGTCTTGTCCAAGTCGTGGTTTGTTGGCCAAAGTCAAGACAACTTCTTGTCCATCGACATTGATTACGAAGCTTTCCATGGTCAATGGGTCGCGCTTGACTGGGATCACTAAGTTTGTTGTGCCAAAGCCAATGCTTAGTTGATTCAGAGGAAAAAGGTTAGGCAATACATTGGATGTATTGGCATATATAAGATATATGTTTCGGACTTGGATGTCCCCCTACCGGATCTAGGAATTGGATTGGATCCAATCGATCTTAGAGATCTACCTAGTTAATTATCATACAATTTGTTGGCCAAAGTCAAGATTGTGTGATATTTAACGGGATCCTAGCCCACTAGGAAACACGGTTTCCCAAGTACTCGACAGAGGGTTGGAGGCTCGCCGACAAATAGTGGGAGGCAAGAATTGAATTTGCAATATTCGTTCAATTACTCGCCATACGCGCTCAATCGAATATCACGTCATAAATTCCGTCAATTAAATATTAGTTGGACTAATATTTAAATTGTTGTTTTATAAATAGTTGGACTATTATATTCAAACAATTTAATTATGATTGATTTTATAATTGGATTATAGAAATCAAAATAATTGAATTTAATCTATTAAATTATAGTTGATTAAATAGTTGGACTATTGTAATCATTATAATATAAGGTACCTAAATAATTGATTAAATAGTTGGACTATTAAAATCAAGTGAAATTGAAAGATTAACGTTTAATACATAATCCTAGGGAGAATGTATTTAAATAGTTTAATTTTCAAATTGGGAATAAATTTCAGGATGGTCCTGGAAATTAATAAGTTATTTTATTTGATAAAATAATATATTTAGCCTAAGCCCAGAGTTAAGCAAAAGTGGAGCATAATCTTTTGAAGATTTATGTAATGATAACTTAAGTGCTTAATCCATTAAGCTTGTCGCAGTAGAATCCTTAATTCTGAATCAGAACTAAGGATTAGATCCTTAAAATATGATGAAGAAATTGAAGGATCTTCATAAATCTATGTTTAGATTTTAGAAGTATATTAAATTGCAATAGTTAATTCTTGGAGAATTAATGACTGTTCTCAAGGAGATAAAGTCAAATTTTGCAATTAAGCTTGTAGCGCAAGGCGCACCTTACTTCGATATTCTAGAAACCCGAGGCTTGGCCAAAGGCTTCTGGAATAATGGAAAATGGCAAAGGCAAAATCATTATAATCTTATGGGAAGATAAATGACATATCCCAAAATGTCTGCCTAAATGTGGCAAACGGGATCGCGGAAGCGTGACTGCCGTTTGGACAAAACAGACATGAAGGAATAGAAGACGGGGCAAGGCTCTGACTTCAAATTTGTTTGTCAGCATTATGTCCACTACTAGTATTGAAATTGGATTTTAAATACTTGGTGTGGTACATAAAATATATGTATTGATGTTCAGAATCTGTTTTGAACAGGACACTGACTTCAATAGAGATTAATCTGCGAATTGAAAACGGGACGAAAGTCGCTGTTTTAACCGTATATACCTAAGTTTAGGAACTACCTTCGGGTATGTACTTAAATTAGGAAACTGTTATAATGTAACTAGTTTGACTAGATACATTATCTTTATATCAGTGTATAATCCGTTGCGGATATACCTTTATATTTTAGAACACTAAAGTGTTTCATTATATAAAGATGATATTGAGATAAAACACATTAGATGTGAATAACATAATTTATATTTTGAATATAAATAAAATCTCAAACATATGACATGACAAACAAATAGCTCAACTGATTTGATCAGAAGAAACTAAATGTGGCATTGTTGTCTGGGACACAATTAAACAAGAATCGTATATCCACACTTTTGAAGAGTGGGTACTCGGACTGTTTTGATTCCAATCAAATAAAGTGTACGAATCTAGTTTATTGGGCAAAGTGCCTAAAACGCATTTACTTGGTAAAAGTGTAAATGCCACCTATCTGTTAGCCCTAGTTCATAGTGAAGCAAGTAGGCCCATATCTAGCTAGGCTAGAGGTGGATATGAATATTTCGTGACCTGTACGGATGTGGCATCTCGTTATGGTTATGTGTTTCTTTTGAAGAACACAAATCGGAAACTTTTAGAGTTTCGACACGAAATAGACAAACAGATCGACTAAAGTATTGTACCGTCACTGTAAGACCGTAATGGAAATTACTTAAGCAACAAGTTTCTTAAATACTTGAAAGAATATAGTATTCTTTCAAATGAGGACTCCCTCCGGAACACGTCATTGTGACGGTGTGTCCGAACCGAGTAACTGAATTTTGTTGGACATGATTAGGTTAATCATGAGTCGCTCTGAGCTACCATTTCCTTCAACGGATAAGCATTAACAGTGCAATAACTTATTTTGAATAAGGTTCCATAATAATCTGTTTGACAGATATCATATTAGATATGAACAGGAAAGAAACCGGGTTTCACATTCCTGAAAATTTGGGTATGCTAGGCATATGTTTAGATGATACCAAACTAAAACCAAAATTGGATAAATGCCAATTGTAGGTTATCCTAGGGATAACATAAGTATAGTACTTATACATCTCACAAGAGAACAATTAGATTGTTGCTCACCATGCGGTTTTCCTAAGAGGAATACCGATATGCAGTGGTATGTGGGAGGATAGTAAAACTCGATGAAAATCGGAGTGATACTATTCATGGCATCGATTCCTAATGGAACACAAATAGTTCATCAACGATGAAATTATACCATTAATCTTCGTATACACAAGAACCGGGTATGTCGGAAAGTGTCAGAAAACAAACCTGGGGTATGGGTTTCTGATCTCACCTCGTAAAGATGTTAATCTTTTGAGGCATGCCAACTGACTACGTATGAGGAAGTGATACAAGGTATCGACTCCCTATCATGACAAAGTGTCATGAATCCAAAATGGATTCCATGTATATCAACGAGTTTGGATACTAGTTGACGTACCGCAAGGCATTGTGCCCACTGGTACTTATAAGTCTTCAAGGAAGACGTACATGGATGGCAACATACCGAAGTATAAAGCTAGGCTTTTAGCGGAAAGGTATCGCTATCAACATTATGTTGATTTCGATTCAACCTTTTACTTGTTGCCTTGGTAAATCCATTTAGATAATGCTTGCTAATGCTGCATGTTTCATTCGTGAAATATGTCAGCTAAACGGAAAATTGCTTTCCTGAAAAGGAAACCTTTTGGAGGATGTTTGCAATATCCTGTCGATTTTGTCGTACATTAACTAGCAAACAAGGTTTGCAGGTTATTCGATCCATGTTTGGATTGAAGCAAGCATAGGTTCTTGGAATTATCGTTTTTGATGTAATCATAATGGTTATGATTTAATTCAAAACGAAAATGATTCTTGAGTATAAGGAGGTTAGTGGGAGCGCACTGACAGTGGCTGTCCTATGAATAATGATAAAATATATGTCATTTCTTGGAAATGATATTCCCAATAAATAACCATCGGTGAAAGCTTGGCTTTCGAGAAAACTCTCCGAGAAACCGTACATTGAAAAATGTACGCCATCTGGTGTCTCATACGCTTTGAGCATATCATTCACAAACAGGTCAATCCCAGTGATAGTCACTGAATTCTGGAGAATGAGAACTTGAAGTGACTGGGATCACTACTGCAAGTTTCCTAACCGATAAAGATGACTAAAAGTCGCAAACGGTACTATACAGCTTGAATAACGGTACAAGGAGCTGGAATCTTCCAAGCAAGATTCTATTACCGTATAAACAACATATGCGGGTTATTGCAGCAGCTGAGGCAGCAATAGAAACCTTATGGGGTCGGTAAATATCTAATTAGATTAGATATAGTTCTTTTAGCAGCTAAGCTAGGCTTCATCACATGCTAAAGAATTAATGGTCTCATCAACGATCCAGATAATTCGATATTCATTTGATTCGTTCGGATCATACATCGTGGTGATATGATGATCGTATAAATCGCGTCAGACGATAATCATGAAAATCCGCTGACGAAATTCCTTTCTCAGCAATTGAGCCAAACCGTACATAGTTCGAGTGTTAGACACTCGAGTGACTGGCTATAGGCCAAGTGGGAGATTGTTGGACAATTATGACCCATAGCGTCACTATTTGTACAGATCACGGTGTTGTTGTACAAATTAACTATGTGACAAAGAGATTGCACTCTTATCATTTGTGATTAGATCACCTAGATATATAAATGATGAGAGGTCCTTATGATTTGTGCCTGGATTGAGAATGATATGAGACAGTATCAATCCACTTAGGCAGAATCATTAAATATCCCTAGTCAGGGTATTATCGAGATTGGACATCGATGAATACGTAAAAGACTAGTATTACACTTGTGCGTGTTATGGGAGCACAACGGCACAGTTCTCATATATTTGGGTATAGGATACTCATGCAAGTGTAATAGGAGGTTGTGTTTTCCGATGGTACGGGAAACAGCTTCGCTCTGGATAGACCCCCTCGGAATTCCATTGGTAGTATGACTACGTGTCTATGGAAATCCGAAATCAGGGTAGTTGTATTTGGTCTTAACCTGAGACTTGCACCGCTAATACATACGACAATCTATATACTTTGGTTGAGGTCGTCCAGGGTTTTAACTGGTACCTGTGTACACCAATTCTGGGTATATCGAGAATCATAGTGTGTTGGGTGTGATGTCAAGACGGAAGTGTCACTCCAGTCATATGGAGCTGATGAGCAGGCAGGGATACAGAACTCGTTCTCTATATAAGGTTGCAACCGTCGGGATAATATGACTTGGTCATGATTATCCGATTATAAAGAGACTAGTTGCTCGTTATCCGATATATGCATCGTACGGGGCAGACACTGTACCAGCCCTAGGCCTTGTATGTGATCATCCAATGCTGGACAGAAATACTCAATACTACGGTATACTACGCTTGATATAGATCCTTATTCCTGTAAGGATATTTTCGGAGAATTGGGAAGGCATGGTGCTTTGCTAGAAGCCAACCTTGTCTTGTAAATCGGTAAAACGTAGTACTTGGTACTTACGTGTTCGGATAGTCTGACGACCGATTTGACTGCCAATATATCCGGGGATCTCATGGGTCGCTTCCCAAAGATTCACCGATGACGTATGACTCGCACTTTTAATTAATCTGGGATTAATTAGATGAGAGAGAAAATTAATCTGGGATTAATTACGGAGATATTTTATCTGGGATAAAATATAATTTAAAGAGAGAGAACGATTAATTTGGAATTAATCGAAGAATTAATATATTCGATATATTAAATGAAATTGGATTTCGACGCGGAATTAAAATTAGATTTTAATTCGGGCGAGCGAATTAATTTAGAATTAATTCGTTAGCGACGTGAATAGTAATTATGCTGGGCTTGCTTATTTAATTAAATTATATTTAATTGCGTCGCAACGGAAAGTTCGTTAATTTAGAATTAGCGAACCCGAGCCCGAGATTATTTGCGAGCGCATTCACTTTTCGAATGCGAGTGCGGTAAATTAAATCAAGCGTCAAATCGCTAGTCGCTTCTAGCGTCACATCATTTGTCAATCAAGTGATGGATGTCTTTCAATTTGAGTGATTCACGCCAGTCACTATTCACTGACTGATGGATTGATGGGTTGATGTGTGTGGTTGACAAGCCATTAATGGCTTTGTTTTTGGAGGGAAAAAATGTGTATAGGTTTTGGAAATCATTTACCATTTTTTTTCAATTCATTTTCACATAATTTTATCTCTCTCTCTTCCAAATTTCTTCTTCTCTCTCACGCCCCTCTTGGGCAGTTTCTGTTTTCTGGTTTTACTGGGCAGTACCGAAAATGGAAGGGAAGCAAGTGGGATTTTGTGGCAAAATCACAAGTGCTAGCACACTTACGAGACATGCGAAGGTGATAGGGAAGCCCACCCATGAGCCGGGAACCGTTCGAGGAAGCTTGGAGCTTGACGAATGAACCAAATGGAGGCCGAAACAGTGGACTGTCACAGCAGCTCACTGCCACTGCCGAACCAGTGAAGAGGAGCAGAATTTCATTTTTGTTCGTCTCCGCGTCACTCAACCGATCGATGTAAGTATTCCGCAACTTTCTCGATTCGTATTCGCACATATTTCGTTGCTTGTATTCGATCCTTGGGACCTAGAAAACCCAACACTATGTGTTGGGGCAGTTTTGTGCGACTTTAGGAATGTATTTGAGGCTCGTTTTGGTGTGAATTTAGGCTGTGAAGGGAGGCTTAAGTTGCGGCAAAGGGGGGCTGTGTTTGGGGCTTGAGCATGAATGATGTGGGGTGTAAGAAGGTTCACGGTATAGCTAGGGTGTCTTGGCTTGAAGGTGCGGCAATGGGGCTTAATAGAGGTGCTTAGGCCTGCAAATGAGGGCTTAGATGAGTGTCTTAGGCGTGAATCTTGAGGTATGTGTTCTAGGTTTGTGAATGGGGGTTAAGGTCTCTTTTTATAGGCAAAAGAGATGAGGCTTTCCTAATCCGACTAGGAATATGATTTCTATTGATGGTGACATCTCTTTAATTGGTATCTCACAAGTAATAAATCTCCTATTTTAGGATTGTGATTGAATTTGATTAGGAAAGGGATCTAGGAGATTTCATCTAATTAAGAATGGATTTCACTTGATTTTAGCATGTGATAAATGTGCATTTACCTAATTAAAGTCAATATAGGCGTGAATGATGTCACCTTGGGCGTGGGCTTGGTTTCTTGGGATTTGCTTGGGTTTGGTAAATGGTTTTGGGCCTAAGATAAGCTTTGAAACGAAAGTCCAACAAGCAACCGAAGCTAAACAACTTGGATAAAATCTAATAAAATTTCATTTTCCAATTTTACCCTTTCAAAGTCTGTTTTCCGCGGCTTTCACAACTAAAGAGATAGTGCCTCCATACGAGACTCGTCATCGGGCTAGTATGCAAAAATGTAATGCCTACAGATGCTTACTATGTATGTCAGCTACTGACCTGTAAAATTAACAACTTAAGTGGTATGAGTCATAAAACTCAGTAAGAAGTCATGCAAATACTTATAAAGTCTGAATTAATTGTCTATTACTTACTCATTTCACACAAACCTGTCACTTTATTACTGTACCTTTAACTATCCACCACATGCCGACTTCTGTTTGCTATTTATACTACCAAACATCTATAATATATAAAAAAAATCAATTTCTATATCAATGCAACATACTAAGCTCCATCATGCCATTGACGCACTACACTGAATTTTGCTTACTTTCTATACTCGTTACTAATCTAGTTCAGGTATTTATCAAAATTTTCTCTCTTTACTTTCCTGTACACTCTGTGCTAGACTAGGTCAGACAATTATAAAACTTTTCTTCTTTTTCTTTCTTGAAATATCATCAAATCGGATAATTAAAATCTTATTTCTGTTAACTATCTAATTCACTATCACTATCCATGGTTACATGCATATGTTACCATCTTATCACGATTTAGCATCCTTATAATATGTTTCTTTCTAAGTAAGCAAGCAACTCCCACAATCATCCTTGATATACATATATCAAAATAAGATCACACACTAATATTTGCAAGATGTTACTTCGACATAAACATGCCAAGCACATTCTCATCATATATACATTTCGATCCAAATCATGTCATGCTTTTATGAAATATTATTTTAAAACCTATTTTTGAAAACTTACATGTGAATGTACTAGTGCTATAAAGCATTATCATCAACTATATGCATCTCAGATAAACTACTAGAACATATAATTCATATGCATGACTTGTAGATTATACTAACTTTAAACATGCTATGCAATTATTAGATACTCTTTGAAAACTCTTTCTGAAAAACTATTTTCTGAAAGATTCTTTCTGAAAATTCTTTGCTGCAAAATTTACCTTACTTTATCTTTCTGGAAAAGCTCTTTCAAAAAACTGTATCTGAAAACTGAAAACTGAAATATGAAAAACTGTTTCTAAACTCTGTTTTTGAAAATCGTGTACTAAAATCTGGTTTTTGAAATCTAGGCACTGAAAATATGAAAATTGTGTACTGAAAATCTGAAAACTGAAAATACTCGATTCCCAGGACAACAACTCAACTGGCAGCATCGCTGAAATCTGATAGTACTAGATGCTCAGGACAACAACTCAACTGGCAGCATCTCTGAAGCTGGTGGTGCCCTACGTCCAGGACACACACTGAACTGGCACCGTAAAGCTCTATACCCAGTAAAACAACTCAACTAGCAGTGTTGCCACCAAGCTCTGAAATCAGGATTTCGAGACCCTATAGCCCCTAGTCCTGCTCGAGGATCTGAGATGCGATTCTTTTCAAAAGCATTTGAAATCTTTCTTTAAAACATTTGAAATTGTTGAAAACATCGTTATCTTTTGCTTAACTGCTAAAAACTTAAACGCAAACACATGCATATGCAGATATGTATTTCTCATGCTCCTTTCTACTCTAGCTATGATTTCATATAATGTCATACATGTACGTACATTAAGTCATGTATATCTATAACACACTGAGTTTATTTATATATATATGCATTCCTCTAGGCATACACACACAATTACAATATACAAGCTTACATATTACTTCATGCTACTTACCTCGTGTTCTACATGCCTAGGATATCATTACTATGCTTTGCTCAAATTCAGACATACTTAAATTAACACATATTAAAATACTTGTAAACCATATACTTACATACTAAATATATACTTTTACTTATCTGTGTATGTACTAATGTTCTTATTTTTATATCATTCTATACATTGAACACATATTTACTTTCTTACAATTGTCATTCTTTAAACTTTATTCCCATTCCCTAGGGTGTAGTTTTCTACAACCCCCATACCCAAGTCTCAATAAATTATATTTATGACATTATTCATATACGTACTGGTTTATACCTACACCTGTATCTCTATACTTCTATATTCTCATACCTCTGCTGATAATTGCTTGTTCTTATCAATATATGTATATAAATACGTCTACTTCTTTATTCTACGTTCATCTTTATATATAAACAAATTTCATGCATATAACTATATACAACTCTATTATATTACCAATCTCGAACATTATTAAATCTTTCAAGTATTCAAAGCATGAGTTACTTACCTGGCTTGGCGGGCACTCCGAACCTGGACCTGATTGTTGGTTTCTATAATTAGTCCCAAAGAAAGATTAAGCCATAGAAATACAAATAACATACATGCAAAGCTTGAAGGATGGCGGAAACATACTTATAAAGCTTTATGACGAAAACGGTGAAGAGGATCATTGAGCCTCCAAGGTGGGTGATATGCGGCCAAGAACAAGAGTGTGAGAAGCCTCAAATCTTCTAGTACTCCAAGCTCCAAATGTGTTTCCCTATCACCTCCTTTGATCCCTTGTTGTGCTAGTAAAAATGGAGAAAACAATTTTCTGCCATGGATGAAGCTCACGGCTTGCGTGAAGAAGAAGGAGAGGAGAGAGTGTTATGTCTTTTTAATTTTTTGTTCTCTCAATTTATTTCAAAAACCGTGAGTGAGAAAATGAAGCAATGATGTATCAAATACAAAAATGAATTTTTAATTAAAAAACCCTTCAAAAACAATGAAAGGTTTCCCTCCAAAATAAAATTCATCATTTGCCATCATTACTTTACTTTGAGATTAGAGACAATGTATCATCCCTTAAAGGTGACTAGATACATCCATCATCTATTCGTATCAAGTAATGAGATATCGCGATGTGATTTGCGGATACCACTCGATTCAAAATACGAATGTGTCCGTAAACACTTTCGGGCTCGGTTTCGCTAATTCCGAATTAACGAATTTTCGTCGCGACGTGAATTAAATAATTACGCCTTGCGGAATTACTATTCAGTTCGCTAATGAATTAATTCTAAATTAATTCGTTTGCCCGAATTAAAATCCGATTTTAATTCCGCGTCGAAATCTAATTTCGTTTAATAATATATCAAATATATTATTTTATCGATTAATTCCAAATTAATCGATCTCTCTCTCTCTCCTAATAAGGCATTTTATCCAAGATAAAGTTTCTCCGTAATTAATCCAAGATTAATAAAGTTCGAATCAAACATCATAGGTGAATCTTCAGGAAGCGACCCAAGAGATCTCCGGATATGTTGGCAGTAAATACGGTCGTTGGATAATCTAAACACGTACGTACCTCGTACTACGTTTTTACCGATTCACAAGACAAGGTTGGCTTCTAGCAAAGCGCCATGCCTACCCAATTCTCCAGAAATATTCTTACTAGAATATTAGATCTTTATCAAGCGTAGTCTACCACAGTATCGCGTACATCGATCCAGTATCGGACGATCACATGTTAGGCCTGGGGCTGGAAATGTGTCTGCCCCGTACGAAACATATATCGGATATCAAACAACTAGTCTCTTTAAATCGGACAATCCTGACATGGTCATATTGTCCCGACGGTTGCAACCTTTTATAGAGTACTAGTTCTGTATCCTGCGTGATCATCATCTCCATATGTCTGAAATGATACTTCCATCTTGACATCACATCCAGTACACTACGATTCTCGATAAACCCAGAAGAGGCGTACACAGAACCGGTTAAAGCCCCGAACCACCACAACCAAAGTTTACCGATTGTCGCAAGTACTAGCGATGCAAGTCTCAGGTTAAGACCATATACACCTACCCTGATGCGGCCTCCCATAGACACGCAGACATACTACCAATGGGATTCCGCGGGGTCTGTCCAGAGCGAAGCTGTTTTCCGTACTATCGGTAAAACACAACCTCCTATCGCACTTGCATAATTATCCAATACTTAAATATTTGAGAACTATGATTTTGTGCCATCACAACTCGCACAAGTGCAATACTAGTCTATTCCGCATTATCGATGTTCGATCTCGATAATACTCCGACTAGGGATATTTAATGATTAAACCTTTTATATTGATACTGTCTCATATCATCTCAATACGGAACTAATCATATGGACTTTTGCCATTAATATATGTTAAAGTAAATAATAAAACGGCAAAAGGGCAATTTCATTATCACATAGTTAATTTTGTACAATAATACCATATCATTTACAAAACAGTGACGCTATGGGTCATAATGTCTAACAATCTCCCACTTGGCCTATAGCCAGTCACTCAAGCATCTAATACCTGAACTATGTATATGTCGTTCAAACAATTGCTGAAGAACAGCCTTCGTCAGCGGATCTGTAATGTTGTCATCCGATGCGACCTTCTCGACTTTTACATCGCCACGATGTAAAATCTCCCGAATCAGATGGTAACGCCGAAGAACATGCTTGGATCGTTGATGAGACCTTGGTTCCTTAGCTTGTGCTATAGCCCCGTTATTGTCACAATATAATGGTACGGGCTCAGCATCTAACGGAACTACTCCTAATCCGATTAGGAATTTTCAGATCCAAACTGCCTCCTTTGCTGCTTCTGATGCAGCAATATACTCCGCTTCTGTTGTTGAATCGGCAACAGTATCTTGCTTGGAAGATTTCCAGCTCACTGCTCCGTTATTTAAACAAAAAATGTACCGTGATTGCGACTCGAAGTCGTCCTTGTCGGTTTGGAAACTTGCATCGGTGTACCCAGACACCTCAAGTTCTCCACCTCCATAAATTAAGAAAGCATCCTTAGTTCGTCTAAGATACTTAAGGATATTCTTAACAGCCATCCAGTGACCTTCACCTGGATCGGCCTGATAGCGACTGCACATGCTCAAAGCATATGACACATCAGGTCGCGTACATATCATGGCATACATGATCGATCCGACTTCCAAGGCGAACGGTATCCGACTCATGTTATCTCTCTCTTCTTTAGTTTTAGGACACATGTCCTTAGACAGAAGGATACCACGTGACATTGGCATCAATCCCTTCTTGGATTGATCCATGTTGAATCGCTTCAACACTTTGTCAATATATGTACTCTGGGAGAGTCCAAACAGCTTTCTAGATCTATCCTGGTAGATCTTTATTCCCAGAATAAAGGCTGCTTCTCCCAGATCTTTCATGGAGAATTTTAATGAAAGCCAAGCTTTCACCGACGTTAGCATGGGAATGTCATTGCCTATAAGCAATACGTCGTCGACATAAAGGACAATAAAATTCAGTGCTCTCCCACTAACCTTCTTGTATACACAAGGGTCATCATCGTTTTGTACGAATTCATATTGTTTTATGATCTCATCAAAACGCTGATTCCATGACCGTGATGCTTGCTTCAATCCATAAATGGATCGATTTAACTTACAAACCTTGTTTGCAAGTCTAGGTATGATAAAACCGTCAGGTTGTTGCATATAAACATCCTCCAAAAGGTTTCCGTTAAGGTAAGCGGTTTTAACGTCCATCTGCCATATCTCGTAATCGAAATATGCAGCTATTGCAAGCATTATCCGAATGGATTTAATCATGAAACAGGTGAGAAAGTTTCGTCATAATCAATACCATATTGTTGACGATACCCCTTTGCTACAAGGCTAGCTTTATACGTTTGTACGTTGCCATCCATGTCGGTCTTCTTCTTGAAGATCCATCTGCATCCAATAGGCTTTACGCCTTCTGGTGCATCAACCAGTGTCCAAACTTGGTTGGCATACATGGAATCCATCTCGGACTCCATGGCATCTTGCCATAAAGCGGAATCAATATTCTGTATTGCTTCTCATACGTAGTCGGTTCATTATCCTCAATAAGATTAATATCTACATGAGGCGAGATCAGGAACCCATACCTCTCAGGTACCTTCCTGACTCTCTCCGACCTACGCGGTCCTTGTGTATCTGAAGATTGTGGTACAGACTCATCCTGGATGGTCTGTTTATGTTCCGTCGTTGATTCATTGCCAGGAACAGTATCACTACGATTTTCATCGAGCTCCACTTTCCTCCCACTTACCACTGCATCTAAGAATTCCTTCTCAAGGAAAAATGCATGTAGAGCAACAAACACTTTGTTCTCTTGTGGGTGATAGAAGTAATATCCTTTGGTTTCCTTAGGATATCCCACGAAAAGGCATTTATCTGATTTGGGTTCTAGTTTGGTACCTTCCAAACGTTTAACATATGCCCAGCATCCCCAAATCTTCAGGAAAGAGAAACCTGGTTTCCTTCCTGTCCATTTCTCATATGGAGTCTGTTCAACAGACTTTGACGGAACCTTATTCAAAGTAAGTACCGCACTGGTTAATGTGTATCCCCAGAAGGATATTGGTAGCTCAGTCTGACTCATCATCGACCTTACCATGTCTAACAAGGTACGGTTTCTCCGTTCAGACACACCGTTTAATTGCGGTGTTCCAGGAGGAGTCCACTGTGAAAGAATACCATTTTCTTTCAAGTAATCTTGAAACTCATAACTTAAGTATTCGCCACCACGGTCCGACCGCAATGTCTTGATAGTCTTCCCTGTTTTTTTTTCTACTTCGTTTCGAAACTCTTTGAATTTCTCAAAAGTTTCCCACTTTTTGTCTCATTAGATACACATAACCATAACGAGATGCATCATCCGTAAAGGTTACGAAGTAATGATATCCACCTCTAGCCTGGCTAGACATGGGCCCACATACGTCACTATGAACGAGGGCTAACAGTTCTGTGGCACGTTCACCTTTACCACTAAAAGGTGTTTTAGGCATTTTGCCTAAAAGACAAGATTCGCAGACATCATATGAATTAAGATTAAATCCGTCCAAGTACCCACTATTCGAAAGTGTGGATATGCGAGTCTTGTTTATGTGTCCTAGACGACAATGCCACATGTAAGCTTCATCTTTTAGATTACTCTTTTTGAGCCTTTTGTTTGTTATTTTATGTTTAGGAGATTCATTTATATTCAAAATATAAAGGCCATTATTTGCTACAGCAGTGCAAATTTCTGCATCATTTTTATATAAATAACACCCAGTGTTTCTAAATACAAAAGTGTACCCATGCTGGGTTACCAAAGATACAGATATGATATTCCTAGTCAAACTAGGTATATAATAACAGTTCAAAAGTTTAAGCATATGCCCCGAAGGCAATTCCAAAACAAAAGTCCCTACAGCCAAAACAGCAACTGGAGTTCCATTTCCGACTCGTAGATCAATCTCCCCTCAAGCCAGCATCCTGCTATCCTGCAGATCCTGCAAATCAGTACAAATATGAGCAGCACAACCAGAATCAAAAATCCAATTTTTAAAACTAGAAGTAGTCATATTTATCTCAATAACAAACATACCAGAGGCTAGTGCCTTGCCTGCCTTGATATCCTCCTTGTGTCCCTTGCCCATTCGGCAGTCACGTTTCCAGTGACCCTTCTTGCCGCAATTGAGGCAGACATCTTGAGATTTGTCCCTTGGCTTCCCAGAAGCTTTTGTCAACTTGCCTTTACCCTTTTTCTTATGTTTCTTCTTCCTCACCCCTCCAGTAGCTTTGGGCCCAACCTTTGGCCTCTGAGAGGTCGATGTTAAGTGCGCCTCGCGCTTGCCCCCCTTTTGGAGTTCTTTTTCAGACTCCTTCAAAATGGATAACAGCTCTCCAAGAGTGTCATCCGTATCCATCAACTTATAGTTGATTATGATTTGTCTCCAAGTATCAGGAAGTGACTGTAACATCAAATCTATGGTCAGCTCAGCCTCCAAGACTATTCCCATATTGGCCAACTCATCAATATCGGCCATCATTTGAGCCCCGTGGGCCTCAACTGATGCGCCTTCAGTCATTCGGGCGCGGAAGAGTTTCTTCACCAACTCGTACCTTTCCATCCGCTTGTTGGAGCGGTGGAGATCTCGAAGTCTAGCCATCATACTATAAGGATCCAAGTCCCTATTTTGGCGACGAAAGTGCTGAGTCATCGAAGCTAACATAATAGCCAGAGCTGTGTCACAATCATTGCTGTGAGTTTTCCATAACTCCAGCTCAAGTGGGTCAGTGGGCTTACGCGGGAGAGGTGTTTGTATAGTGTACAGCATCCTCTCAGCCCCAAGGACTATCCTCAGGTTCATTTCCCAATCAGCGAAGTTTGTCCCCTTAAAGACATTGTCACCCATGATGATGTCTCGGACATTTACCTTGCTAGCCATCTTAACTACGATAGTCCAACTATCTAGTTAACGATAAAATGGGTACAGTCAAACTGTTACAAAAAAAACAACAATGAATTAGTCCAACTAATTTTAATTAATTAAACGAAATAATTTTGAAAGACGCGTAAGGCTAAGTATCTGAATGAAATTGCAAATTCAATACTAGCCTCCCACTATTTTTTTATCAAGTCTATAACCCTCTGTTGAGAACTCGGGAAATCCTATTTCCTAGTGGGCTAGGATCCCGTTAAATAACACACAACCTTGACTTTGGGCAACAAGCTGTATGCTATTTAACTAGGTAGATCTCAAAGATCAATTGGATCCCATCCAATTCCTAGATCCGGTTAGGTGGACATCCAAGTCCAAAACATATGTATATTACTTATGCCAATGTATCTAATACATTTTCCTAACCATATCCTCCGAACCATCTAGGCCTTGGCTTTGGCACAAAAACCTAATGATTCCGGTTAAGCGAGACCCATTGACAAGGAAAGTTTCGTAATCAATGTCGTTGGACAAGAAGTGATCTTGACTTTGGCCAACAAATCATAACTTGGACAAGACACCGATGTGGAACAAAACTCTCATGATTCAAGTACATCCTCAATTGACAAAGGTCTTGACTTTGGCAAACAAACCAATGCCATTTTGGATCTTGAACAAGAATAATTCAATGGAAGGATAATTGCTTAATATAAATTGAAGGATTTTATGCGTAAATTGCAACCAATTTATTATCTTTGTTAGGTCTCATCATCATACACCCTTAAGCATGCTTCTAAAACATCATAAAGTGCATAAAATAAATTAATAGTGATATACGGATGGATATATAAAACAATTTGTTCCTAGAACAAATCACTCCTTTCCACTCCCCGCTAGCAATATTCTACTTCTACCTAATTACATAATACAATAAGAGAAACCTCATTTACATTGAGGGGAATTAGGTGAGAAGAGAATACAAATAGATAAAAGAGATAAGGCTGGACACGCAGGTCCATAAAAAATAAAAATTTACAATAATTTCTAAAATTACCCTTTCCCTTCTAATATCCATCCGCTATACACTATTCATTCATCACATACATTTATATTCATTCAAGACATGCTATACAACCAATCTAATCCAATTAATTAGTCTTTGTTTAAGTGATCATCCAATGTTCAATCAACGGTTTGATTTTGCGCGAGTCCAACTCGTTTGAGAATAAGTACATAAGGTACAAATTCATGAATTATATCGAACTACCCGTTAAATCCAATTTAAGTCGCATTCAATATTAATTCAATTTATTTAATTCCAAATTAAATGTTTACACTTTTAATGTGCTTTTAAAGATTAGATTCTAAATCTTATCAAATTGGGTCTCCAAGCCCAACTAACATCCAATGTGTGTTTAATTAAAGTCCGATGGGCTTTCAATTGATTTATAAAGGCTTGGGCTTTGGTCAATGTGGGTCAAACCCAATTACCAAGCCCAAATAAGGAATCACCCTTAAGTGCCAAAATCAATTTCAAGCCCATAAGGCCCAATTAAACATAAAAGCCCATAAATCAAATTTTAATATTCCAAATTTTAAAATTCAATTGATTAAAGTGTAATTGTATGATTAATTCATTAAACCAAATATTTCAAAAACACCAATTTAATTTATTAATCATCAATTGTTCAAAACACTTGTCTAACATTTATTTGAACAAAAAATCAAGTCCTTTAACATGTCATGTTGTATTCGGCCAAGAGAGATTTTTGCGGTTCGATTTGTTTTTCAATCCAATTGAATCACTAATCTATTATCCGTATTGATTTTAAGTCATCTAATGAACTTGAAAGAAAAAATTCAATAAAGTGAAAAGACCTCCATTTTCGGTCAAGCATCAATATTAGGAAAAAATCATCCAATGCATTTTTCTCAAAATTGATCATGTATTACATCAAATATTATACATTTAATCATGCTTAAGTCATCTAATAAACTTGTGCATGATAAATTCCAAATCAATAAAATGACCTACACATTCGGCCAAGGCATCAATTTTGGGGAAAAAATATCCAATGCATTTTTCTCAAAATTGATCATGTAATACATCATATTACAAACATTTAAGCACACTCAAATCATCCAATGAACTTGTGCATGCAAAAATTCAACTTAATGGAAGTACCTCACATTCGGCCAAAGGAACATTTTGGGGAAAAATCATCCAATGCATTTTTCTCAAAATTGATCATGTATTATATCATATATCATACATGTAATCATGCTTAAGTCATCAAATAAGCTTGTGCTTGAAAAATTTCAATCCAATGGAAGCACCTCCACATTCGGCCAAGACAACATTTTGGGGAAAAATCATCCAATGCATTTTTCTGAAAATTGATCATGTAATATATCAAATAACATACATATAAGCATACTTTAGCATCCAATTTCACAAGAACATGCTTCAATCAATTTTCCCCAAATAACCCTAATGTATTTCATGCTTAAACATGGCTCAATGATACCATTGTTGGTTTCTATAATTAGTCCCAAAGAAAGATTAAGCAATAGAAATACAAATAACATACATGCAAAGCTTGAAGGATGGCAGAAACATACTTACAAAGCTTTGTGACGAAAATGGTGAAGAGGATCCTTGAGCCTCCAGGTGGGTGATATGCGGCCAAGAACAAGAGTGTGAGAAGCCTCAAATCTTCTAGTACTCCAAGCTCCAAATGCGTTTCCCTATCACCTCTTTGATCCCTTGTTGTGCTAGCAAAAATGGAGAAAACAATTTTCTGCCATGGATGAAGCTAACGGCTTGCGTGAAGAAGAAGGAGAGGAGAGAGTGTTATGTCTTTTTAATTTTTTGTTCTCTCAATTTGTTTCAAAAACCGTGAGTGAGCAAATGAAGCAATGATGTATCAAATACAAAAATGAATTTTTAATTAAAAAACCATTCAAAAACCGTGAAAGGTTTTCCCTCCAAAATAAAATTCATCATTTGCCATCATTACTTTACTTTGAGATTAGAGACAATGTATCATCCCTTAAAGGTGACTAGATACATCCATCATCTATTCGTATCAAGTAATGAGATATCGCGATGTGATTTGCGGATACCACTCGATTCAAAATACGAATGTGTCCGCAAACACTTTCGGGCTCGGTTTCGCTAATTCCGAATTAACGAATTTCCGTCGCGACGTGAATTAAATAATTACGCCTTGCGGAATTACTATTCAGTTCGCTAATAAATTAATTCTAAATTAATTCGTTTGCCCGAATTAAAATCCGATTTTAATTCCGCGTCGAAATCTAATTTCGTTTAATAATATATCGAATATATTATTTTATCGATTAATTCCAAATTAATCGATCTCTCTCTCTCTCCTAATAAGGCATTTTATCCAAGATAAAGTTTCTCCGTAATTAATCCAAGATTAATAAAGTTCGAATCAAACATCATAGGTGAATCTTCAGGAAGCGACCCAAGAGATCTCCGGATATGTTGGCAGTAAATACGGTCGTTGGATAATCCAAACACGTACGTAACTCGTACTACGTTTTTACCGATTCACAAGACAAGGTTGGCTTCTATCAAAGCGCCATGCCTACCCAATTCTCCAGAAATATTCTTACTGGAATATTAGATCTTTATCAAGCGTAGTATACCACAGTATCGCGTACATCGATCCAGTATCGGACGATCACATGTTAGGTCTGGGGCTGGAAATGTGTCTGCCCCGTACGAAACATATATCGGATATCAAACAACTAGTCTCTTTAAATCGGACAATCCTGACCTGGTCATATTGTCCCGACGGTTGCAACATTTTATAGAGTACTAGTTCTGGATCCTACGTGATCATCATCTCCATATGTCTGAAGTGATACTTCCATCTTGACATCACATTCAGTACACTACGATTCTCGATAAACCCAGAAGAGGCATACACAGAACCGGTTAAAGCCCCGAACCACCAAACCAAAGTTTACCGATTGTCGCAAGTACTAGTGATGCAAGTCTCAGGTTAAGACCATATACACCTACCCTGATGCGGCCTCCCATAGACACGCAGACATACTACCAATGGGATTCCGCGGGGTCTGTCCAGAGCGAAGTTGTTTTCCGTACTATCGGTAAAACACAACCTCCTATCGCACTTGCATAAGTTTCCAATACTTAAATATATGAGAACTATGCCGTTGTGCCATCACAACTCGCACAAGTGCAATACTAGTTTATTCCGCATTATCGATGTCCGATCTCGATAATACTCCGACTAGGGATATTTAATGATTAAACCTTTTATATTGATACTGTCTCATATCATCTCAATACGGAACTAATCATATGGACTTTTGCCATTAATATATGTTAAAGTAAATAATAAAACGGCAAAAGGGCAATTTCATTATCACATAGTTAATTTTGTACAATAATACCATATCATTTACAAAACAGTGACGCTATGGGTCATAATGTCTAACACTGATCTGTTAAAACAAATCACAACATGGTCAGAACCGCAATTTGCAGAACTTTCTACTAATCTATATAAACCTCCAGACTTTCCCAGGATACACTAATCCTCTCTGATACTACCGTTCAAACTTCATTACTCTACTATATGCTCATATACTATTCTAAACTAGCTAGATAACTCAGATTCTCACTTTACGCACTTACGGTAAAACTTGCGAAAAAGTTTCTACAAATGCTACCGAAGGGTCTCGAACCCTTCAAACTAATCCCAAATTACCTAATTACCCTCGCAATATCATTTTTACATCTTAACTATTGTTACGGTCATCTACGCTCTGTCACGCGAGAAACTCTAGTTTACCAGAAACACACTAATTCTATCGTCAAATCTAATTCGTTTCTCCCCGGATTCTACCACATTAATCGATTTAACATACTAAAACACATCCAATTTATTTCATATCAATTCGCTACACTACGAAACTACTGGAAGCTTTCGAATATAACACTGTAAACTTTACAATAACAAATTCTAAACGGAGAGTCGTACCGAAATTCCGAGGCAATATTCGGACTCCCGTCGTCCATACGAACGCGCTGGTGCGATCAAAATTTCGATCAGATCTACTGTTCATCATGGGTTTACTGTTCACCGTGACTTTTGACCGGTACGTAAACACACGCGTATAACGCAAGCGCACGTATCGTTCAAATAGTATAAAAATTATCGATTCCACGAGGACTTAATACATAACCTATTAGTTTTTATGAGGCCAAATGATTACTAGTATCTAACAGATTGATTGTTTGTAAATTGGAATGGTGACTTACAAATTAACTTTAAAACAGGTAAATAAAAATTACGTGAAAATAGATTAATGAAAATTCAATTTTATAAAACTATCCAGGGTTGTGATTTATTCCAATATTATTTAAAGATGAAGTAGATATCTTATAGTTGGGTAATATATTGATTTACTAACCTGGAACACTAAATTATGTAAGAGCCTCTTCCGATGGTCAATTACAAATACCCAGTATAACCCAATTGAACCATATGTCTATATCAACCACTTACATGGATTCATTAAGAATAAGTTCCAATTATGGCTACCCTCGCCCGACAAGTATATTCCTATCCTGTAAGGAAATCTATTAAAGGGTTATCTATCCTCAAGGAAGATCGTGGGCTATTAAGTCTAAGGTCTTAAACCTAAAATCTCTATATCTAGTTCATTTTAAGTTTACCTAATCAATTTTATTAGTGGGCAGTTAATAAAAAGCATTAAGATTAAGACTCAATAAATAAATCTTTATATTACCCAAACTATAATCTAACCCCTTATAAACCAGTGATATTGATATTCATCACAACCCTAGATAACGTACTTAGCTATGGCATATATCTAAGGCTAGTAAAAGCTTAAATAAAATAAAAGACATAAAGTAAATGCTGAAAAATTAAATAAAGTAAATGCTGGAAATTAAAAGTACAATAAAAGAAAATGCTGGGGGTTAGAGAATCCACTTTTAATATTTCAAAATTAGAAATCTCCCTTATTCTCAATGTTTACCGATTAATTAACCAGACCATAAAGGCGGTAATTTCATTTGTCCAAAGTCCAACCGACCATATAGGTGGTAATAAAATCATATAAACCAGCCATATAGGCGGTAACAAGGTTAGCACATAAACCGACCATATAAGCGGAAACTAAGTTCAAAAATATAAAACTAGCCATATAGGCGGTAAATAAGGTTGTCACCTAAACCAGCCATATAGGCGGAAACTAATTAATCCAAATCTTAATTAAAATAAGGGAGATTAATCTAATTTATCATATTAAAAGTCTTGCCTCTTCACCCCAGCAGAATGAGATTACCTTGTCATGCTGTAAAAGAAAACACACAAAATTTTATTAAACAAATTAAAACAAAATACAAGAAAACTTAAATAATATACAAGACACTTTCCTTTAGATTTTCATGGAGAAACTCCTCCAAAGAAAGCATGAACAAATTACAAAGTTTAGCTTGGTATTTATAGGAAAATCTAGAGGCTTCCACCAATTTCTCCACAAATTGCTCCACCAACAGCTCCACCAAACATGGCACCCAACATGGCATCAAACATGGCACCAAACTTGGCACCAAACATGGCACCAAACATGGAAGCATGTTTGGTGGAAGTTTGACAATTTTTACTTTTTTATTTTATTAATTTTATTTTACATTTTGAAAATGACTATAGTGATTACACAAAATATACTGGATTGTTCATCAATTTCGCCCTTCCAAACTTCAGAATTCGAAAATTATTTGTCTTTCAAAGTTGTATATCTTCGAGTCTTCTTTAATGTGAAACTTTAATCATCTTAATCGGACGTCGGATGAAAACGTTATGGCCAAAATACGAATGTTATGCAAAACAGGAAATTTTTACTGCACTTCGTGACGCGAATAATAAATTTCCGTTTTCGCCATTTTTTTGCTCCGAATTTTATCGTTCTAGCCCCGAGTTGATTCCATTAAAGCCCAATACTTTACTTATCTACAAAACACATAAAACATATCAAAATGTTCATCAAACTCGAGAAACTAAACAAAATATTAGGTAAAAGGGGAGGTAAATATTGATATATTTTCTTCTCATCACACCCTCAAACCTAACATTTTGCTAGTCCTCGAGCAAAACAGAAAAATAAAATACAAGAAACAATTAAAATTAAACTAAGCCACTTTCGTAGGGATCACGGTTGCATTTAGCATATGCAACAAGCCTTAATCCCCTAGGTGTCCCTAGTGGACGAGTTATAGTCTCGTCATCGGGTTTACAGCAACGATACCCACAAACGTCTAATAAAAGTAAAAGGATAGTAAAACTAATGCACACAAAAACAAAAAGACAAGAGAAAAGAGAATAAAGAAGTTAATGACTAATCAGGTGAAACTTCTACTCCAAGTTACTAGTTATTTTGTTTCTTTTTAAATTACCGAATAAGTAAATTCTCTGATTATTTTTACCATTCTCCATATACACAGCTAACAAAATATTAATCAACTCATTTTTGCCCACAACAGTCATAAGTGCAGTTGATAAGAGGGTAATATTTTTGTCTGATTTCACACCTTTTTATAGCAATGGAATAAATTTTTTTCGGATTTTTCGGATTTTTTATTTATTTATTTATATACAATATCTTCCGTCTATGTAGCGAGCTTAGGGTCGGTGGCTCCCAAACCAGTTGGCTTTAGGGCACCAAGTGTTAAGACACCCATACAGACTTAATTACTCAGACTTCAGATATAAATATATTATGCAACATCTTCGATCCATGTAACGAGCTTTGGGCCAGTGACTCCCAAACTAGTTGGCTTTAGGGCACTAGGTGTTAAAACACACTTACATACTTAATAACTCGGATCTCAGACGTTTTTTTTTTTTTACTCCATTTCAATTTGTAGATGCTTCCTCCAATTAAACTAGAGCACTGAATATTACAAACTTTTCAATTACAGCTCATGTCTGTATGTTACTATGCATATTGATAATACCTGCCAACTGAGCATATGAAGATCCATTTTAGTCCGTTTTGTGGAGAAATCACAAATTAAATAATTTCAAAGGAAATAAACAAAAATTAACTTGTTCCGAAATAGGTTTGAAATACGTATCAAGAGTGGAAACTCCTTACATAGATATCTCTCACCAATTTCTCCTGATTAATCAAAACAAAAACATAATTTTTTTTTTTTTTTATTTTTGTTAAATTTTTCAATTTTTTTATATTTTGCGAAAAAAATTTGGACTAAAAATAAATAAAAACAACATAATAAAAACAAGATACTAATCAACTATTCCCCTCCCCCAAACCTAATGAGACATTATCCCCAATGTCCTAAAAAGTAGAAGAAAAGTTTATAGGATAGTACCTGGTTAGTTGAAATACAGAAAACTAAAGGTTGAGATCCAGATTTATCTTACGCTTTTTACCACGATCGTCCTCGGACCATTTGACAATAATATCACTAACAATTATTAGTTAAACAATACAATAAAAATCGTGATAGTAAAAAAAGGTCTAGATCCTGTCAGAGAAAATAAAAGAAAACAATAAAACAAATCACAATTATTAGGAAAAGACAAAGAGATATAATATGTACAAGAAAAGTAGCTGCTTGATTGACGTCTATACGTCAGGGACAAGCTTCCCATCAAATTTTCTTATAAATTGGCAAACAAGGTCTTTTTGAGTCAGATTCCCGAGACTTAACTGTTGTCTTTCTCTTAGAAATTGTGTATGTAATTTACGAATGGCTATATGAACATATCCACTGGGATGCATCTCAAGAGTTGAAGATATATCATCTGAAGACTCCTTACTCAAGCCATCCCTAATGAATTTAATTTTGTCTTCGCGATTATAATACACCATTCCTAAAGAATGACAAAGAGTATTGCAATTCCAGCGTGCACATTTGAAACATACACCCATTTGCTTAACTCTACGTTTCTTTGCATAGGTGCTTCTTCCAAAACCAGGCAAAAATGAAGTACAAGAATCAGAATACTCACCTGCTAATCGGATTCGTGCTTCGATTACCCAACGAATGTTATTAGGAATACCTTTGATCATTAGTAGTCTCATCCGTTCCAAGCGAGCTTTGTAAATGTTCATCAGAGATTTTTAAGGGAGAGAAGGAAATTGCTTGTGAAGATTTGCAATAGCTTCTTCCATCTTATTCTGTAAAAACTAAGCACACAAAGTTAAATCACACAAAATCACAATATATACACAAATTGCATGGGTTGCCTCCCTGCTAGCGCTAAGTTTAACGACGTCAGCTAGACGTAACTGCCCAAACGTTAAGCTGGATCTGAAAGTGTGACACTTTCTTTTTGTCGCTCAAATGATTCTCCCCAGTAGTGCTTGACACGCTGACTGTTAACCTTGAATGTTTTGTTGGTGTTGGGATCCAGTAACTCAACCGCTCCATGTGGTAAAACCTGAGTGATCACAAATGGACCTGACCACCTTGATTTTAACTTTCCAGGGAACAATTTCAGCTTCGAGTTGTACAACAACACTTGCTGCCTTGGTTCCAACTGTCAGTGCACTATTTTTTGGTCATGCCATTTCTTGGTCTTTTCCTTGTACAATTTGGCATTCTCATAAGCCTGTAAGCGAAATTCCTCAAATTCATTGAGTTGGTGAAGTCTATTCTCTTCTGGAGCTTGTTGATCAAGATTCAGCTTCTTCAATGCCTAGTAAGCCTTGTGTTCAAGCTCAACTGGCAGATGGCACGCTTTCCCAAACACCAATTGATATGGGGACATACCAATTGGTGTCTTGTAAGCTGTACGGTATGCCCATAATGCGTCATCTAGTTTTGTAGACCAATCCCTCCTTGTTGATCCAACGGTTCTCTCCAAGATTCTTTTGATTTCCCTATTTGAAACCTCAACTTGTACATTTGATTGTGGATGGTAGGCAATGGCAACCTTGTGAGTAACTTCATATTTGGATAGAAGTGCATCAAAGTATCTGTTGCAGAAATGAGAGCCACCATCACTGATGATTGCACGAGGTGTTCCGAACCGAGTCAAAATATTATTTTTCAGGAATTTGATCACTACTTTCGAATCATTGGACGGTAGTGCAATTGCTTCGACCTATTTGGAGACGTAGTCTACAAAAACCAAGATGTACAGGTTTCCAAATGATGGAATAAAGGGTCCCATGAAATCTATACCCCACACATCGAATATTTCCACTTCCAGAATACTTTGCAATGGTCCTTCATTTCTCCTCGAAATATTCCCCGTTTTCTGGCACCTGTCACATTGAAGAGCAAAAAGATAAGC
This sequence comes from Zanthoxylum bungeanum, assembly GCA_019454045.1. NCBI lineage: Eukaryota > Viridiplantae > Streptophyta > Magnoliopsida > Sapindales > Rutaceae > Zanthoxylum > Zanthoxylum bungeanum. Next base: position 88,655 of record SKCR01036946.1, read on the forward strand.
ATCTTTAAGAAGTGTGGGCCAGAACAAACTTGATTGAAGAACTTTTGCTGCAGTTTTATCCCCGCTTAAGTGTCCGCCATATGGTGATGAATGATAGTGCTGTAAAACACTGTTGACCTCCTCTTGTGGAACACACCATCTCAATAATTGATCATCACAACGTTTGAACAGGTACAGCTCATCCCAAACATAGTGCTTGACTTCTTTGAAAAACTTCTTCAGTTGCTGAGTTGTCCATTCCAACGGCCATTTTCCTGACACAATGTAGTTGATATAGTCAGCATACCAATGGACATCGTGTTGTTTTATGGCAAACAGCTATTCATCTGGAAAAGTTTCTTTGATTGACAGTTCTTTGCCAGCTGTTTCTCCATTCTCAAGCCTCGATAAATGATCTGCCACTTGGTTTTCTGTCCATTTCCTGTCTCGAATCTGCACGTTAAATTCTTACAGTAGAAGTATCCAACAGATCAATCTGGGCTTGGCATCTTTCTTTACGATCAAGTATTTGATTGCTGAATGATCTGTGTAGACCACCATTTTGGGACCTAGCAGATAGGAGCAGAATTTTTCAAAAGTGAACACAACTGCAAGCAGCTCATTTTCAGTGGTTGTGTAGTTGAGTTGAGCTTCATTCAGAGTTCTGCTGGAATAGTAAATGGCATGGAAAATCTTTGCTTTGCGTTGTCTCAAAACTGCACCTACAGTAAAATCACTAGCATCGCACATCACCTCATATGGAATGGTCCAGTCTGGTGCTACTATGATGGGGCAGAAATCAACTTATGTTTTAAGATCTCAAAAGCTTCCTGGCATTCTTTGGTGAAGTTGAAAGCCACATTCTTTTCCAGAAGATTGCACAGAGGTTTAGCAACTTGGAAAAGTCTTTGATAAATCTCCTGTAGAAACTTGCATGTCCGAGAAAGCTCTGAATCCCTTTGACAGATGTTGGCGGAGGAAGTTTTTCAATTGTCTCGATCTTTTCTTTGTCTACCTCGATCCCCTTTTGTGAGATCCGATGTCCCAAAACGATGCCTTACTGCACTATGAAGTGGCATTTTTCCCAGTTGAGTACCAGGATTGTATCTTCACACCTTTGTAACACCTATTCCAGATTTTGCAAGCAATGGTCAAAAGAATCTCCAAACACAGAGAAGTCATTCATAAAAACCTCCATACTCTGCTCCAGCATATCTGAGAAGATGGCCATCATGCAACACTGAAATGTGGCAGGGGCATTTCATAATCCAAATGGCATTCTGCGGAAAGCAAAAGTACCATAAGGACATGTAAAAGTAGTCTTCTTATGGTCTTCTAGGGCGATGGCAATTTGATTGTATCCCGAATATCCATCCAGAAAGTAATAGAATTCGTGTCCTACCAGTTTGTCTAGCATCTGATCAATGAATGGCAATGGAAAATTATCATTCCTTGTTGCTTTGTTCAGCTTCCGGTAGTCCATGCATACTCTCCATCCAGTCACGGTTCTTGTTGGAATCAGCTCGTTCTTTTCATTGGTGACCACAGTAATTCCTCATTTCTTCGGCACACACTGTATAGGACTCACCCAACTGCTGTCTGAGATGGGGTAAATGATGCCAGCATCAAACCATTTGATGATTTATTTCTTCATGACTTCCTTCATGATTGGATTGAGTCTCCGTTGATGCTCCACTGTGGGTTTGTACTCATCGTTCATCAGAATCTTGTGCATGCAAAATGATGGACTAATGCCTCGAATGTCTGCTATAGTCCAGCCAATGGCTTTCTTGTGCTCTTGCAATACTCTCAGCAACTTTTCTTCCTGCTCCAATGTTAGTGACGAAGAAATAATAACAGGTAATTCAGAAGAGTTTCCAAGAAATACATCTGAGATGGTTCAGAAGTAATTTCAGCTCCAACTGTGGTGGTTCTTCAATTGAGGGTTTGATTCGCTCTATCGTTGGTAGTTCCAGGCTTTCAATTGGTGGTGTCACTTTGAAACGAAACGGCTTGTCAAGATAGTTGATGCATTCCAGAATTTCAGCATCTGACTCGCTATCAGTCATGTTGGTGATGCAAGCTTCTAGTTTGTCAGTGGAAACTGTATTAGTATCCTGGATGATACTATCAACAACATCAATTCTGAAGCATTCTTCCTTCTTTTCATTGCTGGGGAATTTAATGGCTTTTAAAACATTGAAAGTAACTTATTGGTCCTGAACTTTCATGGTTAGTTCTCCTTTTTGTACGTCAATCACAGTTCGACCTGTCGCTAAGAATGGTCTCCCAAGAATAATAGGCACATCTTTGTCTTCTTCCATGTCAAGGATGATGAAATCTGCTGGGAGAATGAGTTTGTCAACTTTGACCAGCACATTTTCAACGATTCCTCTCGGAAATGTGAGCGTTCGATCAGCAAGTTGCAAAGATACTGAGGTAGGCATTGCTTCTCCAATTTGCAGTTTCCTGTAAATAAAAAAAGGCATTAAATTAACACTTGCACCTAAATCACATAAAGCCTTACCGATGTATTGTTCTCCAATGGTATATGGAACTGTGAAACTGTCAGTATCTTTCAACTTCGAAGGAAGCTTTCTCTGAATGATGACGCTGCATTCTTCCGTCAACGCTACAGTCTCGTAATCTCCCAATCTTCGTTTCCGTGAAAGAATATCTTTCATGAATTTTACATAGCTGGGCATTTGTTCCAAGGCTTCTGCAAATGGAATATTGATGTGCAGCTTTTTGAATACCTCCATGAATCGTGCAAACTGCTTGTCCAGTTTATTTTTCTGAAGACGCTGAGGAAAAGGTGGAGGTGGAGTGATCTGTTCTTTTTCCTTTGCTTCTTTCTCCTCCATCAATTGCTATGTTTCTTTTAGAACCTCATCAGCAGTTGTTTTGACTCCAACATCTTTGTTGATTTCACTACCGCTTTTCAAGGTAATGGCTTGACATTGTTCTTTCCCACGGTTCCTTGGATTTGGTTCTGTGTTGCTTGGAAGGTTTCATGGCGGTCTGTAACTCTAGGCATTGGCCAGTTATCCAATTTGATTCTCCAATGCTTTGATAGAAGCTGATTGGCTTTGAATCTTAGCTTCACATCTTTTTAATTGAGCTAGCATTTCTACCATTATTGGTTCTTTTTCAAACTCCTGCTTTTGTTCAGTTCCTGGAGTCCATGTGGTGGATAGTTCTTTTGCCCTGAATTGTTGCTCCATGATAAGTTAGGATGATTTCTCCACCCTGGGTTGTAGGTGTTGGAATATGGATTGTTTCCCTGTTTGTTGAAATTGTTGACATAATTCACCATCTCTTCAAGTTGGTTTGGCTCTGGTGCTCCTCCAAAAGGTGAACTTGTTGCTCCAATGTTGCTTTGAGTGCTGAGAGTCTCCATGAATTTTCATATCTGATCTAGCTTGGCACTGACTGCTGTATTGCCTCCAACTTCATAAATTCCTGCAATTCTTTGAATCATGCTCATTTCTGTTAGCCATAAGGAATTGTTGTTGGCCATCTCTTCGATTAGGTCCCAGGCTTGATCTTCTCATTTTGACATCAACGGCCCTCCAGCTGCAGCATCAATTATGGTTCTCATCAGTCCAGAAAGTCAATTATAGAAATTTTGGACTTGAAGCCATTTTGGAATCTCATGGTGAGAAAATTTCTGGAGCAAATCTTTGTACCTTTCCCAAGCTTCGTAAAGGGATTCTGAATCTTGTTGTACAAAAAATGTGATGTCATTCCTCAGTTTTGTTGTTCTAGCTGGTGGAAAGTACTTTGCAAGGAATTTGGTGGCTAGAGTGTTCCAAGTTGTGATGGAACCAGCTGGTAGTGAATGTAGCCAAGCTTTTGCTCTTTCTTTCAAGGAATATGGAAAAACCCACAGTCTCATTGCTTCTTCAGCTCCTCGGTTGTAATTGAAAGTGCCACAAACTTTCAGGAAGTTGCTGATGTGGGCATTAGGATCTTCAGTTGCATTCCCCCCAAACTGAACTAACTGCTGAATCACATGAATGCATGTTTTGATGTCACATACATTTGCTGGTAAGTGAGGAAGTACAATACAGGAAATGAGGCCATCTACCACCAGAATGGTTCTGTCTCGAATGGGAATTGGTGGTGCAACCTCCAAAGGTTCAGGTTCCTTGTAAACAATTGCTTCTTGGCCTTCTCGCCTTTCCCTTCTCAATTATCTAATGGTTCTTTCAATCTCTGGGTCAAGCGGTCGGATTTCAAAGCTTCTGGTTCGTCTCATGTAGTGTCTGAGAACCTGAAAAAAGTGAAAACAAAAATAATAAGTAAAAAGAAATTAGACACAAGTAACGCATCTAACCCCTAAATTAATAGTAAAAGATAAATAAGTCCCCGGCAACGGCGTCAAAAACTTGACCGGTGCATAAACACACGCATATAACGCAAGCGCACGTATCGTTCAAGTAGTATAAAATGTATCGATCCCATGAGGACTTAATACCTAACCTATTAGTTTTTATGAGACCAAATGATTACTAGTATCTAACAGATTGATTGTTTGTAAATTGCAATGGTGACTTACAAATTAACTTAAAAACAGGTAAATAAAAATGCGTGAAAATAGATTATTGAAAATTCATTTTTATAAAACTATCCAGGGTTGTGATTTGTTCCAATATTATTTAAAGATGAAGTAGTTATCTTATAGTTGGGTAATATATTGATTTACTAACCTGCATACCTAAATTATGTAAGAGCCTCTTCCGATGGTCAATTACAAATACCCAGTATAACCCAATTGAACCATATGTCTATGTCAACCACATTACCTGTATTCATTAAGATTAAGTTCCAACTATGGCTACCCCCGTCCGACAAGTATATTCCTATCATGTACGGAAATCTATTAAAGGGTTATCTATCCTCAAGGAAGATCGTGGGCTATTAAGTCTAAGGTCTTAAACCTAAAATCCTATGTCTAGTTCATTTTAAGTTTACCTAATCAATTTTATTAGTGGCCAGTTAATAAAAAGCATTAACAATAAATCTTTATATTACTTAAACTATAATCTAACCCCTTATAAACCAGTGATATTGAAATTCATCACAACCCCAGATAACAGACTTAGCTACGACAAATATCTAAGGCTAGTAAAAGCTTAAATAAAATAAAAGTAAATGCTGAAAAATTAAATAAAGTAAATGCTGGAATTAAAAGTACAAGAAAAGAAAATACTGGCGTTAGAGAATCCACTTTTAATATTTCAAAATTAGTAATCTCCCTTATTCTCAATATTTACCGATTAATTAACAAGACCATAAAGGCGGTAATTTCATTTGTCCAAAGTCCAACCGATCATATAAGTGGTAATAAAATCATATAAACCAGCCATATAGGCGGTAACAAGGTTAGCACATAAACCGATAATATAGGCGGAAACTAGGTTCAAAAATATAAAACCAGCCATATAGGAGGTAAATAAGGTTGTCACCTAAACCAGCCATATAGGTGGAAACTAATTAATCCAAATTTTAATTAAAATAGGGAGATTAATCTAATTTATCATATTGAAAGTCTTACCTCTTCACCCCAGCAGAATGAGATTACCTTGTCATGATGTAAAAGAAAACACACAAAATTTTATTAAACAAATTAAAAGAAAATACATGAAAAATTAAATAATATACAAGACACTTTCCTTTAGATTTTCATGGAGAAACCCCTCCAAAAAAAGCATGAAAAAATTACAAAGTTAAGCTTGGTATTTATAGGAAAATCTAAAGGCTTCCACCAATTTCTCCACAATTGCTCCACCAATAGCTCCACCAAACATGGCACCAAACATGGCACCCAACATGGCATCAAACATGGCACCAAATATGACACCAAACATGGCACCAAACATGGAAGCATGTTTGGTAGAAGTTTGACAATTTTTACTTTTTTATTTTATTAATTTTATTTTACATTTTTAAAATGACTATAGTGATTATACAAAATACATTGGAATTTTCATTAATTTCAGCCTTCCCAAATTCAGATTTCGAAAATATGTTGTCTTTCAAAGTTGTAGAGCTTCGAGACTTCTTTAATCTGCAACTTGAATAAGCTCAATCGGACATCGGATAAAAATGTTATGGCCAAAATACGAATGTTGCGCAAAATTGGAAATATTGACTGCACTTCGTGACGCGAAAAGTAAATTTCCGTTTTGCCATTTTTTTGCTCCGAATTTTATCGTTTTAGCCCTGAGTTGATTCCATTAAAGCCCAATACTTTATTTATTTGCAAAACACATAAAACACATCAAAATGTTCATCAAACTCGAGAAACTAAATAAAATATTAGGTAAAATGGGAGGTAAATATTGATATATTTTCCGCTCATCAGCTTTCTTCCTCATTTTTCATGTAACCGGCTGCTGATCGGTGAAATCGACTTCGTATACTCGTAGTACTCTCTGAGGGCCTCGATTTGGTAGGTGGCTCGAGTCATGAAATGGACCGACGAGCCGGGATCGGCAAACCCATACGCGTCATTTTCTCCTCCATTTCCTACCGTTTCCGGCGTCCTCTGGACCGTCGCCGGCCACCGACAGATGTGCCGTGGCCGGATTGTCCTCCCTGCGCCAGTGCGCCAACCGGCAGTGGTCGATCGGCCGCCGGTGCAGGCCCTCTTCCCTTTCTCTCTTGCGATCGTTCTGCCTTTTTTTGTCTCATGTAATTACTCAAAAATATAATAATTAATAATACAAGAAATTGTAGGTTTCTATAATTAGTCCCAAAGAAAGTATAAGCAATGAAACACACAATTTTATGTTAGACATTATGTCCCATAGCGTCACTGTTGTTAAATGATATTGTATTATTGTACAAAATTAACTATGTGATAATGAAATTGCCTTTTGCCGTTTTGTAATATTATTTACTTTGATATATAAATGGCGAAAGTCCATATGATTATACCGGATTGAGATGATATGAGACAGTATCAATCCATAAAGGTTTAATCATTAAATATCTCTAGTCGGAGTATTATCGAGATCGGACATCGATAATGCGGAATAGACTAGTATTGCGCTTGTGCACGTTGTGAGGGCACAACGGCATAGTTCTCATATATTTAAGTATTGGATACTTATGCAAGTGCGATAGGAGGTTGTGTTTTACCGATGGTACGAAAAACAGCTTCGCTCTGGATAGACCCCGCGGAATCCCATTGGTAGTATGTCTGCGTGTCTATGGGAGGCCGCATCAGGGTAGGTGTATATGGTCTTAACCTGAGACTTACATCGCTAGTACTTGCGACAATCGGTAAACTTTGGTTTTGGTGGTTGGGGACCTTAACCGGTTCTGTGTACACACTCTTCTGGGTTTATCGAGAATCGTAGTGTACTGGATGTGATTTCGAGATGGAAGTATCACTTCAGACATATGGAGGTGATGATCACGCAGGACACAGAACTGGTACTCTATAAAAGGTTGCAACCGTCGGGACAATATGACCAGGTCAGGATTGTCCGATTTAAAGAGACTAGTTGTTTGATGTCCGATATATATTTCGTACGGGGCAGACACATTTCCAGCCCCAGGCCTAACATGTGATCGTCTGATACTGGATCGATGTAAGCAATACTACGGTATACTACGCTTGATATAGATCTGATATTCCTATAAGAATATTTCTGGAGAATTGGGTAGGCATGGCGCTTTGCTAGAAGCCAACCTTGTCTTGTGAATCGGTAAAAAACGTAGTACGAGGTACGTACGTGTTCGGATTATCCGACGACCGTATTTACTGCCAACATATCCGGAGATCTCTTGGGTCGCTTCCCGAAGATTCACCAATGACGTATGATTCAAACTCGATTAATCTTGGATTAATTACGGAGAGACTTTATCTTGGATAAAGTACTATAAATAGAGAGAGAACGATTAATTTGGAATTAATCGTATAATTATTATATTCGATATAATAATCGAAATTCGATTTCGACGCGAAATTAAAATTAGATTTTAATTCGGGCAAACGAGTTAATTTAGAATTAATTCGTTAGCGACGTAAATAATAATTTCGCTAGGCGCAATCATTATTTAAATCGATTTCGATTTAATTAACGTCGCGACGTAAGTTCGGTATTTCAGAAATATCGAACCCGAACGCGTGAGTGCACGTGGGCCCACTTTCATTTGGAAACGTGTGGGGCCACATGACACATGTCATATTATGCATTATTTAATTGTGATGCATTGCATGGAGATAGTGTACAATGCACTCAATGGTTTTGCATGGAAATTGAGTGTTTGACACTCTAAGCCATTGCATGATTTGTGTCATAAGTTTATTATTAATTTAATAATATTATGGCATAAATATAAATTGATTTTTGAAATCAAATCCCTCTATCTCCTCTCTTTCCTCTTGACCGAAACTGTGAAGTTTCACAGCCCTCTCCACTTTTCTGTTTTGTTGCAAAAACTTGAAGAATTTGTGTTTGTTTGGAACATAAAATCACACACAAGGCTAGCACCATCAAGGGATCATACAAAGTGTTATGGGAAACTAATCTTAGAGCTTGGAAGGATAAAAAATTGCTTGGAGCTTCTCTTTTCTGTTTGGCCGAAACACTCACTGCACAAAGGAGAAAATTTTTGTTTCATCAACGCATCCGCATTCCATTCTTGAGTATGATTCCGCCATACTTCATCTTTTAAAATTTTTATATATATATTCATTGTTGTATTTAAATGCTTAATCTTTCCTTGGGACATATTATAGAAACCAACAGTTTATACATGCAAAGCTTGAAGCATGGCGGAATCATACTTACAAAGCTTGTGACGAAATTGATGAAGAAAAATCCTTGAGTCTTCAAGGTGAAACTTTCGGCCAAGAAGAAGAGGGAGAGAAGCTTCAAGTCTTCAAGGTTGTAAGCTCCAAGGTGTTTCCCTATCACCTCCTTTGATCTTCATTGTGCTAGAAAAAATGGAGAAATGAAAAATAATTTTCTGCCCTTCTTTGAAGCTCACGGCGTGAGCAAGGAGATGAAGAGGGAGGAGAGACATTTTGTTTTCTTTTCTTTTTCTTGTTTCAAAAACATGAAAATGATGAGTGAAGTGCCATTACCAAAATGTTTTGGTAAATAAAACCCTTCAAAAAACCGTGTAAAAATTTTTCCCTCCCAAAAAGCCATTAAATGGCCTATCAACTTACATTGAGAATAGAGACAATGTATCATCCCATAAAGGTGACTAGATACATCTATCAACTAGTCGTGTCAAGTAATGAGACTTCACGATGTGATTTGCGGGTCCCACTCGTTTCAAAATACGAATGTGTCCGCAAAGACTTTCGGGCTCGGTTTCGCTAATTCCGAATTAACGAATTTCCGTCGCGACGTGAATTAAATAATTACGCCTAGCGAAATTACTATTCCATCGCTAACGAATTAATTCTAAATTAATTCGTTCGCCCGAATTAAAATCCGATTTTAATATCGCGTCGAAATCTAATTTCGTTTAATAATATATCGAATATATTATTTTATCGATTAATTCCAAATTAATCGTTCTCTCTCTCCTAATAAGGCATTTTATCCAAGATAAAGTTTCTCCATAATTAATCCAAGATTAATAAAGTTCGAATCAAACATCATAGGTGAATCTTCAGGAAGCGACCCAAGAGATCTCCGGATATGTTGGCAGTAAATACGGTCGTTGGATAATCCGAACACGTACGTACCTCGTACTACGTTTTTACCGATTTACAAGACAAGGTTGGCTTCTAGCAAAGCGCCATGGCTACCCAATTCTCCAGAAATATTCTTACTGGAATATTAGATTTTTATCAAGCGTATTATACCGTAGTATCGCGTACATCAATCCAGTATCGGACGATCACATGTTAGGCCTTGGGCTGGAAATGTGTCTGCCCCGTACGAAACATATATCGGATATCAAACAACTAGTCTCTTTAAATCGGACAATCCTGACCTGGTCATATTGTCCCGACGGTTGCAACCTTTTATAGAGAACTAGTTCTGTATCCTGCGTGACCATCATCTCCATATGTCTGAAGTGATACTTCCATCTTGACATCACATCCAGTACACTACGATTCTCGATAAACCCAGAAGAGGCGTACACAGAACCGGTTAAAAGCCCCCCGAACCACCAAAACCAAAGTTTACCGATTGTCGCAAGTACTAGCGATGCAAGTCTTAGGTTAAGACCATATACACCTACCCTGATGCGGCCTCCCATAGACACGCAGACATACTACCAATGGGATTCCGCGGGGTTCTGTCCAGAGCGAAGCTGTTTTCCGTACCATCGGTAAAACACAACCTCCTACCGCACTTGCCATAAGTATCCAATACTTAAATCGTTGATGAGACCTTGGTTCCTTAGCTTGTGCTATAGCCCCGTTATTGTCACAATACAATGGCACGGGCTCAGCTGCTAACGGAACTACTCCTAATCCGATTAGGAATTTTCGGATCCAAACTGCCTCCTTTGCTGCCTCCGACGCAACGATATACTCCGCTTCTGTTGTTGAATCGGCAACAGTATCTTGCTTGGAAGATTTCCAGCTCACTGCTCCGTTATTCAAACAAAAAATGTACCCTGATTGCGACTTGAAGTCGTCCTTGTCGGTTTGGAAACTTGCATCGGTGTACCCAGACACATCAAGTTCTCCACCTCTATAAATTAAGAAAGCATCCTTAGTTCGTCTAAGATATTTAAAGATATTCTTAACTGCCATCCAGTGACCTTCACCTGGATCGGCCTGAAAGCGACTGCACATGCTCAAAGCATATGACACATCAGGTCGCGTACATATCATGGCATACATGATCGATCCGACTGCCGAGGTGAACGGTATCCGACTCATGTTATCTCTCTCTTATTTAGTCTTAGGACACATGTCTTTAGACAGAAGGATACCACGTGACATTGGCATCAATCCTCTCTTGGATTGATCCATGTTGAATCGCTTCAACACTTTGTCAATATATGTACTCTGGGAGAGTCCAAGCAGCTTTCTAGATCTATCCCGGTAGATCTTTATTCCCAGAATAAAGCTGCTTCTCCCAGATCTTTCATGGAGAATTTTAATGAAAGCCAAGCTTTCACCGACGTTAGCATGGGAATGTCATTGCCTATAAGCAATACGTCGTCGACATAAAGGACAATAAAAGTCAGTGCTCTCCCACTAACCTTCTTGTATACACAAGGGTCATCGGCATTTTGTACGACATCATATTCTTTTATGATCTCATCAACGCTGATTCCATGACCGTGATGCTTGCTTCAATCCATAAATGGATCGATTTAGCTTACAAACCTTGTTTGCAAGTCTAGGTACGATAAAACCGTCATGCTGTTGCATATAAACATCCTCCAAAAGGTTTCCGTTAAGGAAAGCGGTTTTAACGTCCATCTGCCTAAATCTCGTAATCACAAATATGCAGCTATTGCAAGCATTATCCGAATGGATTTAATCATGGCAACGGGTGAGAAAGTTTCATCATAATCAATACCATATTGCTGACGATACCCTTTTGCTACAAGCCTAGCTTTGTACGTTTGCACGTTGCCATCCATGTCGGTCTTCTTCTTGAAGATCCATCTGGCATCCAATAGGTTTTACGCCTTCTGGTGCATCAACCAGTGTCCAAACTTGGTTGGCATACATGGAATCCATCTCGGACTTCATGGCTTCTTGCCATAAAGCGGAGTCAATATTCTGTATCGCTTCCTCATACGTAGCCGGTTCATTATCCTCAATAAGAATTAAAATCTACATGAGGCGAGATCAGGAACCCATACCTCTCAGGTACTGTCCTGACTCTCTCCGACCTACGCGGTCCTTGTGTATATGAAGATTGTGGTACAGACTCATCCCGGATGGTCTGTTTATATTCCGTCGTTGATTCATTGCCAGGAATAGTATCACTACGATTTTCATCGAGCTCCACTTTCCTCCACTTACCACGCATCTAGGAATTCCTTCTCAAGGAAAAATGCATGTAGAGCAACAAATACTTTGTTCTCTTGTGGTGATAGAAGTATATCCTTTGGTTTCCTTAGGATTGTTGGATAATATGACCCATAGCGTCACTATTTGCACAGATCATTGTGTTGTTGTAGCAAATTAACTATGTAATAAGGAAATTGCACTCTCATCATTTGTGATTAGATCACCATAGATATATTAATGAAGAGAGGTCCCTATGATTAGTTCCTGGATTGAGATGATATGAGACAGTATCAGTCCACGAAGGATTAATCATTAAATATCCCTAGCCGTAGTATTATCGAGACTGGACATCGATAATGCGGAATAGGCTAGTATTGCACTTGTGTGCGTTGTGAGGGCACAACGGCATAGTTCTCATATATATAAGTATTGGATACTTGTGCAAGTGCGATAGGAGGTCGTGTTTCACCGATGGTACGGGAAACAGCTTCGCTCTGGATAGACCCTTCGGAATCCCATTGGTATTATGACTAGGTGTCTATGGGAGGCCGAAATCAAGGTAGGTGTGTATAGTCTTAACCTGAGACTTACAATCGCTAATACTTACGACAATCGGTAAACTTTGGTTTTGGTGGTGGGGGATCTTAACTGGTTCTGTGTTCACCTCTTCTAGGTTTATCAGAGAATCGTAGTGTATTGGATGTGATGTCAAGACGGAAGTGTCACTCCAGTCATAATGGAGATGATGTCACGCAGGATACGGTATTAGTGCTCTTAAAGTGATGCGCATCCAATCGTGATATTATGACCAGGTCATGAATATCCGATTATAGAGACTAGTTACCAGACATCCGATATGTGTTTCGGACGGGGCAGACACTTATCCAGCCCCAGCCCTAGCACGTGATTATCCGATACTGGGCCGATACGTACAATACATTAGTATACTACGCTTGATACAGATCTTAATATTCTTTAATGGATATGTCCGGAGAATTAGGTAGACTTGGTGCTTTGCTAGGAGTCGACCTTGTCTCGTAAATCGGTAGAACGTAGTACTTGGTACGTACGTGATTCGGATACTCCGACGACCGTATTTACTGCCAGATTATCCGGGGATCTCATGGGTCGCTTCCCGATAATCCACCGATGACGCACAACTTGCACTCTTGAATAATCTGGGATTATAATAGAAGAGAGAGAAAATTAATCTAGGATTAATAACGGAGATATTTTATCCGGGATAAAATGTCGTCTAAAGAGAGAGAACGATTAATTTGGAATTAATCGATGAATTAATATATTCGATATATAAATGAAATTAGATTTCGACGCGGAATTAAAATTAGATTTTAATTCGGGCAAACGAGTTAATTTAGAATTAATTCGTTAGCGACGTAAATAATAATTTCGCCAGGCGCAATTATTTATTTAAATTCGATTGAATTAACGTCGCGACGTAAGCTCGGTATTTCGGAAATATCGAACCCGAACGCGTGAGTGCACGTGGGCCCACTTTCATTTGGAAACGTGTGGGGCCCACATGACACATGTCATTCTAATGCTTTGCATGTAGATAGTGTACAATGCACTCAATGTTATTGCATGGAAATTGAGTGTTTGACACTCTAAGCCATTGCATGTTTTGTGTCATAATTTATTATTTATTTAATAAATATTATGGCATAAATATAAATTGATTTTTGGTAAATCATTTTAACTTAACACAAAACATTTTCATCTCTCTCAAATGCTCTCTTCTCTCACGCCCAAATGGGCACAATGCTCACTGGTTTTGAACCAGAAAACGTGAGCAATAGGGAAGCTAAGAGTGGTTTCTCAGGGAGAAATCAAGTGCTAGCACACTTACAAGTCTTGCGAAGGTGGTAGGGAGGTTCGACCATGAGACGGGATCCATCCGACGAAGCTAGGAGCTCCGTTTTCTCATTCAATTTTCTGTTTTTGTAGGCAGTGGACTGCATGCAGTAGGCTTACATGGCAGAGCGTTTTTTTGGTTCATTTGTCTTCAAATCGACTCTACCGATCAATGTGAGTATTCCGCTACCTCCGTTGATGTGTTCACACATAATTTCATGTCTTGTTTGATCTTGGGACCTTAGAATAAACCAACAATGGCATCATGAGCTAATGTTGCAAGCATGAAATTTGTAGGGTTTAAAATTTGGGTAAATGTGATTTGAGCATGATTTGAATAAATTGCTTGTTTGAGTATGCTTATAACATGTTTAAATTCATTTTGGTTGGACTAATTTGATGAAAAATGATTTGGAATTATTTTCCCCAAAATTAAGTCCTTGGCCGAATGGTGTAATGATTTTTGGGATCTTGGATTTTTTGTTTTTTAATTCATTTGATGAGTTAGAATCGATTAGGTTGACGTTAATTTGAGTCGAATTGGATTGGATTTCGAATTGGACGAAAACCCCAAAATCTTTGAGTTGGCCGAATGTGACTTATGCCCTAATGTCTTGGTGTTTTTGATTTTGTGACATTGGATGTGTATAAAATCAAATCGGATGGTAATTTAATGTCGATTGTAGGTTCGATTGGATCGAAACAAAATCGGACACAAAATCCCTTCCTTGGCCGAGAGCATTGAAGCATGTTTATGGGTTTGATTTTTCATTATGTGTGTTTGACATGTGATAATGAATTGAGTATGATTAATTGGACTAATTTAGTGTTTTGGAAATGTTGATTTAGTTGATTAATCATATAATGCACTTTTGGTAATTAAATTGTGAAAATTGGATTTTTGGATTTAATTAATTGGGCCTAATTTTGGAAATTAGAATTTAAAGTTGTAATTGGGCCTATTGGGCTTGATTATCAAGTTTGGTTTAGGCCAAGTGGATTGGATCCAATTGGGCCCTTGGGCGACGCATGCTGTTCTAGACTCAGGGCCTAGTTGGGAGTACGGAGTAGCCCACGGGTGACTAAACCGGAGAATAAAGGAGTCGCCACCCGATGTGAACCGAGAAATGATTTAAGGCCGCACTCACCCCTCGCAAGGGAAGAACTCAAACCGTTGGGTTCGGAATGGTCCCTTACTTATGTCGTTTGTAATAAATGGATTTGTGCTATATTAACCAAGTCTACTCAACATATATGGGTAAAACTACTCTAAATTCCTATAAGCCTAAATCTAAGTTTGCATGCTTCGAAAGTAAGTTTTTATAACGACATAAACAAGATATCATACATCAAACATGTTAATTAAACAATGATCTAAACATAACATAACTTAAATTCCTAATACGAAAGGTAACTAACTAAGTCATGCTCAAAATAAAACAACATTCTAATAGCCTAATCATGCTCAAATACAAGTTTGAGTGAAATGAAATGTGTGAATCTTTCAAGTCGTACGGGGTATTGTATCCCGAGTGCAAACCATACTACCATCCGTTTGGATTCGGCTATGGAATTTATGTCCAGGTTTCCATCCATTATACCACAAGAAAGAACACATATTCCATTCACCCGAAATCACATCATACACTATTTCATAATATTCATGCGACGGAAAATAAGTTATATGCTTTTCTAAGTTACCAATTTACATAATTTACATTAAATAACATGCTAAATTAATTTTTCATGCTAAACATCATAAAACACATTTCCTAAGTCATTATTTCATGTGAACAGATTCAAACAACATGTTAAACTAATTATTCATGCTAAACATCATAAAACACTTTTCCTAAATCATTATTTCATGTGATTAAATTCAATAACATAAGCCATCAGGTCTAACCATTTGTATCGTCTCTTGGTAGTGCGTTATACGGCCGTCGGAAGGGCTAAGACACCGTGACTCCACCGGTTCGCTGTTTTGACATTTTGCTCACTGTTTCGCTGTTTTGCTCGCTGTTTTGAATTCGTTTCGCTGCGATTCAAGTCACCACACTTAGCTCACTGGTTTGCAGTGAATTAGGGGCTGTTTTGGTGATTTTTGAAGGGTATTGAGCTGCCGTTTGCTTGTTTTCTTAAGGACTTTCAAGTGCAGTTTTTTTGTTCACTGTTTTGGTGATTTTGTCACTGTTTTGGGTGCAGTGAGCTGCTGTATTGGCGTGAGCAGTGAGGGTTAAATGAGGCAGTTTGTGCACTGGTTTGAGGGGGTAAATGAGGCAGTCTTGGGCGTGAGCTTCAGAGGCTAAATGAGGCTGTTTTGCGTGAGCTTCAGGGCTAAATATGGGGCTGTTTTGCGTGAGCTTCAGGGCTAAATATAGGGCTGTTTTGCGTGAATAATAGGGCTAAATATGGGGCTGTTTTGCGTGAAATAGGGGCTGGTCTGGGAGGTTATTTGCGTGAGCAGTGGGCTGCTGTATGGGGGCTTGAATTAGCGTGAATATGGGGGATTTAGGGGGCTACAGTGAGCTGATTCTAGGGGCTAAAATAAAGGTTAATTGGCGTGAATATTAGAGGCTAAATGAAGGACTGTTTCAGGTGTTAGTTGAGAGGCAGAATGCGTGAAGGATAGAAGCAGTTCAGACGCTGAACTGGGAGGCAAAATGCATGAAGGTTAGGGGCTGAAGTGAGGCAGTAGAAGGCGTGGATTGTAGGGCTAAATGGATGCTTTGGGCGTGACTATGAGGCAGTGAGGAAAATGGCTTTGGGCGTGACTTGTAGAGAGGATAAGGGGGCTGTTTTGATCTCCAAATGTTCAAGTGCTTGGTTAATGTGTGCTAGGTGTTTCAAGGTAGGAAAATGGTAGTTTATATAGGCAAATGGAGTGCATTAATTAGGTAGGCCAAGGGTAATTAATTTGATACTTTGCTTTGTTGAAAATGGAAGGAAAGGTGATGATAATGGTGATCTTTGTTGACAATAAAAGAAAGGTAATTTGAAAATGAAGAAAAGGAAATGAAATTGTGATGGGCGTGGGGTTCATGTCATAAATGGTGTGGGGTTGATCAATTAATGTCTTGGAAATTTGGTGTCAAGGTAAAAGTTAGGTCAAATGTGTAAAACAAGCTTGGTAAAAGGGTGAATCTTGTTTGAATAGTGCATGGAGGGGTGAAATTGTTGTCATGGGCGTGGGCTTCTCAGTTGGTGGGCTTGGTGTTTGATTTCTTTTGGTTTCATGGGCTTTGGATGTGGGTTTTGGTGTTTAGGTGAACTTAGAGCGGTTTGCGGGGATTTCGGCCCGAGGATATGCCTCAAAACGGAGATTCAACCAGCGAGCTTCGAGCGAATTCAACGAATAAAAACCAATGATGTATCAGTTCTTGACATCTCCTTTCCGACGACCGTTTTCCGCGACTTCCATGATTAAAATGTAGTGTCTCTGTATGAGGCTCATCATGCAAAATGCAATGCCTACAATTAGTTATTTCTTCCGCATTAGGAACTCGATAGTATCTATTCTATGTTTATGTTTAGGTTATTGTTTATTTATATTTCCGCATTTATAAATTAAAAATATTCATGAGATTGTGTGCTTGCCGTTATTCCGATTTATTTTTATGCATGCAAACTTAGATATAGGATTTACTTTAATGAATGCGAATCTAGTTATAGGGTACTCTTGCGTATGTACATTGCATAGACTTGGTTATATTATTGAACAAATCCTTTCATTACAAGTGGCATAAGTAATGGACCATTCCGAACCCAACGGTTTGAGGTCTTCCCTTGCGAGGGGTGAGTGCGGCCTTAAACTATTTCCCAGTTCACATTGGGTGGCGACTCTTTTATTCTCCAGTTTAGTCCCCCGCGGACTACTCCATACTCTCGACCAGGCCGCGAGCGTGGAACAGCATGCATCATCAAGATCTGTGTCCTACAGTCTGGCGACTCCACTATGGATAGAGAATCGGCCCCGAAATAATACTTTGTAATGTTTACGATTTGTGCTTTAGTTAACAGTGTTTATAGTGGGTTGAAAGGGTTTAATCAAAGGCATTATTAAGACTAGGTAGTGCTTTGTTGTCTTCCTTCATTCACTACCTTTCTATAGCTGAGAGGAAAAGCTGTGAAGGCATCTAGATAATCATTTACCTGAAGCTTACTGTGATGGACTAATTTAGAGGACCTATTGGTTATTCCTTTCACCAAGGCGATAAGAGCCTAAGAGGCTTGGGTATTTAAGAGAGTTCGCTCCACCCTCCCTCTGGGGAATCTTCAAAGGAAATCCATTTAACAGTCAGTCATGGACCATAACTCGTTGGCACATACCTTAATGTATAAAAAAGGTGCGTTCAGTTGGTCGCTAGAACCATTGAGTGAGGTGTCCTAGTTGTGGGCAATCCTTCATCAGCGAGAGCCTTTATCTATACCCCCATAAACCCACATGTGAACCATAGTTGTATGACCAAAAGAAATTATTTCTTTATGCTTGTGTTTGGGACCACCGTCATTTTAATTCAGTTGGACTTCTTGTCAAGAGATGTGAACTTGTTGGGCCATTTAAACTGGGACGAGTTCGTGTCCTTTGACGATTGGGCCAAAAGCTTCTAAAATATCGATGGGCCATTCTGTGTTTCGGTCTCTTATCATTTGAAGTTTTTTAGCCATGTTATCGCAAAAGTGTAAACTTGTTGGGCCTTTTCAACTGGGATAAGTTTGTACCGCGCAATAGTATGATTGAATGCTTTAAAATGATAACAGGCCGAGTTGTATGAAAGCCTTGATGGGCTTAGAAAGTTCAGATGGTCGGAATGATATATTCTATTTGATAACCACATGCATATCATATCTCATACATCACACACATCTCATACATCTCTTGCATTCACGCATCATGTTAACTCTCGTGTCTTAATAGACACCATAGATACCCATTGGGTTAGGGAAGAAAGAAGACTTGTCAAAAGACCGGGCAAACCTTTAGTATTGTATTTGGCCATAGAACCCGAAGCGTTGGGGGCGATAATGGTACAAACATATGAGACAAGGGTAGAGCATGCAGTCAACTACCTCAGTAAGAAGATGCTTCCGTTCGAAGCCCGCTATCAAGAAATGGAGAAGATCTGTTTGGCAGTAGTATGGGCATCCAGAAAATTATGTCACTACTTCCAATCTTACAAGATCCAAGTGGTAGCAAAGGAGAATCATTTGAAGTATCTGCATTTGGTGCCGTTGCTAGTAGGGAAATTAGGAAAATTGTTGGTGTTGCTGACAGAGTTTGATATTGAGTACCTCACTTCCAAAGTAATCAAAGGTGAAGCCGTAGCGGAGTTCTTTGTTGGACAATTATGACCCATAGCATCACTATTTGTAAAAGACATTGTGTTTTTGTATAAATTAACTATGTAGCAAAGGAAATTGTCTTTTATCATTTCGTAATTAGATTACTTAAATGTGTGAATGATGAAAGTCCTTATGATTAGTTCCAGATTGAGATGATATGAGATAGTATCCATCCATAAAGGTTTAATCATTAAATATCCCTAGTCGTAGTATTATCGAGATTGGACATCGATAATGCGGAATAGACTAGTATTGCACTTGTGCGCGTTGTGAGGGCATAATGATATAGTTTTCATATATTTAAGTATATGATACTTATGCAAGTGCGATAGGAGGTTGTGTTTTACCGATGGTACGGAAAACAGCTTCGCTCTGGATACACCCCACGGAATCCCATTGGTAGTATGATATGTGTCTTTGGGAATTCATTATCAAGGTAGGTGTATTTGGTCTTAACCTTAGACTTACACCTCTAATACTTGCGATAATCAATACGCTTTTGTTTTGGTCGTCCAGGATTTTAACAGGTTATGTGTACGCCTCTTCTAGGTTTATTGAGAATCGTAGTGTATTGGGTGTGATGTCAAGATGGAAGTATCACTTCAGTCATATGGAGATGATGGTCACACAGGGATACATAATTGGTTCTCTATAAGGTTGCAATCGTCGGGATAATATGACTAGGTAATGATTATCTGATAATAAAGAGACTAGTTGCTAGTGATCCGATATATGCTTCGTACGGGGCAGACACTATTCCAGCCCCAGGCCTTGCATGTAACATCCGATACTGGATCGAGATACGCAATACTTGGTATTCACAATACTAAGGTATACTATGTCTGACATAGATTATATATTCCAGTAAAAATATTTCTGGAGAATTGGGTAGGCATGACGCTTTGCTAGAAGCCAACCTTGTCTCGTAAATTGGTAAGAACGTAGTACTAGGTACGTACATGTTCGGATAGTCCTGTAGGGAACGCTTTCCCTCGCGCAGCGGAAGCGGTTAAGCTCACGGACCGAACTTGAAAAATATTTATGCTCTTCCCTTGCTATGGCCGAATATCACCAGTGGTTTTACTGAAATTTTGGACAAAATTTCAGCCCTGGAATAGGCCCGAAATAGTCCCCGAACAGCCCCTTAAAGTGCAGTGAATTAGCGGACTGTTTTGGACCCGTTACACGCGCGAACTGCTCTTAGTTTTAGGTCTGATTTGCGCCACTTACTGTACGATTTCAGGTCTGATTTTTCACCAGAAATCACTTCTAACATAGCCCTAAAATTATCCCAAAGTGTTTCCCAAACAAAACCGAGCCCCGAAGAAGGCAAGAGGCGTGCGGCAGTGGGCTAAGAAATTGCCCACTGCCGTGACTTGTAAGAGGGGAATTTATGATTCTTTTCAACGTCACGAGGTCTTCCAAACTATATCTCGACACTAACGGAGGGTAGTGTAGGCTAAACTCACAAATCAATCTCTAAACGGCTTAGAGAATAATCACACACACTGAATTATTTTCAGGTTCTTCAAAGAAAATTCTCAACTCTTGAGAGCTTGAAGAAGAGATGGAGGCTATGGTTCTAATGAATTAGATCTGAAAAATTAAATCATAATTTTTCTTTTATACTTATGGTTAATTTTGTTTCATAAAACAAATCAACCACTAGTCTCTCAATTGTACAAAATTCGGCCATGGTCGGGATTTAGGAATCCTTGTTTTATTTTTTCCAAAATAAACAAATTGTTAGACATTATGTCCCATAGCGTCACTGTTTGTAAATGATATTGTATTATTGTACAAAATTAACTATGTGATAATGAAATTGCCTTTTGCCGTTTTGTAATATTATTTACTTTGACTTATAAATGGCGAAAGTCCATATGATTAGTACCTGGACTAAGAATGATATGAGACAGTATCAGTCCCCAAAGGTTTAATCATTAAATATCCCTAGTCGTAGTATTATCGAGACTGGACATCGATAATGCGGAATAGACTAGTATTGCGCTTGTGCACGTTGTGAGGGCACGACGGCATAGTTCTCATATATTTAAGTATTGGATACTTATGCAAGTGCGATAGGAGGTTGTGTTTTACCGATGGTACGGAAAACAGCTTCGCTCTGGATAGACCCCGCGGAATCCCATTGGTAGTATGTCTGCGTGTCTATGGGAGGCCGCATCAGGGTAGGTGTATATGGTCTTAACCTGAGACTTACATCGCTAGTACTTGCGACAATCGGTAAACTTTAGTTTTGGTGTTGGGGACCTTAACCGGTTCTGTGTACACCTCTTCTGGGTTTATCGAGAATCGTAGTGTACTGGATGTGATGTCAAGATGGAAGTATCGCTTCAGACATATGGAGGTGATGATCACGCAGGACACAGAACTAGTACTCTATAAAAGGTTGCAACCGTCGGGACAATATGACAAGGTCAGGATTGTCCGATTTAAAGAGACTAGTTGCTTGATGTCCGATATATGTTTCGTACGGGGCAGACACATCTCCAGCCCCAGGCCTAGCATGTGATCATCCGATACTGGATCGATGTACGCAATACTACGGTATACTACGCCTGATACAGATCTTATATTCCTATAAGAATGTTTCTGGAGAATTGGGTAGGCATGGCGCTTTGCTAGAAGCCAACCTTGTCTTGTAAATCGGTAAAGACGTAGTACGAGGTACGTACGTGTTCGGATTATCCGACGACCGTATTTACTGCCAAAATATCCGGAGATCTCTTGGGTCGCTTCCTGAAGATTCACCTATGATATTTGATTCGGACCTAATTAATCTTGGATTAATTGCGGAGAAACTTTATCTTGGATAAAGTGCCTAATTTAGAGAGAGAACGATTAATTTGGAATTAATCGATAAAATTATTGTATTCGATATAATAATCGAAATTCGATTTCGACGCGAAATTAAAATTAGATTTTAATTCGGGCATACGAGTTAATTTAGAATTAATTCGTAAGCGACGTAAAATAATTTCGCTAGGAGCGATTATTTATTTAAATCCGATTTTATAACGTCGCGACGCTAGCTCGGTATTTCGGAAATATCGAACCCGAACGCGTGAGTGGACGTGGGCCCACTTTCATTGGGAAACGTGTGGGGCCCACATGACACTTGTCATTATATGCATTATTTAATTGATAAGGCATTGCATGGTGATAGTGTGCATTACACTCAAATGTTTTGCATGGAGTTTGAGTGTTTGACACTCTAAGCCATTGCATGGTTTGTGTCATAGATTTATTATTAATTTAATAAAATTATGGCATAAATATAAATTGATTTTTGGTAAAACAAAAATTAATAACAACACACAAAACTCTTTCTCTCTCAAATTTCTTCACATTGCCGTGAACTCCATGGAAGGACAAAGGAAGATTTGATCTTCTATTCTCCATTTTTGCTAGCACAAGCAAGGGATCAAAAGAGGTGATAGGGAAACCATCAAAGAGCTTGGAATACAAAAGCTTGGAGCTTCAAGTCTTCTTCCTCCTCTTGGCCGAATCTTCCAACACTTGGAGCTTCCACCATTTGATCATCTTCTTCATCACATAGCTTTGTAAGTATGATTCCGCCATGCTTCAAGTCTTTTATATATATTCATTTATAGTATTTCATGAATTCTTAATCTTTCCTTGGGACATATTATAGAAACCAACACAAATCCTACTCTCTATAGGACTCCAAATTTTCGGCCATAGGGATATTATTTGGATTTGATTTTTTTTCCAAAACAAACAAATCATATCCCTAAAATAAGTCAAAAATTCGGCCAAGGTAAGGGACAATTAGGATTTGATTTTGTTTCCCAAACAAACAAATCATATTCCTTATCCAATAAGGAATCCTACGTTCGTAATAATTCTTAGCCTTATTAAATTATATCATATATAATTTAATGTTTTATTTTAATAATTATCTCATATAATTATTAATACTTTATATTAACTTTTAATATAAAGTCTCAAGTGTGATATAATTAATATTCTTAATCACATTAATAATATCTATTCCTTTTGTGAGTATTTAATTGGACCATCCAATTATATTAGCTCCGCTAAAGTAAATCGAGCTAGCACGGGGACCAAGTGGACCTACGGTTCTGAGCTCCAATAATCTCGAAATATTAATTAAACTCTTAATTAAATATTCCGAATTATTAACTTTGGGTTATTCCGGTAAAAACCGAAGTTGCACTATCGTCGCCGTAGATGAAATATTAAGAAGAACAAAGTGGTGTCCACCGATATAGTTATTGTATACGAATTGATCCTTCATGAATATCTCGTAATTAGAGCCGGTCATAATATCCGTTATACCCTTCTAATTATTTATCTTAAGTACCATTAATTCTCTAATGAACGATTTATTCATAACTGTTATGAATATTAATCTTTCTATTCGTAACAGAAAGACTTGAGCGCTCAAACCGTTCAAGTACCGAATCAACCCTTAAGAGAGATACACATCTACTTCTCGCAAGGAGTGAATTCCATGTCTATGTAAAACGTTCCCAGCTACATAACTGACTATGCCCCCCAAAATACGTAGTTATTGGTTGGGATTGCTACACCAACCTCACCTTTGTAGATCAAAGGACATATCCCGCAATGCAGGAGTTCGTAGTACACTCAGGATTAAGATCAATCCATATATGACCATCAAGTAGATTGAAATGACTTTCTATGTTTAACGGATATTATAAGAATGTCATTTCTATCTGGGTCCAGTCCTATATGATCACATTATATAGGGTGCCTCCATTCTCATGTCTCTACATGGACGATCCGGATTAAGATCGCCATCCAAATATAGAATGAACCGCAGCTATAGATAAACCACAAACAAAGTATCCTGTTTGTTTGCTCTCTATGGACTATTTAAGATTACTAACTTCAGGCTTAAATCCTCTGGTGTATGACACTCATACACCAAGTATGTGTTGGTTTCTATAATATGTCCCAAGAAAAGATTAAGCATACATGAAATACAACAAAGAATATATATAAACATGAAGTATGGCGGAATCATACTTACAATGCTATGTTGATGAAGAAAAATCAAACCAAATGGAAGCTCCAAGGTTGGGATGATTCGGCCAAGGAAGACAAGAAGTAGGAAGCTCCAAGCTTTGTGTATTCCTTGCTCTATGATGGTTTCCCTATCACCTCTTTTGATCCCTTGAAAGTGCTAGCCTTGCATGTGAGAAGATGTTCCAAACAACAAGCCTTTCTTCAAGCTTTTGGCAACCAAAATTGAAGAAGATGAAGACCAAAACTGCATGCAGTTTTCGGTCATCAAAGAGAGAGAAGAGAGAATTTTTTTCTTTTTGTTCTAATTGATTTTTGATACCAAAAATCAATTTATATTTATGTCATAATATTTATTAAATAATAATAAATCTATGACACAAGCCATGCAAAGGCTTAGAGTGTCAAACACTCAAATTCCATGCATAACATTAGAGTGTATTATACACTATCACCATGCAATGCATTATCAATAAAATAATACATATAATGACATGTGTCAAGTGGGCCCCACACGTTTCCAAATGAAAGTGGGCCCACGTCCACTCACGCGTTCGGATTCGATATTTCCGAAATACCGAACTTGCGTCGCGACGTTAATTAAATCGAATTTAAATAAATAATCGCTCCTAGCGAAATTATTATTTACGTCGCTAACGAATTAATTCTAAATTAACTCGTATGCCCGATTTAAAATCTAATTTTAATTTCGCGTCGAAATCGAATTTCAATTATTATATCGAATATAATATTTTATCGATTAATTCCAAATTAATCGTTCTCTCTCTCTAAATAAGGCACTTTATCCGAGATAAAGTTTCTCCGCAATTATCCAAGATTAATTAAGTTCGAATCAAATATCATAGGTGAATCTTCAGGAAGCGACCCAAGAGATCTCCGGATATGTTGGCAGTAAATACGGTCGTCGGATAATCCGAACACGCACGTACCTCGTACTACGTTCTTACCGATTCACAAGACAAGGTTGGCTTCTAGCAAAGCGCCATGCCTACCCAATTCTCCAGAAATATTCTTATAGGAATATAAGATCTATATCAAGCGTAGTATACCGTAGTATTGCGTACATCGATCCAGTATCGGATGATCACATGCTAGGCCTGGGGCTGGAGATGTGTCTGCCCCGTACGAAACATATATCGGACATCAAGCAACTAGTCTCTTTAAATCGGACAATCCTGACCTGGTCATATTATCCCGACGGTTGCAACCTTTTATAGAGTACTAGTTCTGTGTCCTGCGTGATCATCGCCTCCATATGTCTGAAGCGATACTTCCATCTTGACATCACATCCAGTACACTAAGATTCTCGATAAACCCAGAAGAGGTGTACACAGAACCGGTTAAGGTTCCCAACCACCAAAACCAAAGTTTACCGATTGTCGCAAGTACTAGCGATGTAAGTCTCAGGTTAAGACCATATACACCTACCCTGATGCGGCCTCCCATAGACACGCAGACATACTACCAATGGGATTCCGCGGGGTCTATCCAGAGCGAAGCTGTTTTCCGTACCATCGGTAAAACACAACCTCCTATCGCACTTGCATAAGTATCCAATACTTAAATATGAGAACTATGCCGTTGTGCCCTCACAACGTGCACAAGCGCAATACTAGTCTATTCCGCATTATCGATGTCCAGTCTCGATAATACTACGGCTAGGGATATTTAATGATTAAACCTTTGGGGACTGATACTGTCTCATATCATTCTCAGTCCAGGTACTAATCATATGGACTTTCGCCATTTATAAATCAAAGTAAATAATATCACAAAACGGCAAAAGGCAATTTCATTATCACATAGTTAATTTTGTACAATAATACAATATCATTTACAAACAGTGACGCTATGGGACATAATGTCTAACAATCTCCCACTTGGCCTATAGCCAGTCACTCAAGCATCTAATACCCGAACTATGTATGTGTCGTTCAAAAACTTGCTGAAGAACAGCTTTCGTCAGCGGATCTGCAATGTTGTCATCTGATGTGACCTTCTCGACTTTTACATCGCCACGATGTATAATCTCCCGAATCAGATGGTAACGTCGAAGAACATGCTTGGACCGTTGATGAGACCTTGGTTCATTAGCCTGTGCTATAGCCCCGTTATTGTCACAATACAATGGAACGGGCTCAGCTGCTAACGGAACTACTCCTAATCCGATTAGGAACTTTCGGATCCAAACTGCCTCCTTTGCTGCTTCAGATGCAGCGATGTACTCCGCTTCGGTTGTTGAATCGGCAACAGTATCTTGCTTGGAAGATTTCCAGCTCACTGCTCCGTTATTCAAGCAAAAAATGTACCCGGATTGCGACTTGTAGTCATCCTTGTCGGTTTGGAAACTTGCATCGGTTATACCAGATACCGCAAGTTCTCCACCTCCATAAATTAAGAAAGCATCCTTAGTTCGTTTAAGATACTTAAGGATATTCTTAACTGCTATCTAGTGACCTTCACCTGGATCGGCCTGATAGCGACTGCACATGCTCAAAGCATATGAGACATCAGGTCGTGTACATATCATGGCATACATGATCGATCCGACTGCCGAGGCGAACGGTATCCGACTCATGTGGTCTCTCTCTTCCTGAGTCTTAGGACACATGTCCTTAGACAGAGAGGTACCACGTACCATTGGAACCAATCCCCTCTTGGATTGTTCCATGTTGAATCGCTTCAACACTTTATCAATGTATGTACTCTGGGAGAGTCCAAGCAGCTTTCTAGATCTATCCCTGTAGATCTTTATTCCAAGAATAAAGGCTGCTTCTCCCAGATCTTCATGGAGAATTTTAATGAAAGCCAAGCTTTCACCGACGTTAGCATGGGAATGTCATTGCCTATAAGCAATACGTCGTCGACATAAAGGACAATAAAAGTAAGTGCTCTCCCACTAACCTTCTTGTATAGACAAGGGTCATCTGCGTTTTGCACGAAATCATATTCTTTTATGATCTCATCAAAACGCTGATTCCATGACCGTGATGCTTGCTTCAATCCATAAATGGATCGATTTAACTTACAAACCTTGTTTGCAAGTCTAGGTACGATAAAACCGTCAGGCTGTTGCATATAAACATCCTCCAAAAGGTTTCCGTTAAGGAAAGCGGTTTTAACGTCCATCTGCCATATTTCGTAATCGAAATATGCAGCTATTGCAAGCATTATCCGAATGGATTTAATCATGGCAACGGGTGAGAAGGTTTCGTCATAATCAATACCATATTATTGACGATACCCCTTCGCTACAAGCCTAGCTTTGTACGTTTGTACGTTGCCATCCATGTCGGTCTTCTTCTTGAAGATCCATCTGCATCCAATAGGCTTTACGCCTTCTGGTGCATCAACCAGTGTCTAAACTTGGTTGGCGTACATGGAATCCATCTCGGACTTCATGGCTTCTTGCCATAAAGCGGAATCGATATTTTGTATCGCTTCCTCATACGTAGCCGGCTCATTATACTCAATAAGATTAATATCTATATGAGGTGAGATCAGGAACCCATACCTCTCAGGTACTGTTCTGACTCTCTCCGACCTACGCGGTCCTTGTGTATGTGAAGTTTGTGGTACAGACTCATCCCGGACGGTCTGTTCTTGTTCCGTCGTTGATTCATTGCCAGGAACAGTATCACTACGATCTTCATCGAGTTCTACTTTCCTCCCACTTACCACTGCATTTAAAAAATCCTTCTCAAGAAAAATGCTTGTAGAGCAACAAATACTTTGTTCTCTCTGGGTGATAGAAGTAATATCCTTTGGTTTCCCTAGGATATCCTACGAAAAGGCATTTATCAGATTTGGGTTCAAGTTTGGTACCTTCCAAACGTTTAACATATGCCCAGCATCCCCAAATCTTCAGGAAAGAGAAACATGGTTTCCTTCCTGTCCATATTTCGTATGGAGTCTGTTCAACAGACTTCGACGGTACCTTATTCAAAATAAGTATAGCACTGTTTAATGCGTATCCCCAGAAGGATATTGGTAGCTCAGTGCGACTCATCATTGACCTTACCATGTCCAACAAGGTGCGGTTTCTCCGTTCGGACACACCGTTTAATTGCGGTGTTCCAGGAGGAGTCCACTGTGAAAGAATACCATGTTCTTTCAAGTAATCTTGAAACTCATAACTTAATTATTCGCCACCACGGTCTGACCGTAATGTCTTAATACTCTTCCCTGTTTGTTTCTCCACTTCGTGTCGAAACTCTTTGAATTTCTCAAAAGTTTCCGACTTGTGTCTCATAAGATACACATAACCGTAACGAGATGCATCATCTGTAAAGGTTACGAAGTAGTGAAATCCACCTCTAGCCTGGCTAGACATGGGCCCGCATACGTCAGTATGAACGAGGGCTAACAGTTCTGTGGCACGTTCACCTTTACCACTAAAAGGTGATTTAGGCATTTTGCCTAAAAGACAAGATTCGCAGACGTCATATGATTGGGATCAAATTCGTCCAAGTACCCACTCTTCGAAAGTGTGGATATGCGGTCTTGTTGATGTGTCCTAGACGACAATGCCACATATAAGCCATCTTTTAGATTACTTCTTTTGAGCCTTTTGTTTGTCATTTTAGGAGATTCATTTATATTCAAAATATAAAGACCGTTATTTGCAACAGCTGTGCAAATTTCTGCATCATTTTTATATAAATAAACCCAGTGTTCCTGAATACAAAAGTGTAACCCTGCTCGTTTAACAAGGACACAGATATAATATTCCTAGTTAAACTAGGTACAAAATAACAGTTCAATAGTTTAAGTACATGCCCTGAGGGCTTCTAAAGCAAAAGTCCCTACGGCCAAAACAGCAACTGGTGTTCCGTTTCCAACCCGTAGATCCATCTCCCCTGACGCCAGCACCCTGCTATCATGCAGATCCTGCACTCAGTACAAATATGAGCACCACAACCAGAATCAAAAATCCAATTTTTAAAACTAGAAGTATTCATATTTATCTCAATAACAAACATACCAGAGGCGATAGCCTTGCTAGCCTTGATATCCTCCCTCTGCACAATGCTCATTCGGCAGTCACGTTTCCAGTGACCCCTCTTGCCGCAGTTGAGGCAGATGTCGCGAGATTTGTCCTTGGCTTCCTAGAAGCCACTGTCACTTGCCTTTGCCTTTTTTCTTGAACTTCTTCTTCCTCGCACCTCCAATTGCCTTGGGGCCACCCTTTGGCGCATGAGAGGTCGATGCAAAATGCGCCTCGCGCTTGCTCCCCTTTAGGAGTTCCCTTTCGGACTCATTCAAGACAGATAACAGCTCTCCAAGAGTGTCATCTGTATCCATCAACTTGTAGTTGATTATGATTTGTTTCCAAGTATCAGGAAGTGACTGCAAGATCATATCTATAGTCAGCTCAGCCTCCAAGACTATTCCCATATTGGCCAACTCATCAATATCGGCGATCATTTGAGTCCCGTGGGCTTCAACTGATGCGCCGTCTGTCATCCGGGAGCGGAAGAGTTTCCTTACTAGCTCGTACCTCTTCATCCGCTTATTGGTGCGGTGAAGATCACGCAATCTTGCCATCATGTTATAGGGATCCAAGTCCCTATACTGGCGTCTGAAATGCTGGGTCATTGCAGCTAGCATAACTGACTGAGCTTGGTCACAATCATCACTATGAGTCTTCCATAACTCTAGCTCCAGTGGCTCAGTGGGTTCAGGCGAGAGAGGTCTCTGAATAGTATACAGTATCCTCTCAGCCCCAAGCACTATCTTGAGGTTCATTTCCCAGTCGGCAAAGTTTGTCCCTTTGAAGACATTATCGCCCATGATTATGTCGCGGATATTACCTTTGCCAATCATCTTGACAACTATAGTCCAACTATAAAGTCAACGATGTTATGGGTACAGTCAAACTGTTAAAAATAACAATATATTAGTCCAACTAATCATTAAAATATTGACGAAATAATTTTGAAAGACGCGTAAGGCTAAGTATCTTTGAATGAAATTGCAAATTCAATAATAGCCTCCCACTATTTTCTTGAAGTTTCTAACCCTCTGTAGAGAACTCGGGAAATCGAATTTCCTAGTGGGCTAGGATCCCGTTAAATAACACACAACCTTGACTTTGGCCAATAAAAATTGTATGCTATTTAACATAGGTAGATCTCCATAATCAATTGGATCTCATCCAATTCGTAGTCCGGTTAGGTGGACATCCAAGTCCGAAACATATGTATAATGTCAATGTATCTAATACATTTTCCTAACCCTATCCTCCGAATCAACTAGGCCTTGGCTTTGGCCAAAAACAAACCTAATGATTCCAGTTAAGCGGGACCCATTGACGAGGAAAGTTTCGTAATCAATGTCGTTGGACAAAAAGTGATCTTGACTTTGGCCAATAAAAATCACGATTTGGACAAGACACCGATATGCAACAAAACTCTCATGATTCAAGTACATCTTGATTGACAAAGGTCTTGACTTTGGTCAAAAACAAACCAATGCCAACTTCGGATCTTGAACAAGAACCATTCAATGGAAGGATATTCGCTTAATATAAATTGAGGGATTTTCGCGTAATTGGCAACCAATTTATTTATCTTTGTTAGGTCTCATCATCATACACCCTTAAGCATGCTTCTAAAACATCATAAAGCGCGTAAAGTAAATTAATAGTGATGCGGATGGATATATAAACAACTTGTTCCTAGAATAAATCACTCCCTTCCTCTCCCCGCTAGCACTATTCTACTTCTACCCAATTACATAATACAATAAGAGAAACCTCATTTACATTGAGGGGAATTAGGTGAGAAGAGAATAAAGAGATAAAGAGATAAGGCTGGACACGCAGGTCCAATTTATAAATTCCAAATTTACAATAATTTCTAAAATTACCCTTTCCCTTCTAATATCCATCCGATATACACTATTCATTCATCACATACATATATATTCAAACAAGACATGCTTTTACAACCAATCTAATCCAATTAATTAGTCTTTGTTTAAGTGATCATCCATGTTCAAACAACGGTTTGATTTTGCGCGAGTCCAACTCGATTGAGAATAAGTACATAAGGTACGAATTCACGAATTATATCGAACTACTAATTAAATCTAATTCAATTCGTATTCAATACTAATTCAATATTTAATTCCAAATTAAATGTTACACTTTTAATGTGCTTTAAAGACTTAGATTCTAAATCTAATCTTATTGGGCCTCAAAGCCCAACTAACATCCAATGTTGAATTTAATCAAGTCAAATGGACTTAGAATGATTTATTAAGGCTTGGGCTTTGGTCAATGTGGGTGTAGGCATTGTATTTTTACACATTAGCCCAATGATGAGTCTCATATGGAGGCAACTACTCTTTAGTCATGAAAGTCGCGGGGAAACGGACGTTGGAAGGGTAAAGTTGGAAAATAGAATTTTCGATGGAATTAATCTCGTGTTTTCGCTTCGGTTGCTTGTTGGACTTCCGTTTCAAAGCTCACCTTAGGCCCAAAACTCCCATAGACCACATCCCTTTGCCTATAAAAAGAGGCCTTCACCCCCCATTCAAAACCTAACACACATATTTCCCAAGCACGTCCCAAACACTTTCTCAAGCCTCCTTGCACGTCCAAAAACCTCCTTGAAGCCTCAATTGCCGAATCATTAAACCTAAGCACCCTCCATTGCCGCATCATTCTTCCTTCACCAAAACCCTTCACGCCTAAACCCCTTTTCACAGCCCTCCATTACCAAGTTCCAGCCACCATTCACAGCCTTAAAACACCTTAAAATAAGCCTCAAATACAGCCCCAAAGTCGCACAAAAGACCCCCCATTCACAGCTCCAATTCAGCGCCCAAAACAGTCCCGAAACACCCGTCACTGCACCTTGAACTGCACAGTTTCGTCCCCTGTTCTGGTCAATTTTGGTTGCGTCTTCAACCCATAAAACAGTCCTAAAATCACCTAAACACCATCCCAAAAACCTCCATAAAGTTTCCCTAAAAAATCCCCAACGGACTTGAAACACAGCGCCCGAGCAGCAAAACAGCGAGGAAAGACGTGGAGTGGTGAGCTAAAAGAGTAGCGGATCATTCACCCTTCCAACGGACGTGTAACGCCCTTTCTAAGACGACAAAAGGTTAGACGACCTGAGGGCACCTTTCTACTTATCTTCTTTATTGTTGTTTTATTTATTTTGATATATAATGGCATGAGAGTCGTTTGAAGCATGATGTGATTGTTGGGTGAGCGGGATATGTGTTCCCTTTTGTGGTATATCGGATGGAAACCGGACGTAAATTCCATAGCCGATCCGAAATGGACGGTAGTATGGTCTGCACTCGGGATACAATGCCACGTACCACTTAAGATACACGTATCTCGTCTCATCCTAACTGTATTTGAGCATGTTATAGACTTTAGATTATTTGTTTATTATTTAAAGCATGGTTTAATTTAGTTGTTATTTATTTGTTAAAGCATGTTTAGGTTGTTCATTATGCATGTTCTTAGTTTATGATGCGTTTGGGTAATGATTTATGCATGTTGATTTAATGGTTCAATATGCTTG
The DNA here is from genome assembly GCA_019454045.1 of Zanthoxylum bungeanum. Classification (NCBI taxonomy): domain Eukaryota; kingdom Viridiplantae; phylum Streptophyta; class Magnoliopsida; order Sapindales; family Rutaceae; genus Zanthoxylum; species Zanthoxylum bungeanum. The sequence goes on from SKCR01036946.1 coordinate 121,437, forward strand.
TTGTGTTACATTGCGTGGAATTATTTGGATGAAAGCATGTTAGATCTAAGTACCCTTGAGCATGAATGTTGAATAGATTCGGTTAGTTTATTGCACAAATCATATCATCACAAGTGACATAAGTAAGGACCATTCCGAACCCAACGGTTTGAGGTCTTCCCCTGCGAGGGGTGAGTGCGGCCTTAAATCTTTGTCCCGGTTCACACCGGGTGGCGACTCCATGTTATTTGTACTTCCCAACTAGGCCCGAGTCTAGAATAGCGTCGCCCAGGTTCTATTGTCTACAGTCTGGCGATCCACTGGGGATATTAGAGAATTGGCCTCGAAATCATGTCTTGTGATGTATAATTTGTGCATTAGTTGACCTTTTCTATAGTGGGTTGAGGGGGTTAATCAAAGGCTTTGTGGAAGCTAGGTGATGGTTGGGTGTCTTCCTTCACTCACTACCCTTCGGGGAAAAGCTGTGAAGGCACCTAGATAAATCATTACTTGTAGCTCGTTGTGACATACTAGTTTGGAGGACTCGTTGTTTATTCCTGACACCAAGCGATAAGAGCCTAAGGGGCTTGGGTACTTAAGAGAGCCTCGCTCCACCTTCCCTCTGGGGAATCTACAACGGGAAATCCATTCGACAGTTAGTCACACACCGTAACTCGTTGGCACGTACCGTAAGGTATAAAAAAGGTGCACTCACTTGGTCGCTCGAACCCTTGAGTGGGGAGTCCTAGTTGTGGGTAATCCTTCGTCAAACGAGAGCCTTTGTCCGCGCCCGTGAACCCACTTGTGAAACTTAGCCTTGAAAGAACCGGTAGTTATTTATTTTATGTTTGTTGGACCGTCGTCATTTGGATCCAGTTGGACCTTTTGTCAAAAGATGTGAACTTGTTGGGCCATTTAAACTGGGGCAAGTTTGTGTCCTTTGACAGTTGGGCCAAAAGCTTCTAAAATGCCGGTGGGCCACTTTGTGAATGGGCCTTTTATCATTTGAAGTCATTTAGCCATATCATTGTAAAGTGTAAACCTGTTGGGCCTTTTCAACTGGGACAAGTTTGCACTGCGTGATGGTGTGATTAAATACTTTAAAATGATAATGGGCCAAGTAGTTTAAAGTTTCTTTTCATAATTATATATATTTCATGCATCACATACATCTCATGCATCTCATGCATACATGCATCATGTTGACCCTTGTGTCTTAAAAGCCATCATGGATACCCGTTGGGTTAGAAAAAAAAAAGAGAAGTCAGAGCATTCCTTGGGAAAATCCAGTATATTAGTCGGTTCATTGCCAAACTAACGTCAGTATGCGAGCCCATATTCAAGTTGTTGAGGAAAGATCAGCCGGTAAAGTGGAACGAACAGTGTCAGGAAGCATTTAACAGAATAAGGGAATATTTGGTGAAACCTCCCGTCCTGAGACCTCCGAAACAGGGCAGACCTTTGGTGCTTTATTTGGCTATTGAACACGAAGCGCTGGGGGCGATGATGGTACAAGCCGATGAAACAGAAGTAGAGCACGCCATCTACTACCTCAGTAAGAAGCTGCTTCCGTACGAAGCCCGCTATCAGGAAGAAGAGAAGATTTGTCTAGCAGTAGTATGGGTGTCCAGGAAATTACGCCACTATTTCCAGTCTTACAAGATCCAAGTAGTCGCAAAGGAGAATCCTTTGAAGTATCTACATTCGGTGCCTTCACTAGTTGGAAAGCTGGGCAGATGGTTAGTACTGTTGACTGAATTTGACATCGAGTACCTCACTTCAAAGGTAATCAAAGGGCGAGCCGTGGCAGAATTTCTAGCCTTGCAACCTGTTGAAGGGGATCAGTACAAGTTTGAGTTCCCCGATGAAGAAATCCAGGCTATAGCAGTCCAAGGATGGAGGATGTATTTTGACGGAGCGGTGAACTATAAAGGAGCCGGGATCGGGATTGTAATAGTCACCCCTGGAGGAGAAACTTTGCCTATGGCCAAGCGGTTGACATTTGGAGTGACTAACAACATGGCTGAGTATGAAGCATGTGCATTCGGCTTGACTGCATTAATAGCCTTGAGAGCTACGAACGCGGATGTTTACGGAGATTCAATGTTGGTGATCCGACAGATGCAAGGAGAATGGGAGTTAAAAGAAGAACGGTTGAAGCCGTACTTATTCCACCTCAGAAACCTAGCACATGTTATCCCTAACTGCAAATTTCACAGCACTGCCTCGGGAAGAAAATCAGATGGCAGATGCATTGGCAACGCTAGCCGCAACGGGGGAGAATCCAGAGAAATTGGTGATGAGACCACTTGTGTTGACAACGGCCAGCAAACCGGTTTATGAGATAGAGAGGATCTTGGGAGTAGAGATCGATGACGGAAAACCTTGGTATCATGATATTCAAAGGTATCTGGAACATAGGGAATTCCCAGAGGAAGGGAGCAGAAAAGACAGAATCGCCATTCAGAATTTGGCTGCTCAATATGTGAGTCTGAAGGGAGAACTCTATAAAAGGCAAGCGAACGGTGTTCAGCTGAAATGCTTGAGAAAGGAAGAAGCTCAGAAGATAATGGATGAAGTGCTTGCTGGCGTCTGTGGACCGCATATGAACGGATTGAACTTGTCCCGCAAGATTGTGAGACAAGGCTTTTACTGGTCAACCATGGAAGCCGACTGCGCGAAGCTGGTAAGGCACTGTCATGATTGTCAAGCGCACGGGAATTTGAATCATTTGCCGTATACAGAATTGCACGGGTTGTCAGAACCGTGGCCTTTCTCAGCATGGGGAATTGATATGATCGGAGAGATTCGGCCGAATGCGTCAAACGGACATCGCTTTATAGTGGTAGCAGTGGACTACTTCTCAAAGTGGGTAGAAGCCGAGTCATTCCGTAATGTCACGGCAAAACAAATGGCTAAGTTCATAGCCCGGAATCTCATATGTCGGTACGGTATGCCGCATCACGTGGTTACGGACAATGGAGTCCAGTTTCAGGGCGAGACCAAGGCGATGTTACAGAGGTATAGGATAGGTCATCATAAGTCTTCACCATACAGGCCGCAGGCTAATGGAGCAGTTGAGGCAGCCAACAAGACAATAAAGACGATTCTGGCGAAGATGACGGAGAATTACAAAGATTGGGCTGATAAGCTGTCGTATGCCCTGTGGGGGTACAGAACATCTGTGAGGACGGCGACCGGGGCTACGCCTTACTCTTTAGTCTATGGAATGGAAGCGGTACTGCCGGTGGAAGTTGAGATACAGTCCATGCGGGTGTTAGCAGAAGCAGAATTGCCTGAACGAGAATGGACCTCGCAGAGGTTTGAACAGTTAGCATTGATGGATGAGAAGAGGATGAAGTCCTTGCATCACATGCAGATATATCAGAAGAGGTTGGCCCGAGCATTTAATAAGAATGTGCGTCCTACCAAGATCAAGAAAGGTGATCTGGTGCTTAAGCAGTCGAAGCCGTCGATGACAGACCCAAGAGGGAAGTTCAGACCAAATTGGGAAGGACCATACATTGTTCAGAAGGTAATGGGAAATTGAGCAGTGAGACTGTCGGACTTGGAAGGGAATGAGTTCACCAAGCCGATCAATGTTGACAGATTGAAGTTGTATTTTGCCTGAGGGACAGAAGACTGAATAGTCATCCGCAGAAGACCTAACCCAACGGGATAAAGAGAACTCATGCATGCATGCACATATATAACCCATTATTGCATTCTTTTTTTTTGTGTGTTTGTGTTTTTTTTTTATATTCACAGGTATCGAAGAATAAAAGAGAAGCGGCGAAGACAAGCTAATCAGAAACAGCAAAAGCACTGTATTGAATTTGGGAAGAAATCATAGGGCTGAGGTCCACATCGGTGTTAAGATTCAGATGGTAATCTGAGGGTTAAAGGCCATTTTGAGTTTGAATTTCGGGTATGGATCCCGGGGGCGAAGCCCACATGGTCAGCAGTAAAGAGGAAGAATTCCTTTGATTGAGTGAGTGAGTGAGAAGTCTTTGATGGTTAAACATATGTCCGGTGATGACATTATGTGCTGTAGGGAGAAGCCTTAGAAGCGAGAAGCGCGAGACGCGCTCTTATCCGGTATTTTGAATGGATTGATCTCGGCTGGACTCATGAAGCACTTGATAAAGGTATCTCAACAGTAGAAGCCTGAGCGGTTGTTGATGGATGACTAGTTGAAGAGATGGTGGATCAGTGAATGACCGTTTGCCTGGATGTCCACACTGATTTGCCTATGCTACGATACATGATATGTTGGAAATAAAGAAAGAAAAGTCTCTGCAATGAAAAGAAAAGAAATAGACCGCCTATAACCGATAAGCGTGAAGCTACCCATGGGCGAGTATTAGGACCACCATGAGGAGAAATGCTACCTTAAAGGGTAGGTGAGTCGAAAAAGAAAAATAAAAAGAGAAAAGAAAAAAAAAATGACGGAAAAATGAAAAATGAAAAGAAGAGACGATGCAATAAAAGAAGACCATATCATGTTAAGTATGCTACAGTAATCACAGAATGTGACCCAGACATCCAGGTTGGTTAGACCTATTGATCCGATTCTCCGAAGCGAATCATCGAGTTGGCTAACTTAAGGAATAAGCTGCGAAGGAGCCTTAGCACACACACACATATGAGTCTGGTTCAGATCACCCATTCAGGGAGGGGATTAGGTTTGAGTATGTCGAATACTTCGAAGATTCTTCGGCTTTGACGCGAAGCATCCGTTGAGGACAAAAATATGTTTAGCTATCGAGATTATCTCAAAGAGAGGCATTATAGTGTGCAAAATAGAGAATCGACATCAGTAGTAGACCTGCCGGGTATGGCATTCTGTGGGCGAGGCCCACATTGGTTCAAATCAGTTTCAGCCAGGTACGGCACTCCGGGCATGGAGGTATCAGATCAGCCAGGTACGGCACTCCGGGTATGGAGATATCAGATCAGCCAGGTACGGCACTCCGGGTATGGAGATATCAGTTCAGCCAGGTACGTCACTCCGGACATGGAGATATCACAGCTGCGACACCTGGTACGGGTTAGCATTCAGACATTTGTGGCTCTCTAGGTACGGAGACGTCACCGCGCACCCTAGGTACGGGGTTAGCACTCAGACAGTTGTGGCACTCTAGGTACGGAGGCGTCACTGCGACACCCTAGGTACGGGGTTAGCACTCAGACAGTTGTGGCACTCTAGGTACGGAGGCGTCACTGCGACACCTAGGTTTGGGGTTAGCACTCAGACATTTATGGCTCTCTAGGTACGGAGACGTCACTGCGACACCCTAGGTACGGGGTTAGCACTCAGACATTTGTGGCACTCTAGGTACGGAGGCGTCACTGCGACACCCTAGGTACGGGGTTAGCATTCAGACATTTGTGGCTCTCTAGGTACGGAGATGTCACCGCGACACCCTAGGTACGGGGTTAGCACTCAGACAGTTGTGGCACTCTAGGTACGGAGGCGTCACTGCGACACCCTAGGTACGGGGTTAGCACTCAGACAGTTGTGGCACTCTAGGTACGGAGGCGTCACTGCGACACCCTAGGTACGGGGTTAGCACTCAGACATTTATGGCTCTCTAGGTACGGAGACGTCACTGCGACACCCTAGGTACGGGGGGTTAGCACTTAGACATTTGTGGCACTCTAGGTACGGAGGCGTCACTGCGACACCCTAGGTACGGGGTTAGCATCAGACATTTGTGGCTCTCTAGGTACGGAGACGTCACCGCCACGACACCCTAGGTACGGGGTTAGCATTCAGACCACAGCGACGCCCCAGGTACGGGGTAGCACGCCAGGTACGGCATGTGGACTATTCAGACATTTGTGGCTCTCTAGGTACGGAGACGTCACTGCGACACCCTAGGTACGGGTTAGCATTCAGACCACAGCGACGCCCTAGGTACGGGGTAGCACGCCAGGTACGGCATGTGGACTATTCAGACATTTGTGGCTCTCTAGGTACGGAGACGTCACTGCGACACCCTAGGTACGGGGTTAGCATTCAGACCACAGCGACGCCCTAGGTACGGGGTTAGTTAGCACGCCAGGTACGGCATGTGGACTATTCAGACATTTGTGGCTCTCTAGGTACAGAGACGTCACTGCGACACCCTAGGTACGGGGTTAGCATTCAGACCACAGCGACGCCCTAGGTACGGGGTTAGCACGCCAGGTACGGCATGTGGACTATTCAGACATTTGTGGCACTCTAGCTACGGAGGCGTCACTGCGACACCCTAGGTATGGGGTTAGCACTCAGACAACCAACATCATCACTGCGGCACTCTAGGTACGGAGACGCAACCGCGACGCCCTAGGTACGGGGTTTAGCATTATCAACTCAGCACAGCAGGCAGACCAGGTGACAGCTGGCGAGCCAGGTAAGTAAAAATACATTGCACGTACTTTGATAGGATTGTCATTGTCACACACTGCACAAGTCCCATCAAAGTGGGGGCGACTGTAGGCATTGTATTTTTACACATTAGCCCAATGATGAGTCTCATATGGAGGCAACTACTTCTTTAGTCATGAAAGTCGCGGGAAACGGACGTTGGAAGGGTAAAGTTGGAAAATAGAATTTTCGATGGAATTAATCTCGTTGTTTTCGCTTCGGTTGCTTGTTGGACTTCCGTTTCAAAGCTCACCTTAGGCCCAAAACTCTCATAGACCACATACCTAACCCAAACCAAGCCCAAATACCCAAGTCAACCCAAGTCAAACCAAGTCAAACAAATCCATGACCAAAAGAGAGTGATTCACGCCCATAGCCTTCCTTAATAGCCAAAAATCACATTAACACATGCCTAAATCAATTCAAATCCTTACCTAAATAAAAGAAATCAAATCCAATCCCAAATATAATTAGGAGATCTATTCCTTATTAGAACCAATTAGGAGATTCTCTCCTATTCAAATTAGGAAAGTCATCTCCCTTTGCCTATAAAAAGAGGCCTTCACCCCCCATTCAAAACCTAACACACATATTTCCCCAAGCACGTCCCAAACACTTTCTCAAGCCTCCTTGCACGTCCAAAAACTCCTTGAAGCCTCCATTGCCGAATCATTAAACCTAAGCACCCTCCATTGCCGCATCATTCTTCCTTCACCAAAACCCTTCACGCCTAAAACCCTTTTCACAGCCCTCCATTACCAAGTTCCAGCCACCATTCACAGCCTTAAAACACCTTAAAATAAGCCTCAAATACAGCCCCAAAGTCGCACAAAAGACCCCCCATTCACAGCTCCAATTCAGCGCCCAAAACAGTCCCGAAACACCCGTCACTGCACCTTGAACTGCACAGTTTCGTCCCCTGTTCTGGTCAATTTTGGTGCGTCTTCAACCCATAAAACAGTCCTAAAATCACCTAAACACCATCCCAAAAACCTCCATAAAGTTTCCCTAAAAAATCCCCACAAACGCACCTCCCTAAGCCTTCAAAATCACCCAAAACAGTCCGCTAAACCATCAAGACAGTGACCTGAAACGTAGCAGCGAAGCAGCAGCGAAACGGACTTGAAACAGCAGCCCGAGCAGCAAAACAGCGAGGAAAGACGTGGAGTTGGTGAGCTAAAAGAGTAGCGGATCATTCACCCTTCCACGGACGTGTAACGCCCTTTCTAAGACGACAAAAGAGGTTAGACCTGAGGGCACCTTTCTACTTATCTTCTTTATTGTTGTTTTATTTATTTTGATATATAATGGCATGAGAGTCGTTTGAAGCATGATTTGATTGTTGGGTGAGCGGGATATGTGTTCCCTTTTGTGGTATATCGGATGGAAACCCGGACGTAAATTCCATAGCCGATTCCGAATGGACGGTAGTATGGTCTGCACTCGGGATACAATGCCACGTACCACTTAAGATACACGTATCTCGTCTCATCCTAACTTGTATTTGAGCATGTTATAGACTTTAGATTATTTGTTTATATTTAAAGCATGGTTTAATTTAGTTTGTTATTTATTTGTTAAAGCATGTTTAGGTTGTTCATTATGCATGTTCTTAGTTTATGATGCGTTTGGGTATGATTTATGCATGTTGATTTAATGGTTCAATATGCTTGTTGTGTTACAATTGCGTGGAATTATTTGGATGAAAGCATGTTAGATCTAAGTACCCTTGAGCATGAATGTTGAATAGATTCGGTTAGTTTATTGCACAAATCATATCATCACAAGTGACATAAGTAAGGGACCATTCCGAACCCAACGGTTTGAGGTCTTCCCTTGCGAGGGGTGAGCGGCCTTAAATCTTTGTCCCGGTTCACACCGGGTGGCGACTCCATGTTATTTTGTACTTCCCAACTAGGCCGCGAGTCTAGAATAGCGTCGCCCAGGTTCTGTTGTCTATAGTGGGTCAAACCCAATTACCAAGCCCAAATAAGGAATCACCCTTAAATGCCATAAAACCAATTTTAAGCCCATAAGGCCCAATTAAATTTTAAAGCCCATTATATTATATTTGGACTTAATGGAGTGATTTAGGCCCAAATTGGATCCAATCCATTTGGCCCAAATCTACTTGGTCCAACCAAGCCCATTATGCCCAAATACAATATTAAAAGCCCAATTCACCAATTAAGCCCATTAATTAAATTTAATATTCCAAACATTAAAATCCAATTAATTAAAGTGTAAAAACCAAGATTAATACATTAAACCAAATATTTCAAAAATACCCATTTAATTTATTAATCATGTATTGTTCAAAATAAATGTCCAACATTAATTTTAACAAAAATCAACTCCTTTTCATGTCCTTGTACATTCGGCCAAGGTGAGTTTTTTGTGTCGATTTGTTTTTCAATCCGATTGAATTATTAATCTACGTCCCGTACACGTTCTAAGTCATCCAATGATCTTAAACACAAAAAAAAATTCCAATCCACTCCAAGTAGCAACATATTCGGCCAAGGCATGAATTTGGGGAAAAAATCATCCAATGCATTTTTCATAAAATTGATTCCATGTATCATCATTCTATATACATGTAAGCATTCTTATTAATCAAATTTCACAAGAACATGCTTCAATCAATTTCACCATATCATTCGGCCAAGGTCAAAATTTTGGGGAAAAATCATCCAATGCATTTTTCATAAAATTGATTCCATATAACATCATGTTATATACATGCAAGCATACTTATTCATCAAATTTCACAAGACATGCTTCAACCAATTTTAACACACCCATTCGGCCAAGGTTAAAATTTTGAGGAAAAATCATCCAATGCATTTTTCATAAAATTGATTCCATATAACATCATTCTATATACATGCAAGCATACTTATTCATCAAATTTCACAAGAACATGCTTCAACCAATTTTATCAAATTTTAACCTAAAGTATTTCATGCTTAACCATGGCTCCATGATACCATTGTTGGTTTCTATAATATATCCCAAGAAAAGATTAAGCATACATGAAATACAACAAAGAATATATATAAACATGAAGTATGGCGGAATCATACTTACAATGCTATGTTGATGAAGAAAAATCAAACCAAATGGAAGCTCCAAGGTTGGGATGATTCGGCCAAGGAAGACAAGAAGTAGGAAGCTCCAAGTTTTGTGTATTCCTTGCTCTATGATGGTTTCCCTATCACCTCTTTTGATCCCTTGAAAGTGCTAGCCTTGCATGTGAGAAGATGTTCCAAACAACAAGCCTTTCTTCAAGCTTTTGGCAACCAAAATTGAAGAAGATGAAGACCAAAACTGCATGCAGTTTTCGGTCATCAAAGAGAGAGAAGAGAGAATTTTTTCTTTTTGTTCTAATTGATTTTTGATACCAAAAATCAATTTATATTTATGCCATAATATTTATTAAATAATAATAAATCTATGACACAAGCCATGCAAAGGCTTAGAGTGTCAAACACTCAAATTCCATGCATAACATTAGAGTGTATTATACACTATCACCATGCAATGCATTATCAATAAAATAATACATATAATGACATGTGTCAAGTGGGCCCCACACGTTTCCAAATGAAAGTGGGCCCACGTCCACTCACGCGTTCGGATTCGATATTTCCGAAATACCGAACTTGCGTCGCGACGTTAATTAAATCGAATTTAAATAAATAATCGCTCCTAGCGAATTATTATTTACGTCGCTAACGAATTAATTCTAAATTAACTCGTATGCCCGAATTAAAATCTAATTTTAATTTCGCGTCGAAATCGAATTTCAATTATTATATCGAATATAATAATTTTATCGATTAATTCCAAATTAATCGTTCTCTCTCTCTAAATAAGGCATATCCGAGATAAAGTTTCTCCGCAATTAATCCAAGATTAATTAAGTTCGAATCAAATATCATAGGTGAATCTTCAGGAAGCGACCCAAGAGATCTCCGGATATGTTGGCAGTAAATACGGTCGTCGGATAATCCGAACACGCACGTACCTCGTACTACGTTCTTACCGATTCACAAGACAAGGTTGGCTTCTAGCAAAGCGCCATGCCTACCCAATTCTCCAGAAATATTCTTATAGGAATATAAGATCTATATCAAGCGTAGTATACCGTAGTATTGCGTACATCGATCCAGTATCGGATGATCACATGCTAGGCCTGGGGCTGGAGATGTGTCTGCCCCGTACGAAACATATATCGGACATTAAGCAACTAGTCTCTTTAAATCGGACAATCCTGACCTGGTCATATTGTCCCGACGGTTGCAACCTTTTATAGAGTACTAGTTCTGTGTCCTGCGTGATAATCGCCTCCATATGTCTGAAGCGATACTTCCATCTTGACATCACATCCAGTACACTACGATTCTCGATAAACCCAGAAGAGGTGTACACAGAACCGGTTAAGGTTCCCAACCACCAAAACCAAAGTTTACCGATTGTCGCAAGTACTAGCGATGTAAGTCTCAGGTTAAGACCATATACACCTACCCTGATGCGGCCTCCCATAGACACGCAGACATACTACCAATGGGATTCCGCGGGGTCTATCCAGAGCGAAGCTGTTTTCCGTACCATCAGTAAAACACAACCTCCTATCGCACTTGCATAAGTATCCAATACTTAAATATATGAGAACTATGCCGTTGTGCCCTCACAACGTGCACAAGCGCAATACTAGTCTATTCCGCATTATCGATGTCCAGTCTCGATATTACTACGGCTAGGGATATTTAATGATTAAACCTTTGGGGACTGATACTGTCTCATATCATTCTCAGTCCAGGTACTAATCATATGGACTTTCGCCATTTATAAATCAAAGTAAATAATATCACAAAACGGCAAAAGGCAATTTCATTATCACATAGTTAATTTTGTACAATAATACAATATCATTTACAAACAGTGACGCTATGGGATATAATGTCTAACAGTATGAAGGTACACAAGTAATCTATGGTATTTATGAAGATATATAATATGAAAAAATTAAACAAACAATTTGATAAATGAATAATGCATCTTATTATTTCAAAAAGACATGAAACCATTTACATCACATGTAGCTCTAGGGCATACATCCCAACAATCTCCACTAGGTGACCCTCAAACACTTTAGCCGGCAAGGTCTTTGTAAAACGGATCAGCAAGGTTCTCTGCGGATGCAATCTTTGTGACGGTAACGTCGCCTCTCTGCACTATCTCCCTGATGAGATGATATTTCCTCTCTATATGCTTTCCCCTCTTATGGCTTCTGGGTTCTTTGGAGTTTGCCATTGCTCCACTGTTATCGCAATAGAGGGTGAGTGGTTTATCTATATCTGGAACAACTTCCAGATCTCCCAAGAATTTATGGAGACAGACTGCTTCTTTAGCTGCTTCAAAAGCCGCTACATATTCAGCCTCCATGGTGGAGTCGGTAATGCAAGATTTCTTTATGCTCCGCCAAACAATGGACCCACCACCTATGGTGAACACTGATCGAGATGTTGATTTCCTAGAATCGACATCTGTCTGAAAATCAGAATCTATATATCCTTTTAGGATCATATCCTCACCAGAATATACTAGCATATAATCTCTCGTTCTCTTAAGATATTTGAGAATGTGTTTCACAGCCACCCAGTGATCCAATCCCGGGTTTGACTGAAACCTACTGACTACTCCCACTGCAAAACAGATGTCCGGTCTCGTGCATAACATGGCATACTTGAGACTACCAACTCCTAAGGCGTATGTGATATGTCATATTTCCTCAACGCCTTGAGGTGTCTCGGGAGACTGTTCCTTCGACAAATGAATTCCATGCCGATAAGGCAGATTGCCTTTCTTGGAATTCTGCATCCCGAATCGTACAAGAATCTTGTCGATGTAGGATGCATGAGACATAGCTAATAGTCATTTCTTGTGATCTCGAAGTATCTGGATCCCAAGAACATAACTCGCATTTCCCAAATCTTTCATTTGGAATTGCTCAGCTAGCCAGGTTTTTACGTCTGATAATATTCTTACATCAGTCCCAATAAGTAAGATGTCATCAACGTATAAGACAAGAAAAACCACCTTCCCGTCAATGACGCGCTTGTATACACAAGGCTCATCAATATTTTGCTCAAAATTATAAGACTTGATCGTTGTATCAAATCTTATATTCCAAGATCGAGATGTCTGCTTGAGTCCATAAATGGATATCTGCAGTTTGCAAACCTTTTGCTCCGGACCTTGGGCAATGAACCCTTCTAGTTGTATCATGTAGATACTTTCATCAAGATTGCCATTCAAGAATGCAGTCTTGACGTCCATTTGCCAAATTTCATAGTCATAATATGCAGCTATGTATAGAAGAGTGCTGATGGATTTTAGCATAGCTATTGGCGAGAAAGTTTCCTCATAGTCAACTCCATCTTTTTGGGTATAACCCTTGGCCACTAGTCTAGCTTTAAGGGTATGTATCTTCCCATTTGATCCCATCTTCCTCTTATAGATCCACTTGCAACCTATGGGTTTCACTCCATCAGGTTGGTCTACAAGTTCCCAGACTGAGTTGGAGTACATGGACTCCATCTCTAGGTTCATGGCATTGAGCCATTCCTCTTTATCAGCATCATCCATTGCACTACTATAGGTCAATGGATCATCTACACCAACGCTTGAGGCAACAACTTGTGCCTCTTCAATCCCTAGATAGCGGTCAGGTTGTCGTACAACCCTCCCACTGCGTCTAGGCGGTAGATCATTCTGACTGGGAAGTATCTGACTATCAGATGTCGAAGGTGCTATGTATTTGTCAACTTTTGTTGACGATGGCGCGATGGTCGAACCAGTAAGTAAATCATCGAGTAACATTTTACTACGAGGTTTGAAATCCCTCATATAGTCCTCCTCTAGAAACATAGCATTTGTCGATACAAATACTTTGTTTTCATCAGGACTGTAGAAGAATCCACCCCTAGTCTCATTCGGGTAGCCTACAAATAGGCACACCTGATAACGTGGTTCCAGCTTTGTAGTCTTATTCTTCAGCACATGTGCTAGACACCCCTATATGCGGAAATGTCGTAAACTGGCTTTACGACCATTCCAAAACTCTAAGGGAGTCTTAGGAACAGACTTAGATGGAACTACATTAAGGATATACATTGCGGTCTGCAGTGCATATCCCCATAATGAACTAGGTAATTAGCTATAACTAAACATAGATCTCATCACGTTTAGTAGGGTTTGATTTCTCCTCTCTGCAACACCATTTTATTGTGGTGTTCCAGGTGCTGTGAGCTGGGATACTATCCCATGATCAACTAAGAATTCCTCAAAGTCTCTGTCGAGGTATTCCCCTCCACAATCCGATCATAGAGCTTTGATTATCTTACCTAATTGGTTCTCAACCTCTGCACGATATTCTTTGAACTTTTCAAATGTGTCTGATTTGTGATGCATTAGGTATACATACCCATATCTAGAATAATCGTCAATGAATGTGATGAAGTATTCATAACCACCTCGGGCTTTTACATTCATCGGTCCGAAAACGTCCGAATGTATTAGCTCTAGTGGTTGATTGGCTATTATACCTTTTCCAGTAAAAGGTCTCTTGGTCATTTTTCCTTCTAAACATGATTCATAAACTGGTAAAGTCTCGAGCTTTAACTGGTTTAATGCTCCGTGCTTTATCAATCTATTTATCCGGTCAAGGTTGATATGACCAAGTATAAGATGCCATAGATATGTGTTATCGTGAGAAATCTTTTGTCATTTTGTTTTAGGTTTTTCAACCTTAAACATTTTAGTGTTGAGAGTGACTTATGTGTTAACGGTCTTAACACATACAAGTTATTTTCCGAGTTTCCTGTGCATATAGTCAATCCATTTATACCAATAATAACCGAATTGCTATTAAAAGAAATAGAATAACCATCATCCATAAGTCTAGAAACAGAAATCAGATTCCTGCGGAAACCATGAATGAATAACACATTGTTCAAACTTAAATAACTAGTATTAATAAAATTTAAACAGGAAACTCCCACTGCTCTTGCTGAAACGGCATCCCATGTCCTGACCCTCATGGTGTAATCACCTTCAGCAAGGTCCCTCCATGAATCAAGTAGCTGTAAAGAAGAACAAACATGGTTAGTGGCCCCAAAATCAATAATCCAAGCGGATTTATCATCCTCCACGAATAGAGATTCAATAACGAGTTAATCATATTTACCTGTTTCCTTTCTCTCCTTCAGCTCAGCAAGGTATTTAGGACAGTTCCTTTTCCAATGCCCATTCTTTTCACAGTGGAAACATTTTCCCTTGGGTTTGGTATCCTTGGAGCCTTTCTTGTTCTTATTTTTCATGGGCTTACCCTTAGCCTTTCCAGTGCATTTCTTCTTCTTCTTTGCAGATTTGGAAGATTTGGCAACATTTGCATCTGCACTAGATATACGAGGATCCACCAGCTTGGACTCGTAATGGGTGAGCTCATTAAGCAGTTGGGTCAAAGTAAAAGATAATTTGTTCATAACATAGTTGCTTTTAAACTGCAGGAAACTCTTCGGAAGAGTTTCCATAATCATGGTCACCTGGCTATGCTCGTCAATACGAGCTCCATGGGTTTCAGCAGTGTTGAGATAAGTCATCATCCTTAAGATGTATTCTCGGACTGATGTCCTATCCTTCATCATAGCAGTCATTGCTGAGACCATGGCCTCATGGCGTTGACGCTCCGAAGGCTGCACAAACATGCCCTGCAATGACTCCATCATCTGAGATGCTAGAGCCATAGGTTCATACTTTGCAGCAAGAACCTCAGACATCTCTGCTAGCAAGTAGCAGCAGGCTTTCTCATTTGCTGCGACCTATTTCTGATAGGTATCACGCACAGCTTGGCCAGCATTTCTGGCCGGCTCGGGAGGACGTTCCTCCGTCAGCACAAACTTAAGGTCTTCACAAACTAGAATAGCGTTCATGTTACTTTTCCACTTAACATAGTTTTCTCCGGTCAATTTGTCATTTGAGAGTATGGAAATAATTGGAGAAACCATGGCTGAAAATAAAATAAACAAGCATTTAACATTCATTCATCGCATATTAAAATCATCAAAGAATTTTGGCATAAAATTAAACATGATGAATGAACCATGAATAATCAATAAGAAACCTAAAAGAAATACTATGCCACGGAAATCTATCATCCCACAAGTAAGTGTCGCCGTAGGGTAGGTCATGTACTCGCATGATAGATTGAGACAATCTTAGCTGTTTATTATATACGGGAATAACTCTTATTCATATATTAAACAACTACGTTTAATTTGATCAAGGAATATCATTAACAGATAATTATTCCTTTGTTAGTGTAACCCGCCGTTTCAGGATTCTTTGACTTAACAAGTGAAGTGCCACCGTAGGATAGGTCAGTTCACAAGATATATCTAGAATCCATATCCTTTCGGAACCCAAACTTGATATTGACCAAAAATGGACACCATCCGTAGGGGGACGAAAGCAAAGCCGTCTCGAGGCGCCTTTTGAATCTCACGTTTTTGGACTAACAACGGAGATCGCGGGATGTACTGTCATATATCCCTCTCCCACTCACTATTTTAAACTTAAGGTTTCTATCTAAAATATCTAATATTTTATCCTAACTAGTGTGGATAAACTTATGGCGGCTAAAGCATAATTTATTTACTCTAGTTTGTCATAAGTGAGCTAATCAATTTTAACTATTAAAATTGTGTCACTAATATCTTATTAGTCTCTACTAATAGTTTTTACTCTATTAAACTAATTTAATGAGAGCGGTATAAATGAGCTATTATATTTTAACTCTTAAAATACTAGGCACTTAAAGGTCTAAAAACATGGAATTCTAAATGGTCAAAATTTTAATTAAACATTTTAATAAATCTTAGTGCGTCATAAAATCCAATGATACGTGGAATTGTATACCGAGTGCTGACCACATTTCCTTCCATACGGAATCGGCTATGGAATTTATATCTGGGTTTCCATCCTATATACCAGTGGAATTTATTGTGCACCAATTAAGTCCAATATATTAGAATTCAAGTTTTAGACACTAATCCCATTAATTTAATTAATGATTTTAATGCATATCATTTTCTAACTTAAACATTTTAAATTACATAAAATCATAATTTATGTCTATAATGATAATGCATCTATGACATGTTATGGCAAGTAAAATGAACGAGTGGGCACCCTAGGCTATATGACATGTTATTCAAACAATTCGAAATAAACATACATATAACATAATAAAATATTTTGCATTGACGGGGCTCTTATTTTTCCTATACTAATCTAATTAGTACATAAGATTTACCAAGGCATTCCTTGGCCTTCAAATCCCGCTCCAAAGTGGTATTGGCTCCATTCGCGACTTCGGTGCTCCATATTACAAAGAATTGAAATTTTACATTGAAATTAAAATTACAATGAATATAAACCATTCATCACATGAATTAAACAATGTGCTGACTCATCTAAACATGCATATCATATTTATAACTCATATAAACATATTAAAACAGAAACTTTAAATGAAAAAGTGAAGGGTTAAGAGCACTTTTCAACCTCACTCTTGATGCCAATTGTAGGGAACGCTTTCCCTCGCGCAGTGGAAGCGGTTAAGCTCACGGACCGAACTTGAAAAATTTTTCTGCTCTTCCCTTGCTATGGCCGAATGTCACCAGCGGTTTTACTGAAATTTTGGACAAAATTTCAGCCACGGAATAGCCCCAAAACAGTCCACAAACAGCCCCTTAAACTGTAGTGAATTAGCGGACTGTTTTGGACCCGTTACACGCGCGAACTGCTCTTAGTTTCAGGTCTGATTTGCTCCACTTACTGTATGATTTTAGGTCTGAATTTTCACCAAAAATCACTCCTAACACAGCTCTAAAATTATCCCAAAGTGTTTCCCAAACAAAACCGAGCCCCGAAGAAGGCAAGAGGCGTGCGGCAGTGGGCTAAGAAATTGCCCATTACCGTGACTTGTAAGAGGGGAATTTAGGATTCTTTTCAACGTCACGAGGTCTTCCGAACTATATCTCGACACTAACAGAGGGTAGTGTGGGCCACACTCACAATCAATCTCTAAACGGTTTAGAGAATAATCATACACACCGAATTATTTTCAGGTTCTTCAAAGAAAATTCTCAACTCTTGAGAGCTTGAAGAAGAGATGGAGGCTAGGGTTCTAATGACTTATATTTGAAAAATTAATCATAATTTTTCTTTTATACTTATGGTTAATTTTGTTTCATAAAACAAATCAACCACTAGTCTCCCAATTGTACAAAATTCGGCCATGGTAGGGATTTAGGAATCCTTCTTTTATTTTTCTTCCAAAATAATCAAATCCAACTCCCTATAATACTCCAAATTTTCGGCCAAGGGGGATATTATTTGGATTTCATTTTGTTTCCAAAACAAACAAATCCTATCCCTAAAATAAGTCAAAAATTCGGCCAAGGTAGGGGACAATTAGGATTTGATTTTGTTTCCCAAACAAACAAATCATATTCCTTATCCAATAAAGAATCCTACCTTTGTAATAATTCTTAGCCTTAATAAATTATATCATATATAATTTAATGTTCTATTTTAATAATTATCTCATATAATTATTAATAATTTATATTAACTTTTAATATAAAGTCTCAAGTGTGATATAATTAATATTATTAATCACATTAATAATATATTTTCCTTTTGTGAGTATTTATTGGACCATCCAATTATATTAGCTCCGCTAAAGTAAATCATGCTAGCACGGGGACCAAGTGGACCTACGGTTCTGAGCTCCATTAATCTCGAAATATTAATTAAGCTCTTAATTAAATATTCTGAATTATTAACTCCGGGTTATTCCACTAAAAACCCGAAGTTGCACTCTCGTCGCCGTAGATGAAATATTAAGATGAACAAAGTCGGTGTCTACCGATATAGTCATTGCATATGAATTGATCATGAATATCTCGTAATTAAAGCCGGCTCATAATGTCCGTTATACCCCTCTAATTATTTTATCTTAAGTACCATTATTCTCTAATGAACGATTTATTCATAACTGTTATGAATATTAATCTTTCTATTCGTAACAGAAAGACTTGAGCACTCAAACCGTTCAAGTACCGAATCAACCCTTAAGAGAGATACTCATCTACTTCTCGCAAGAAGGAGTGAATTCCATGTCTATGTAAAATGTTCCCAGCTACATAACTGACTATGCCCCCAAAATACGTAGTTATTGGTTGGGATTGCTACACCAACCTCACCTTTGTAGATCAAAGGACATATCCCGCCATGCAGGAGTTCGTAGTACACTCACAATTAAGATCAATCCATATATGACCATCAAGTAGATTGAAATGACTTTCTATGTTTAACGGATATTATAAGAATGTCATTTCTATCTGGGTCAGTCCTATATGATCACATCATATAAGGTGCCTCCATTCTCATGTCTCTACATGGACGATCCGGATTAAGATCGCCATCCAAATATAAGGACCGACCGCAGCTATAGATAAACCACAAACAAAGTACCTGGTTTGTTTTCTCTCTATGAAATATTAAGATTACTAACTTCAGACTTAAATCATCTGGTGTATGACACTCATACACCAAGTATGAAGGTACACAAGTAATCTATGGTATTTATGAAGATATATAATATGCAAAAATTAAACAAACAATTTGATAAATGAATAATGCATCTTATTATTTCAAAAAGACATGAAACCGTTTACATCACATGTAACTCGAGGGCATATTTATTGCCAACATATCCAGAAGTCTCTTGGGTCGCATCCCGAAGATTCACCGATGACGTATGATTCGAACTTTATTAATCTGGGATTAATAGCGGAGAGACTTTATCTGGGATAAAGTACAATTTGATGTGAGAGAATGATTAATTTGGAATTAATCGATAAAATAATATATTCGATATATTATACGAAATTAGATTTCGACGCGGAATTAAAATCAGATTTTAATTCGGGAAAACGAATTGGTTTAGAATTAATTCACTAGCGACGTGAATAGTAATTATGCTAGGTATAATTATTTAATTGAATTTGATTTAATTACGTCGCAACGGAAAATCATAAATTCGAAATTAACGATTCTAAGCCCAGAATGTGCTTGCGGGCTCACTTCGATTTTGAATTTAAAGTGGGGCCCACAAGTCACATCACATGTCACATCACTTGTCATTTAAAGGTGATAGATGTCAAAGTCATTTTTCTGAGTGACATGCTGTCACTATTCATGAAGCAAGTTGTTGAGAGCATTTATTGAAATTTTGAAGCCAAAATGTTTTGACTTTTTGAAAGTTATACAAAAACATTTTGGTAAAGGATTTCATTATTTTTGTTTTTAAGGGAAAAAAAAAAGCAAATACAAAACATTTTTCTCTCTCTTCAAAAGCCCAAAAAACCGTGAGCTTCGAAGAAGGGAAATTTGATTTTCTTTCATCATTTTGTTAGCACAATCAAAGGATCAAACAAGGTGATAGGGAACCGAACTTAGAGCTTGGGAGCCATTTGCAAGCTTGGAGCTTCTTCATCCTCTTCAACATAGCAAGGCTTGGCCGAACCTCTCAAATAGCAAGGGGAAAATTTTTGTTGAGCATCACACACAATCCGATCATTGTGAGTGTGTTTCCGCCACATTTCTTTGTTGTATTCATTCTATTTCATGGCTTATTTTGATCTTGGGACATCAATAGAAACCAACAATGGTATCAGAGCCTTGTTTAAGCATGAAAAATGTTAGGGTAAAATTAATTGAAGTATGATTTGATGAAATTGTTTGATTAAGTATGCTTGTATGTTGATAACATGGTGTTGTACATGATAAATTTCATGAAAAGTTGATTGGATCAATTTTTCCCCAAAAAATTATGGCATGGCCGAATACTCCTTACCCTTGCAAGTCATGGTATTTTTTGTTTTTGATCTTTGGATGAGTTGAAAAATATGGGGAATATTGATTTGTAATTCAATCGAATTGAAAATGAAATCGAACAAAAATATACCCTAATTGCTGTGGGCTTGTTAGCATGGAATGACTTGATTTTTTTATTCAAAAATGTTGGACATAAGTTGAACAAAGGAATACATGATTAATTGATTAAATTGTATTTTGGAGATGTATTACACTTTAGTTAATAGAATTTTAAAAATGGAATATTAAAATTTGATTACTGGGCTTTATTTTGAATTGGGCTTGAAATTGTTATATTTGGGCATAATGGGCTTGGTTGGGCCAAGTTGGTTTAGGCAAATTGGATTGGATCCAAATTGGGCGTAAATCATTCCATTAAGTCCAAATATAATAAATGGGCTTTAAAAGTTTAATTGGGCCTTATTGGCCGAAATTGGTTTCTTGGCAAATGAGGGTGATTCCTTAATTGGGCTTGGCATTTGGGTTTGACCGACTTTGACCAAGGCCCATGCCTTATGAAATCAATTGAAAGCCCATTTGACTTTAATTGAACTACATTGGATACTGATTGGGCTTTGCGACCCATTAGGATTAGATTTGGAATCTAATTCTTTAAAGCGCATTAAAAGTGTATTATTTAATTTGGAATTAAATTGAATTAGTATTGAATACAAATTAAATTAGATTTACGAGTAGTTCGATATAATTCAAGAATTCATACTTTGAGTACTTATTCTAAAATGATTTGGACTCGCGCAAATCAAATCATTATTTGAACATTGGATGGTCACTTATATTCAAAGATAATTAATTTGATTAGTTTGATTGAATAACATGCTTGAATGAATACATGGATGTGATGAATGAATAGCGTATATCAGATGGATATTAAAAGGAAAAAGGGCAATTTTTAAAATTTTTGTAAATTCGGAATTTATAAATTGGACCTGCGTGTCCAGCCTTCTCTCTTATTGATTCTTCATATTCTCTTCTCACCTAATTCCCCGAAATGTTAAGAGGTTTCTATTATTGTATTATATAATTGGGTAGAAGTAAGAATAGTGCTAGCCGGGGAGAGGAAATAGACTGATTTGTTCTAGGAATAATCTGTTAAATATCCATCTGCATATCGTTATTATTTACTTTCTGCGCCTTATTATGCTTTTAGAATGCATGCTTAAGGGTGTATGATGAGACCTAACAAAGATAATAAATTGGTTGCCAATTTACGCAAAAACCCTCAAAATCATATTAAGCGTTTTTCCTTCCATTGAGTGATTCTTACTCAAGATCCAAAATTGGCATTGGTTTATTGGCCAAAGTCAAGACCTTTGTCAATTGCGAATGTGTTTGAATCATGAAGGCTTTGTTCATATCGGTGTCTTGTCAAAGTTGTGATTTGTTGGCCAAAATCAAGATCACTTCTTGTCCATCGACATTGATTACGAAGCTTTCCATCATCATGGGTCTCGCTTAACTGGACTCATTAAGCTTGTTGAGCCAAAGCCAAGGCTTAGTTGATTCAGAGGAAACAGTTAGGAAAATATGTTTGACATATTGGCATATATATTGTATATATGTTTCAGACTTGGAGGTCCACCTACCAGATCTAGGAATTGGATGAGATCCAATTGATCTTAGAGATCTGCCTAGTTAAATATCATACAGCTTGTTGGCCAAAGTCAAGGTTGTGTGTTATTTAATGATATCCTCGCCCACTAGGAAACTAGGTTTCCCGAGTACTCCACAGAGGGTTAGAGGCTCGCCGAAAAATAGTGGGAGGCTAGTATTGAATTTTCAATTTTGTTCAAATACTTAGCTTTACGTGCTTTCAAAATATTTCGTCAAAATTATCATTATTAGTTGGACTAATACTATGTTATTTTTCTTGTAACAGTTAGACTGTACCCTTATATCGTTGATTAGATAGTTGGACTATCATAATCAATATGACAGGAAAAAATAGTGTTCGCGACATCGTCATGAGTGACAATGTCTTCAACGACACTAACTTTTCAAATTGGGACATGAATCTCAAGATAGTCGGGGATCAGAGAGGCTTATATATACTATAGAGAGACCTCTTGGGTCTATGCCTTTGGCTGATCAGGTTGTCGAACTTGAGCTTTGGAAGACTCATCACGACGACAACATGACTGCTTAGTCCATTATTCTTGCTGCCATGACTCAGTAATTTCGTCATTAGAATAAGGGATTGGATCCCTATGAGATGATGGCAAAATTGCACGATCTGCACCGATCTAACCTTATATCACAGCGATATGAGTTGCAGAAGAAGCTCTTCCGAGCTCGTATGTCGGAGGGTACATCTGCAGAACATCATGTAACATAGATTTGATCTTGCAGTCTCTACCTGACACTTGGAGTAGGTTCATCATAAACTATAATATGATGAACCAAGAGCAGACTCTTGGAGAGTTGATGTCCACTCTACGCGAGGCAAAGAGAGCTTATGAAGGGCAAGAAGCGTGAGGTGTACTTCACTTCTACATCTCGGACTCCGAGGGCTGGGCCCAAGGCGACCGGGGGTGTTAAGAAGAAGAAGAATGGAAAAGGCAAGGCCAGATCATCAAAGGCTTGTGGGAAGCCAAAGGACAAATCCCAGGATGATTACCTACAGTACGGACAGCGGTGTCACTAGAAGCGTGACTGCCGTAAGTACAAGGCGCT
Source organism: Zanthoxylum bungeanum (assembly GCA_019454045.1). Lineage (NCBI taxonomy): Eukaryota > Viridiplantae > Streptophyta > Magnoliopsida > Sapindales > Rutaceae > Zanthoxylum > Zanthoxylum bungeanum. The sequence goes on from SKCR01036946.1 coordinate 144,535, forward strand.
CCGGAAAGAGATAAAGGTAGGCAAGGCACCGGCCTCAGGTATGTTTATTATTGAGATAAATATGACTACTTCTAGTTTTAAAAATTTGATTTTTCATTTTGGTTGTGGTACTCAAATTTGTACTGATGTGCAGGATATGAGGACTAGCAGGAGACTGGCGTCATGAGAGATTGACCTCCGCGTCAGAAATGGGACATCTATCACTGTTTTAGCTGTAGGCACTTTTATTTTAGAACTGCCCTCGGGGCATGTACTTGAACTTACAGACTGTTATTATGTACCTAGTTTGACTAGGAATATTATTTCTATATCTATGTTAGCCCAATGTGGGTACACTTTTGTATTCAAAAACACTGGGTGTTTTATGTATAAAAAATGATTTAGAAATTTGCACTGCTGTTATAAATAATGGTCTTTATATTTTGAATATAAATCAATCTCAAAATGTAACAAACAAAAGGCTTAAAGTAATTCATAAAGATGAAACTTATATGTGCCATTGTCATCTGGGACACATAAACAAGACTCGTATATCCACACTTTTGAAGAGTGGGTACTTGGACGGATTTGATCCAAATTCATATGACGTCTGCGAATCTTGCTTATTAGGTAAAATGCCTAAATCACCTTTTAGCGGTAAAGATGTGCAAGACACTGAACTGTTAGCCCTTGTTCATAGTGACGTTTATGGGGCCATGTCTAGCCAGGCTAGAGGTGGATATGAATACTTCGTAACCTTTACGGATGATGCATCTCGTTATGGTTATGTGTATCTTATGAGACACAAGTCGGAAAATTTTGAGAAATTCAAAGAGTTTTGACACGAAGTTGAAAAATAGACCGACAAAAGTATTAAGGCATTAGGGTCGGACCATGGTGGTGAATACTTGAGCAATGATTTTCTTGACTACTTGAAAGAGTATGGTATTCTTTCACAATGGACTCCTCCCAGAACACCGTAATTAAATGGTGTGTCCGAACGGAGAAACCGAACCTTGTTAGACATGGTAAGGTCTATGAGAAGTCACACTAAGCTACCTATTTCCTTCTGGGGATATGCATTAAACAGTGCAATACTTATTTTGATAAGGTTCCGTCAATGTCTGTTCAGCAGACTCCGTATGAGATATGGACAGGAAAGAAATCGGGTTTCTCATTCCTGATGATTTGGGGTTGCTGGGCATACGTCAAAAGTTTGGAAGGTACCAAACTTGAACCCAAATCGAATAAATGATTTTTTGTGGGATATCCTAGGGAAACCAAATGATATTACTTCTATAACCCACGAGAGAACAAAGTTTTTGTTGCTCTACATGCGGTTTTCCTTGAGAAGAAATTCCTTAATGCAGTGGTAAGTTGGAGGAAAGTAGAACTCGATGAAAATCAGAGTGATACTATTCCTGGCATAGAATCCTGAATGGAACATGAATAGTTCATCAGGGATGAGACTGTACCATAATCTTCGAATACACAAGGACCACGTAGATCAGAGAGAGTCAGAAAACAACCTGAGAGGTATGGGTTTCTGATCTCACCTCATGTAGATATTAATCTTATTGAGGAAGACGAGCCGACTACGTATGAGGAAGCGATACAAGATATCGATTCCATTTTATGGCAAGAGGCCATGAAGTCCGAGATGGATTCCATGTACACCAACCAAGTTTGAACATTGGTTGATGCACCAGAAGGCGTAAAGCCTATTGGGTGCAAATGGATCTTCAAGAAGAAGACCAACATGGATGGCAATGTACAGACGTACAAAGCTAGGCTTGTAGCGAAGGGGTATCGTCAACGACATGGTATCGATTACGATGAAACTTTCTCGCTCGTTGCCATGATTAAATCCATTCGGATAATGCTTGCTATTGCTGCATGTTTTGATTACGAGATATGGCAGATGGATGCCAAAACCGTTTTCCTTAACGAAAACCTGTTGGAGGATGTTTACATGCAACAGCCTGACGGTTTTGTCGTGCCAAAACATGCAAACAAGGTTTGCAAGTTAAATCGGTCCATTTATGGACTGAAGCAAGAATCGCGTTCTTGTAACCAACAGTTTGATGAAATCATAAAAGAATATGATTTCGTTCCAAACGAAGATGATCCTTGTGTATACAAGAAGGTTAGTGGGATTGCATTGACTTTTATTGTCCTGTATGTTGACGATGTATTGCTTATGGGCAATGACATTCCCATGTTAACATCAGTGAAAGCTTGGCTTTCATTAAAATTCTCCATTAAAGATTTGGGAGAACCAGTATTTATTCTTGGAATAAAGATCTACCGGGATAGATCCAGAAAGCTGCTTGGACTCTCCCAGAGTACGTACATTGACAAAGTGTTGAATTGATTCCACATGGATCAGTCCAAGAGGGGGCTGTTACCAGTTTCACATGGCGTCTCTCTATCTAAGGACACGTGTCCTAAAAATGAAGATGAGAGAGACAACATGAGTCGGATACTGTTCGCCTCAGCAGTCAGATCGATCATGTATGCTATGATATGTATGCGACCTGATGTCTCCTATGCTTTGAGCATGTGTAGTCGCTATCAGGCCGATCCAGGTGAAGGTCACTGGATTGCGGCTAAGAATATCCTTAAGTATCTTAGACGAACTAAGGATGCTTTCTTAATCTATAGAGATGGAGAACTTGAGGTAACTGGGTATATCGATGCAAGTTTCCAAACCGATAAAGACGACTGTAAGTCACAATCTGGGTACGTGTTTTGTTTGAATTTGGACAAAATGACCCATAGCGTCACTATTTGCACAGATCATTGTGTTGTTGTAGCAAATTGACTATGTGACAAGGAAATTGCACTCTCATCATTTGTGATTAGATCACCATAGATATATAAATGAAGAGAGGTCCCTATGATTAGTACCTGGACTGAGATGATATGAGACAGTATCAGTCCCCGAAGGTTTAATCATTAAATATCCCTAGCCGTAGTATTATCGAGACTGGACATCGATAATGCGGAATAGGCTAGTATTGCACTTGGGGGCGTTGTGAGGGCACAACGGCATAGTTCTCATATATATAAGTATTGGATACTTATGCAAGTGCGATAGGAGGTCGTGTTTCACCGATGGTACGGGAAACAGCTTCGCTCTGGATAGACCCCTCGGAATCCCATTGGTATTATGAATATGTGTCTATGGGAGGCCGAAATCAAGGTAGGTGTGTATAGTCTTAACCTGAGACTTACATCGCTAATGCTTACGACAATCGATATACTTTAGTTGAGGTCGTCTAGGGCTGTAACCGGTTCTGTGTACGCCAATGCCGGGTATATTGAGAATCGTAGTGTATTGGATGTGATGTCAAGACGGAAGTATCACTCCAGTCATAGTGGAGATGATGTCACGCAGGATACGGTATTAGTGCTCTTAAAGTGATGCGCATCCAATCGTGATATTATGACCAGGTCATGAATATCCGATTATAGAGACTAGTTACCAGACATCCGATATGTGTTTCGGACGGGGCAGACACTTATCCAGCCCCAGCCCTAGCACGTGATTATCCGATACTGGGCCGATATGCACAATACATTAGTATACTGCGCTTGATACAGATCTTAATATTCTTTAATGGATATGTCCGGAGAATTAGGTAGACTTGGTGCTTTGCTAGGAGTCGACCTTGTCTCGTAAATCGGTAGAACGTAGTACTTGGTACGTACGTGATTCGGATACTCCGACGACCGTATTTACTGCCAGATTATCCGGGGATCTCATGGGTCGCTTCCCGATAATCCACCGATGACGCACAACTCGCACTCTATATAATCTGGGATTATAATAGAAGAGAGAGAAAAATTAATCTAGGATTAATAACGGAGATATTTTATCTGGGATATAAAATGTCGTCTAAAGAGAGAGAACGATTAATTCGGAATTAATCGATGTATTAATATATTCGATATATTAGACGAAATTAGATTTCGACGCGGAATTAAAATTAGATTTTAATTCGGGCAAACGAGTTAATTTAGAATTAATTCGTTAGCGACGTAAATAATAATTTCGCTAGGCGCAATTATTTATTTAAATTCGATTTAATTAACGTCGCGACGTAAGCTCGGTATTTCGGAAATATCGAACCCGAACGCGTGAGTGCAAGTGGGCCCACTTTCATTTGGAAACGTGTGGGGCCCACATGACACATGTCATTCTAATGCTTTGCATGAAGATTGTGTACATTGCACTCAATGTCATTGCATGGAGTTTGAGTGTTTGACACTCTAAGCCATTGCATGTTATGTGTCATAATTTTATTATTAAATTAATGAAAATTATGGCATAAATATAAATTGATTTTTGGTAAATCAATTTTAAGACAACACACAATTCTATCTCTCTATTTTCTCTCTTCTAGCTCACGCCCAAATGAACAAATTGGACTGGTTTTTGAAGCCAAAACCGTGAGCAAGGGAAGCCAAGAGTTGGGTTTTCATGGTGAAAACCGCAAGTGCTAGCACATTACGAGTCTTGCGAAGGTGGTAGGGAGGTTCAACCATGAGCCGGGATCCATCCAACGAAGCTAGGAGCTCAATTTCTTCACTCAACTTTCTGTTTTGCAGTGAGCATGGACTGGTTGCAGTAAGCTTACCAAGGCAGTACGTTTTTGGCATGATTCGTCTTCAAATCGACATAACCGATCAATGTGAGTATTCCGCTACCTCCGTTGGTGTGTTCACACATAATTTCATGTCTTGGTTTGATCTTGGGACCTTAGAAATTTCCAACAATGGCATCAAGAGCTATGTTGCAAGCATGAAATATTTTAGGTTAAAATTTGACAAAATTGGTTGAAGCATGTTCTTGTGAAATTTGATGAATGAGTATGCTTGCATGTATGTAAAATGATGTTACATGGAATCAATTTTATGAAAAATGCATTGGATGATTTTTCCCCAAAATTTTGACCTTGGCCGAATGGGTGTGAGAAATTGATATAAGCATGTTCTTGTGAAATTTGATTAATAAGAATGCTTACATGTATATAGAATGATGTTACATGGAATCAATTTTATGAAAAAATGCATTGGATGATTTTTCCCCAAAATCTTGTCCTTGGCCGAATGGTATGAAGAAATTGATATAAGCATGTTCTTGTGAAATTTGATTAATAAGTATGCTTGCATGTGTATATAACATGATGTTATATGGAATCAATTTTATGGAAAATGCATTGGATGATTTTTCCCCAAATTCATGCCTTGGCCGAATGTGTTGCTACTTGGAGTAGATTGGAATTTGTTTTTGTGTTTAAGATCATTGGATGACTTAGAACGTGTACGGGACGTAGATTAGTAATTCAATCGGATTGAAAAACGAATCGACACAAAAAAACTCACCTTGGCCGAATACATAAGACATGTAAAGGAGTTGATTTTTGTTAAATTAATGTTGGACATTTATTTTGAAAAATTGATGATTAATAAATTAAATGGATATTTTTGAAATATTTGGTTTAATATATTAATCTTGGTATTACACTTTAATTAATTGGACTTTAATGTTTGGAATATTAAAATTTGATTAATGGGCTTTAAATAATTTAATTGGGCCTTATGGGCTTGAAATTGGTTTTATGGCACTTAAGGGTGATTCCTTGTTTGGGCTTGGTAATTGGGTTTGACCCACATTGACCAAAGCCCAAGCCTTAACAAAATCAATTGAAAGCCCATTTGACTTGAATTAAATTTAACATTGGATGTTAGTTGGGCTTTGAGACCCAATAGGATTAGATTTAGAATCTAAGTCTTTAAAGCATATTAAAAGTGTAAACATTTAATTTGGAATTAAATAATTGAATTAGTATTGAATACGAATTAAATTAGATTTAATAAGTAGTTCGATATAATTCGTGAATTCGTACCTTATGTACTTATTCACAATCGAGTTGGACTCGTGCAAAATCAAACCGTTGTTTGAACATTGGATGATCACTTTAAATAAAGACTAATTAATTGGATTAGTGGTTGTAAAAGCATGTCTTGTTTGTATATATATGTGTGTGAATACATGGTTGTGTTGAATGAATAATGTATATCGGATGGATATTAGTCGGGTGGGCAATTTTAGAAATTGTTGTAATAAATTCGATTTATTAAATTGGACCTGCGTGTCCAGCCTTATCACCTCTATTCTCTTTGTATTCTCTTCTCACCTATTCCCCTCTATATATATGAGGTTTCTTTAGAAGTGTAGTGTAACGGGTAGAAGTAGTACAAGTGCTAGCTTGAGTGAGAAAGGGAGAGATTTGATCTAGGATCAATGTGTTAAGTATCCATCCGCATATCATTATTATTTTTATTTCATACTCGCTTTATTATGTATTTAGAATGCATGTTTAAGGGTGTATGATGATGAGACCTTAACAAAGATAATTAAATTGGTAGCCAATTTGCACGCGAAAAACCCTCGTTAAATATCATGCGTTTTTCCTTCCATTGAGTGATTCTTACTCAAGATCCGAGATTGGCAGGGGTTGTTGGCCAAAGTCAAGCCCTTGTCCATCAAAGATGTGTTTTAATCACGAGGCTTTGTTCCATATCGGTGTCGTGTCCAAGTTGTGGTTTGTTGGCCAAAGTCAAGACCACTTCTTGTCCATTGACATTGATTACGAAGCTTCCATGTCAATGGGTCCGCGCTTGACTGGGATCATTAGGTTTGTTGTGCCAAAGCCAAGGCCTAGTTGATTCAGAGGAAAAAGGTTAGGGTATACATTCGATGTATAGGCATATATAAGATATATGTTTAGGACTTGGATGTCCACCTACTGGATCTAGGAGTTGGATTAGATCCAATTGATCTTCGAGATCTACTTAGTTAATTATCATACAATTTGTTGGCCAAAGTCAAGATTGTGTGATATTTAACGGGATCCTAGCCCACTAGGAAACACGGTTTCCCGAGTACTCGACAGAGGGTTAGAGGCTCGACGAAAAATAGTGGGAGGCAAGTATTGAATTTGCAACATTCGTTCGAATACTCGCTAAACGCGCTCATCTATATTTTACTCGTCATATTAATCAAAAATATTAGTTGGACTAATATTTTATGTTGTTTTAAAAATATATATAAGTTGGACTATATACAAACTCATTCAATATATAGTTGATTTTAATTGGATTATAGTAATCAATATAATTGAATTAAAATGATAGTTGATTTTATAATTGGATTATAGTAATCAATATTAAAATTATAGTTGATTAAATAATTGGATTATTGTAATCATTATAATAAATAGTACCTTAATAATTGATTAAATAGTTGGACTATTGAAATCAAGAAAGAATTGAAAGGTTGAATATTTAAAATATATAATCCTTGGATTAAATGTTTTAAATGATTTAATTTTCAATTGGGAATTAATAATAGGTTAATTTATTTGATAAAATAACTTATTATTACTAAGCCCATAATTAAGCAAATAGTAGAGCATAAAGTCTTTGGAAGATTTATGTGATGATGACTTTAGTGCTTAATTGATATACTTATAATAAATCTATCTTTAGATTTAAAAGTATTAAAATTGCAATTAATAATTCTTGGAGAATTAATTGACTATTCTAGTGGAGAAAAGTCAAAGTTTGCAATTGGGCATGTAGCACAAGGTGCACATCGTTTCGATATTCCGAAACCCAAGGCTTGGCCAAAGGTTGTGTGAAATATTGAAAAGGATAATTGACATATCCCAAAGTGACTACCATTTGGATATGGAAGACACGAAGGAATTAAAGAAAGGGCGAGGCTCTAACTTTAAAATATTTGTCAAAGTTATGTTCACTACTAGTATTAAAATTGGATTTTAAAATACTTAGTGTGGTACATAAAATATATGTATTGACGTTCAGAATCCGCTGTGAGCTGGATACTGGCTTCAAGCCGAGATTTTCTGCGAATTGAAACGGGACGAAAGTCGCTGTTTCGACCGTAGATACCTAAGTTTAGGAACTACCCTTCGGGTGTTATGTATAAATTAGGAAATGTTATAATGTAACTAGTTTGACTAGAGACATTATCTCTATATCAGTGTTTAATCCGATGCGGATAAAACCTTTATATTCTAGAACACTAAAGTGTTTCATTATATAAAGATGATACTGAGATAAATACATTAGATGTAAATAACATAATTATATTTTGAATATAAAAAATCTCAAACATATAAATGACAAATAAATAGCTCAAATTGATTTGATCAATAGAGACTTATTTGTGGCATTGTTGTCTGGGACACAATTAAACGAGACTCGTATATCCACACTTTTGAAGAGTGGGTACTAGGACTGATTTGACTATTCAAATAAGGTCTACGAATCTAGTTTATTAGGTAAAAACCTAAAATACTATTTACTTGGTAATAGTAAAAGGGCCACCGATCTGTTAGCCCTATTCATGGTGAAGTAAGTGGGCCCATATCTAGCTAGGCTAGATGTGAACATGAATATTTCGTGACCTTAACGGATGTGGCATCACGTTATGGTTATGTGTTTCTTTTGAAGAACACAAATACGGAAACTTTGAGTTTCGACACGAAGTATACAAACAGATCGGCTAGTAGTATTATGCCGCCACGGTAAGACCGTATTGGTAAATACTTAAGCAGTAAGTTTCATAAATACATGAAAGAGTATAGTATTCTTTCAGATGAGGACTCCTCCCGAGACACGTCAGTGACGGTGTGTGTCCAACTAAAAACCGAATTTTGTTGGACATGATAAGGTTTATCACGAGTCGCTCTGAGCTACTATTTCCTTCAACAGGATATGTATTAACAGTGCAAAACTTATTTAGAATAAGGTTCCATATAAATCTGTTTGACAGATATCATATAGGATATGAACAGGAAAGAAACGGGGTTTCTCATTCCTGATAATTTGGGTATGCCAGGCATAACGTTTGGATGATACCAAACTAAGAACCCAAATTGGATTAGTGCCAATATAGGTTATCCTAAGGGAAACCATAAGTATAGTACTTATAAATCCCACATGAGAACAATGTGATTGTTGCTCACCATGCGGTTTTCCTGAGAGGAATACCGATATGCAGTGGTCAGTGGGAGGATAGTGATACTCGATGAAAATCGGAGTAATACTATTCATAGCACGAAGTCCTTAATGGAACACAAACAATTCATCTATGATGAATCTGTACCATTAATCTTCAAATACACAAGAAATCGGGTAGATCGGATAGAGTCAGAAAACAACCTAGGGTATGGGTTTCTGATCTAACCTCATAAAGATGTCAATCTTATGAAGGTATACCATCCGACTACATTTTGAGGAAGTGATACGAGGTGTCGACTCCCTATTGTGGCAAAGTGCCATGAGTCCGAAATGGATTCCATGTATAACAACTATTTTGGATACTAGTTGTTGTACCACAAGGCATTGTGCCTATTGGTACATTAAACGTCTTCAAGGAAGACATACATGGAAGGCAACATACCAATGTACAAAGCTAGGCTTTTGACGGAAAGGTATCGTTATCAACATTGTGTTAATAACGGTTCAACCTTTTACATGTTGCCATGGTAAATCCATTTTAAAGATGCTTGTTGATAACTGTATATTTCATTTATGAAATATGTCAGTTACAAATCAAAATCGCTTTCCTGAAAAGGAAACCTTTTGGAGAATGTTTATAACATTCTGACGATTTTGTATAACCGACAAACAAGGTTTGCGGATTATTCGATCCATGTTTGGATCAAAGCAAGCATAAGGTTCTTGGAACTGACGTTTTGAAATAATCATAATGGTTTATGATTTAACTCAAAACAAAATAATTCTTGTGTATATAAGGAGGTTAGTGGGAGAGCGCACTGACAGTGAAATTCCCATAAAGCAATTGGTGAAAGCTTGGCTTTCATAGATATTCTTTCAATAGAAATTCTCCGTAGAATTCTGGGGAGTAACAACCTTTATTCAGGGAATAAAGATCTACTGGGATAGATTTGGAGTTGTTAACACTCTCTGGGAAATTGTACATTTAAAATGTACTTGTATTGGTGTCTCATACGCTTCGAGCATATGGAGTCACAATCGGGTCAATCCAAGTGATAGTCACTGGATTGAACATTAAGAACATCTGTTAGTATCTGAGAGAACTAAAGATGTTGTCTTAAACTATGGAGAAGGAGAACTTGAAGTGACTGGGATCACTGCAGCAAGTTTCCAAATAATTAACTATACGCGGTACTATAAAGTTTGAATAACGGGACAGTGAGCTGGAAATCTTCCAAGCAAGATAACTGTTGCCGAATAAACAACAAATGCGGATTATTGCTGCAGCTGAGGCAGCAGCAGCAATAGAAGCCATTTGGATCGAAATAAATCTAATTAGATTAGATAAGTTCTGTTAGCAGCTGAGCTAGGCGTCAGCACATGCTAAGGAATTAAAGGTCTCATCGACGATCCAGATATATACTTCTATATCATCTGATTCGTTCGGATCATACATCGTGGCGATGTGATGATCGTGTAAATCGCGTCAGACGATAATTAAGCAAATCCGCTGACGAAAACCTTTCCTCAGCAATTTGAGCGAACCGTACATAGTTCGGGTGTGGGACACTTGAGTGACTGGCTATGTGCCAAGTGGGAGATTGTTGGACAAAATGACCCATAGCGTCACTATTTGCACAGATCATTGTGTTGTTGTAGCAAATTAACTATGTGACAAGGAAATTGCACTCTCATCATTTGTGATTAGATCACCATAGATATATAAATGAAGAGAGGTCCCTATGATTAGTTCCTGGACTGAGAATGATATGAGACAGTATCAGTCCCCGAAGGTTTAATCATTAAATATCCCTAGCCGTAGTATTATCGAGACTGGACATCGATAATGCGGAATAGGCTAGTATTGCACTTGTGTGCGTTGTGAGGGCACAACGGCATAGTTCTCATATATATAAGTATTGGATACTTATGCAAGTGCGATAGGAGGTCGTGTTTCACCGATGGTACGGGAAACAGCTTCGCTCTGGATAGACCCCTCGGAATCCCATTGGTATTATGAAATGTGTCTATGGGAGGCCGAAATCAAGGTAGGTGTGTATAGTCTTAACCTGAGACTTACATCGCTAATGCTTACGACAATCGATATACTTTAGTTGAGGTCGTCTAGGACTGTAACCGGTTCTGTGTACGCCAATGCCGGGTATATTGAGAATCGTAGTAGTATGGATGTGATGTCAAGACGGAAGTATCACTCCAGTCATAGTGGAGATGATGTCACGCAGGATACGGTATTAGTGCTCTTAAGTGATGCGCATCCAATCGTGATATTATGACCAGGTCATGAATATCCGATTATAGAGACTAGTTACCAGACATCCGATATGTGTTTCGGACGGGGCAGACACTTATCCAGCCCCAGCCCTAGCACGTGATTATCCGATACTGGGCCGATATGCACAATACATTAGTATACTACGCTTGATACAGATCTTAATATTCTTTAATGGATATGTCCGGAGAATTAGGTAGACTTGGTGCTTTGCTAGGAGTCGACCTTGTCTCGTAAATCGGGTAGTAACGTAGTACTTGGTACGTACGTGATTCGGATACTCCGACGACCGTATTTACTGCCAGATTATCCGGGGATCTCATGGGTCGCTTCCCGATAATCCACCGATGACGCACAACTCGCACTCTTGAATAATCTGGGATTATAATAGAAGAGAGAGAAAATTAATCTAGGATTAATAACGGAGATATTTTATCTGGGATAAAATGTCGTCAAAAGAGAGAGAACGATTAATTCGGAATTAATCGATGTATTAATATATTCGATATATTAGACGAAATTAGATTTCGACGCGGAATTAAAATTAGATTTTAATTCGGGCAAACGAGTTAATTTAGAATTAATTCGTTAGCGACGTAAATAATAATTTCGCTAGGCGCAATTATTTATTTAAATTCGATTTAATTAACGTCGCGACGTAAGCTCGGTATTTCGGAAATATCGAACCCGAACGCGTGAGTGCACGTGGGCCCACTTTCATTTGGAAACGTGTGGGGCCCACATGACACATGTCATTCTAATGCTTTGCATGTAGATTGTGTACATTGCACTCAATGTCATTGCATGGAGTTTGAGTGTTTGACACTCTAAGCCATTGCATGTGTTATGTGTCATATTTTTTATTAAATTAATGAAAATTATGGCATAAATATAAATTGATTTTTGGTAAATCAATTTTAAGACAACACACAATTCATCTCTCTCATTTTCTCTCTTTCTCTCACGCCCAAATGAAAAAATTGGACTGGTTTTTGAAGCCAAAAACCGTGAGCAAGGGAAGCCAAGAGTTGGGTTTTCATGGTGAAAACCGCAAGTGCTAGCACACTACGAGTCTTGCGAGGTGGTAGGGAGGTTCAACCATGAGCCGGGATCCATCCAACGAAGCTAGGAGCTCAATTTCTTCACTCAACTTTCTGTTTTGCAGGACCATGGACTGTTGCAGTAAGCTTACCAAGGCAGTACGTTTTTGGCATGATTCGTCTTCAAATCGACATAACCGATCAATGTGAGTATTCCGCTACCTCCGTTGGTGTGTTCACACATAATTTCATGTCTTGGTTGATCTTGGGACCTTAGAAATTTCCAACATGATAACGAAGGTGAGCTGGAAGTCTTTCCAAGTAAGGGACTATTGTCGATTCAACAACAGAAGCGGAGTAGTACCATTGCTGCAGCTGAAGCAGCAAAAAGAGGCAGTTAGTTTGGATCCGAAAATTCCTAATTGGATTAGGAGTGTTCCGTTAGCAGCTGAGCCCATTCCATTGTATTGTGACAATAACGGGGCTATAACGCAGGCTAAGGAACCGAGGGTCTCATCAACGATCCAAGCATGTTCTCGACGTTTCCATATGATTCGTGAGATCATACATCGTGGCGATGTGAAGATCGAGAAGGTAGGTCGTATTAGATGACAACATTACAGATCTGCTGAAGAAAGTTATTTCTAAATGTACATAGTTCAGGTGTTAGATACTTGAGTGACAGGCTATAGGCCAAGTGGGAGATTGTTGGACAATTATGACCCATAGCGTCACTATTCGTAAAAGACATCGTGTTTTTGTACAAATTACCTATGTACCAAAGGAAAATTCCTTTTATCATTTCGTAATTAGATTACTTTAATGTGTGAATGATGATGTCCTTCTGACAAGTTCCGGATTGAGATGATATGAGACAGTATCAATCCATAAAGGTTTAATAATTAAATATCCATAGTCGTAGTATTATCGTGATTGGACATCGATATGCGGAATAGAATAATATTGCACTTGTGTGCGTTGTGAGGACATAACAACATAGTTCTCATATATTTAAGTATATGATACTTATGCAAGTGCAATAGGAGGTTTTGTTTTACCGATGGTATGGAAAACAGCTTCGCTATGGATAGACCCCACGGAATGCCATTGGTAGTATGACTATGTATCTATGGGAATCTGTTATCAGCATAGGTGTATTTGGTCTTAACCTGAGACTTACACCGCTAATACTTACGACAATCAATACGCTTTGGTTTTGGTCGTCCAGGACTTTAACAGGTTCTATGTACGCCTCTTCTAGGTTTATTGAGAATCGTAGTGTATTGGGTGTGATGTCAAGATGGAAGTATCACTTCAGTCATATGGAGATGATGGTCATGCAGGGATACATAACTGGTTCTCTATAAGGTTGCAACCGTCGGGATAATATGACTAGGTCAAGATTATCCGATAATAAATAGACTAGTTGCTAGTGATCCGATATATGCTTCGTACGGAGCAGAAAATATTCTAGCCCCATGCCTTGCATGTGACATCCGATACTGGATCTAGATACGCAATACTTGGTATTCACAATACTAAGGTATACAACGCCTGACATAGATTATATATTCCAGTAAGAATATTTCTGGAGAATTGGGTAGGCATGGCACTTTGCTAGAAGCCAACCTTGTCTCGTAAATTGGTAAGAACGTAGTACTAGGTAAGTATGTGTTCGGATAGTCCGACGACCGTATTTACTGCCAACATATCCAGAGGTCTCTTGGGTCGCATCCCGAAGATTCACCGATACGTGTATGATTTGAACTTTATTAATATGGATTAATAGCGGAGAGACTTTATCTGGGATAAAGTACTATTTGAAGAGTGAGAGCGATTAATTTGGAATTAATCGATAAAATAATATATTCCATATATTATACAAAATTAGATTTCGACGCGGAATTGTAATCAGATTTTAATTCGGGCAAACGAATTGGTTTAGAATTAATTCACTAGCGACGTGAATAGTAATTATGTTCGTATAATTATTTAATTGAATTTGATTTAATTACGTCGCAAAGGAAAATCGTTAATTCGGAATTAACGATCCAGAGCCCAAAATGTGTTTGCGAGCCCACTACGATTTTGAATTTAAAGTGGGCCCCACAAGTCGCATCGCGAGTCACATCACTTGTTATTTAAAGGTGATCGATGTCAAAGTCACTTTTGTGAGTGACATGCTGTCACTATTCATGATGCAAGTTGCTGAGAGCATTTATTGAAATTTTGGAGCCAAAATGTGTTGACTTTTTGAAAGTTATACAAAAACATTTCGGTAATGGATTTCGTTATTATTGTTTTTAAGGAAAAAAAAAAGCAAATACAAAACATTTTTCTCTCTCTCCAAAAGGCCAAAAAATCGTGAGCTTCTAAAACGGGAAATTTGATTTTCTTTCTTCATTTTGCAAGCACAATCAAAGGATCAAACAAGGTGATAGGGAACCGAACATAGAGATTGGGATCCATTTGCAATCTTAGAGCTTCTTCATCTTATTCAACATAGCAAGGCTTGGCCGAATCTCTCAAATAGCAAAGGGAAAATGTTTGTTGAGCATCACATCCAATCTGAATATTGTATGTGTGTTTCCGCCACATTTCTTTATTGTATTCATTCTATTTAATGGCTTAATTTGATCTTGCGACATCAATAGAAACCAACATTCTTAGTATTACATGTTGGTTTCTAATTAGATCCCAAGATCATCAACAAGCATGAAAAATGTGTGAAAACAAATCGAAAAAGTTGCAGAATACTCACATCGATCGGTTGAGATGATTTGATGAAGAACAAAAATGATTTTTCTTCCTTCAAAGTGGCACACACAGACCAGTCCACTGCCCACTATTTTTCATTTTGGTTCACTATTTTGAGCTTCGAATCTTCGTCGTTTGATTCCCGGCTCGTGGGTGGGTTTCCGTAACACCTCCGTATAACTCTCGGAGTGCTAGCTCTTATGTATTTTGCAACAAAATACATTCATTGCCTCTCATCTTGCTCACGGTTTTAAGCAGTAAAAGGAACAAAACAGCCCATAATGGGCGTGAGAAGAAGGGAGAAGGAGTGGAGAGAGAGTGAAAAATGGTTGGTTTTTAAAAGTGTGTATCTAATACACCTTTTCATATTTTCAAAAAATAATAAATTGATTTCAAAAATTCAAAAGCAAAATACCAAAACATTTAAAAACATAAATGTCAATCAAGCTTTTAAAAGCTTTCCAACCACTTGCACATCACTATTTACATCACTCAAGTGTCAAGTCACATCACTCAAGTTGTCAAGTCATGTCACTCAAATTGACATGGGATTTGATGCTTGAAGTGATTAATTTAGAGTGCGAGTCATACGTCATCGGTGAATCTTTGGGAAGCGACCCATGAGATCCCCGGATATGTTGGCAGTAAATACGGTCATCGGACTATCCGAACACGTAAGTACCAAGTACTACATTTTACCGATTTACAAGACAAGGCTAGCAAAACGCCATGCCTACCCCATTCTCTGGAAATATCCTTACAAGAAAGATATATATCTATATCAGGCATAGTATACATCGTATAGTGTATTTCGATCCAGTATCGATGTCACGTGCTAGGCCTGGGGCTGGAATTGTGTCTGCCCCGTACGATGCACATGTCGGATGTCTGGTAACTAGTCTCTATAATCGGATATACATGACCTAATCATAATATCCCGATGGCCGCGCAGCACTTAGAGCATTAATACTGTATCCTACGTGACATCATCTCCACTATGACTGGAGTGGTACTTCCATCTGGACATCACACCCAATACACTACGATTCTCAATATACCTAGTATTGGCGTACACAGAACCTGTTAAAGCCCTGGATGACCTCAACCAAAGTATATTGTTTGTCGCAAGCATTAGTGGTGCAAGTCTCAGGTTAAGACCAAATTACACCTACCCTGATGTCGGACTCCCATAGACACACAGTCATACTACCAATGGGATTCCGAGGGGGTCTATCCAGAGCGAAGCTGTTTCCCGTACCATCAGTGAAACACAACCTCCTACCGCACTTGCATGAGTATCCTATACCCAAATATATGAGAACTATGTCGTTATGCCATCACAAGGCGTACAAGTGCGATACTAGTATTTTAACGCATTATCGATGTCCTATCTCGATAATACTCTGACTAGGGATATTTAATGATTAATCCTTCGTGGACTGATACTGTCTCATATCATCTCAATCTAGGAATTAATCATATGGACCTCTTATCATTTATACATTTGTCCAACATTAAAGCCAATAGAAGGAGACCGGTATAAGTTTGAACTCCTAGAGATGAGATCCAGGTAATAATAGTCCAAGGATAGAAGATGTACTTCAATAGAGCAGTGAACTGCAAAGGAGCCGGAATTGGAATCATGATAGTAACCCTCGAAGGAGAAACTTTGCCTAAGGCCAAGTGGTTGACGTTCAGAGTAACCAACAACATGGCCGAGTATGAAGCCTGTGCCTTTGAATTGACTGCATTGACAACCTTGAGAGCTAAGAACATGGAGGTCTACGGAGACTCGATGTTGGTAGTCCGACAGGTTCAATGAGAATAGTAATTGAAGGAGGAATGGTTGAAACCTTACTTATTCTACCTCAGAAGTCTAGCACAGGCTATCCCCGATTGTGAATTCCAGCACTTGTCACAGGAAAAAAACCTGATGGTATACGCATTGGCAACACTAGCCGCAACTTGGGAAAATCTAAAGAAGTTCGTAATGAGACCTCTGGTGTTGACAACGGAAAACAGACCCATTTATGAGATAGAGAGGATCTTAGAAGTAGAGGTCAATGATTGGAAACCTTTGTAGCATGATATTCAGAGATTTATGGAACGAGGGGAACTACCGGAAGAAGCTAGCAAAAAGGACAGGATAGCCATTCAGAAGTTGGCCTCTCAATATGTGAGTCTGAAGGGATAACTCTACAAGAGACAAACGAATGGCATTCAGCTGAAGTGTTTCAGAAAATAAGAGGCTCAGAAGGTAATTCAAGAAGTACATGATGGAGTATGTGGACCGCAAATGAACAGACTGAATTTGTCCTGAAAGATAGTAAGGCAAGGCTTCTACTAGTCGACCATGGAAACTGACTGCGCAAAGATGGTGAAGCACTGTCATGATTGTCAAGCACACGGTAACTTGAATCATTTACCTCACACAGAGTTGCACGGGCTGTCAGAGCCATGGCCCTTCTCAGTATAGGGAATTGAAATGATCGAAGAAATTTGACCGCACGCGTTGAATGGACATCGTTTCATAGTAGTTGCAGTGGACTACTTTTCAAAATGGGTGGAAGTCGAGTCATTCCGCAATGTTACAGCAAAGTAGATGGCAAAGTTCATAGCCCGGAACCTCATATTTGATACGGAATGCCGCATCATGTAGTAACAAACAATGGAGTCCAGTTTCAAGGGGAAATAAAGGCAATGCTATAGAATTATGGGATAGGACATCACAAGTCGTCACCTTACAGGCCGCATGCAAATGGGGCAGTCGAGGCAGCCAATAAGACAATAAAGAAGATGTTAGCTAAAATGACAGAGAACTACAGAGATTGGGCCGATAAGCTGCCGTACACCCTGTTGGGGTATAGAACTTCTGTGACAACTTTAATAGGAGCCATACCTTACTCTTTGGTCTACGAAATGGAAGCAATACTGCCAGTGGAAGTTGAGATACAGTCCATGCAGTTATTAGCAGAAGTAGAGCTACCTAAACAAGAGTGGGCCTCACAGAGGTTTGAACAGTTGTCATTATTGGATGAGAAGTGAATAAAGTCTTTACAGCATATGCAATTATACCAGAATAGGTTAGCTCGAGTATTCAACAAGAAGGTACATCCTACCAAGATCAAAAATGGTGATCTTGTATTTAAGCAGTTAAAGCCATCGATGACCGACCCGAGGGGAATGTTCAGACTCAATTGGGAAGGACCCTACATAGTACAGAAAGTAATGGGAAATGGGGCAGTGAGACTGTCAGATTTAGAAGGGAACAAGTTCACCGAACTAATCAACATGGATAGATTGAAACAGCATTTTGCTTGAGGAAGAGAAGACCGAGCAGTCACCAAGGGAATTGGTGGAAGACCTAACCCAACGGAATAGGAAATTCATTCATACATACATGCATACACGTAATATATTTGCATTCTCTTTTTATGTTTGTTTTTTTTTGTATTCACTGTGAGAGACAGAGAAAGCGGTAAATGTAATCCAACTAGAAGCAACGACACAACAGTATCAGTTTCGGCAAGGAATCCCAGGGTTGAGGACCATATCAGTATTAGTTTCGGGAAGGGATCCTAGGGTTGAGGCCCATACCAGTGTCAATTCAGGAAGAAATCTCAGGGTTGAGGACCAAATCAGTATTAGTTTCGGAAAGGAATCCAGGGGGCGAAGCCCACATTATCAGCGGTTGAAATGAAGAATTTCTTGGAGTGAGTGAGTGAAAAAAAAAAGAAATAGAGAAGTCTTGGATAGTTAGGCATATGTCTGGTGATGATATTGTCTGTTGTAGGGTGAAACCTTGGAAATGATAAGTGTGAGATGTTCTCTCATCTGGTACTTTGAGTGGTTGATCTCGGCTAGACTCGCAGGCACTCATTTACAGGATCTTAGCAGTAGAGGCCTGAGTAGTCGATAAGATGACTAGTTGAAGAGATAGTGGATCAATGAATGACCGTTCTCTTAGATGTCTATCCTGATTTACTTGGTTATGATATATGGTATGGTTGGAACGAAAAGTCTCAGAAACCACATATAATCGATAAGCGTGAAGCTACCCATGGGCGAGTATTAGGACCAGCATGAGGAGAAATACTACCTTAAAGGGTAGGTGTGTTGAAAACAAAAGACGAAAGAAAATAAGAACAATATCATATCACATTGAGTACGAGGAAGTAATTGCAGAGCATGATGAAGACATCTAGGTTGGTTAGACCCACTGATCCCATTCTTCGAGCGAAAACATCGAGTTGGCTCACTTAAGGATTAAGCTATGAAAGAACCTTGGCAGACACATACACTTGGAGTCTAGTTCAGATCATTTACTCAGACGGTCGAATTTGAGTTATATCAAGTACTTTGAAGGTTCCCTAGTTTCGACACTAGGCATTCTTTGAGGATGAAAATATGTGTAACTATCGGGATTATCTCATAAGAGTAAGATAATATGTTGGTAAGTAACAGCACATCAGGAGATCTACTTTGACCTAATGAAAGCTGCAAAGAACATAAAGATGAACATAGTCTGGGGGCGATTGGCCCACCCTTTCTCACACAGCGCGGTTCGGGAATGAACCACCACACATCAGTATAAGTTTTGGGGATTGACGAGTGGTCAATATATCATTATTTCTCACTCATTTAACCTAATATTTTGTATAGTTTCTCGAGTTTTATGAACATATGTGTTTTTGATTATTTTGTAGATAAAAATAATATTAGGACTTAATGGAATCAACTCGGGGCTAAAATGATGAAATTCGGAGAAAATAATGTCAAAAACGAAAATTTACTGTACGCGTCACGAAGTGCAGTCATAATTTCCAATTTTGTGCAAGTTTTGTATTTTAGCCATAACTTATTCATCCAATATTCGATTGAGCTGATTCAAGTACCAGATTAAAGAAGACACAAAGATCTACAACTTTTAAGATTTAAATATTTTCGAATTTTGAAGTTTGGAAGGCCGAAATGGATAAACAATTCAGTATATTTTAAGTAATTACTATAGTTATTTTCAAAATATAAAATAAATAATAAAATAAAAAAAAATAAAATTGTCAAACTTCCACCAAACATGCTTCCATGTTTGGTGCCTTTTTTGATGCCATTTTTGGTGCCATGTTTGGTGCCATTTTTGATGCCATGTTTGGTGGAGCAATCGGTGGAGAAATTGGTGGGGCCTTTAAATTTTCCTATAAATACCAAGCCATTTCATTTGTAATTCTCATGCTTTCCTTAGGTTTTTGTAAGGAATTTAAGGATTGCATCTTGTTTGTATTTATTTTTAGTATTTAATTTATGCATTTTTATTTTCAGTAATAGTAGTAGTTCTTCTTCTCTTCTTCTTCTCTTTTCTTTTATGTTTAGTAGTTAGATTTCCGTTGGGGGAACGGTGAAGCTTTTATTATTTTAATTTAGATTAATCTCCTTTATTACAATATGGAAATTATAATTCAAATAAAAGGATTACCGCCTTAATGGCTGGTTTTAATTATTTGACATAAAGTAACACCGCCTATATGGCCAGTCTTTAGGTGACAGATAATTACAACCTATATGGCTGGTTTATGGACAAATAATGTTACCGCCTTTATGGCTGGTTGGACTTATTAAAATATGACTTAATGAGGATACCACCTATATGGTCGGTTGTAATATCACGGATAAATCTATGTTTAATAAGGTAGATGTCTAATTTAGATATAGTAAAAGTGGATCCCCCACCCCCATCATTTATTTTTATTCTATGGAAGTGATGAAACACAATATCCACACTTAATAATTGATTTTCTTTTTATGAATAATTCTTTAGT
>SKCR01036947.1:0-165731 GCA_019454045.1 Zanthoxylum bungeanum
ATTTGTCACGGTACGGTTATGTTTATCTGATGAGACATAAATCGGAAACCTTTGAAAAGTTCAAAAAATTCTATAATGAAGTAGAAAAAAAGACAGGTCAATATATTAAATGCCTTCAATCTGATCGAGGCAGCGAATATATGAATAGTGAGTTCATGGATTATATGAAAGAGAATGCGATTTTCGCTCAATATACTCCTCCAGGTACTCTTTTCAGCACAATGGAGTGTCTGAGAGGAGAAATCAGAATTTATTGGATATGGTCCGATCTATACTGATTTTTACAGATTTGCCCTATTATTTATGAGGTTACTATCTTTTAACAGCTGCACATCTTTTGAATAATATTCCTTCAAAATTTGTTCCTACGACTCAATATGAGATATGGACCAGTAGGAAACCAAATCTTAATTATGTTAAGGTTTGGGGTTGTCCTGCCTATGTCAAGATGGCTCAACAAGATAAGCTTTCGCCTCGAGGGTAAAAGTTTAGGTTTGTTGGATATCCTTTGAATACGAAGGGATATCTGTTCTATAATACCGAGCATCGAAATACGTTCGTAGCTCGCTTCGCAAAATTTCTATAGGTAGAATTTTTGTCAGAATGTGGTAATCATATACATGTTGAACTTGATGAAGTCCAACTTGAAAACAACGAACCAACGGAGGAACCTGAAGTTCAAGTAGATGAATAACCTTTAACACACACTCTGTAGGTCACAAATGGAACTAGACCTCCTGAATGCTTGTATTTGATATAAGAAAAAAGTCTCGATGTTCTCTTAGTTAAAGAGACTGGCCCTTTTACCTATAGAGAATCGATATTGGACATCGACTCCTTGAAGTGGCAAAATGCCATGAAATTCGAGTTAGACTCAATACATGAAAATCAAGTTTGAGACTTGGTTCCGCTTCCCGAAGGAATTGTTCATATCGTTGTAAATGGGTTTACAAGAGGAAGCACGAGCCTGATGGAAAGGTTGAAACCTATAAGGCCCGGCTGGTAGTAAAAGGTTACACACAGCGACTTGGCATCGACTACGATGAAACTTTTTCGCTAGTAGCAATGCTTAAGTCTATTCGGATTTTGCTATTTATAGCTGCTTATCATGATTACGACATTTGGCAAATGGATGTAAAAACAGATTTTCTAAATGGATTTCTTGATGAAGAAATGTATATGGAACAGCTAGAGGTTCTTGCATCCAACGAGAACTCGGGTTTGGTATGTAAGCTTAAGAAGTCCATTTATGGACTTAAACATGCTTCACGAAGTACGAATCTTCGATTCGACGAGATTATTAGATTGTCTGGTTTTCTCAAGAATTTAGAAGAATCCTGTGTGTATCAGAAGGCCAGTGGGAGCATGGTGGTATTTTTAGTCCTCTATGTTGACGACATCCTAATCATTGGGAACGATATAAGGATGATGCAAGGCGTCAAAGCTTACCTCTGTAAGAATTTCTCCATGAAGGACCTAGGAGAAGCTTCCTCTGTTTTAGGCATAAAACTTTATATAGACAGAGAAAGGAAGCTGATTGGGTTATCCCAATCAATGTACATAGATAAGATCTTAGAACGGTATAATTTTGGTAAATGTAAGACAACAAATATATCGTTCAGATATGGGATTCATCTTTCCAAAAAGATGTGTCCGCAAACAGAAGATGAGAAAGTTAGTATAGTGAACAGAGATGTGGAGGCGACACTGTCCGGGCTCACGGCCCGTCGGGAGTACGGAGTAGCCCGCGGGGGACTAAACCGAAGAATAAAGGAGTCGCCACCCAGTGTGAACTGGGAAATGATTTAAGGCCGCACTCACCATTCGCAAGGGAAGACCTCAAATCGTTGGGTTCAGAATGGTCCTTACTTATGCCAATTGTAATGAACGAGTTTACGCAATGATGTAACCAAGTCTTATGCAACACATGCAAGATAATTCAAATAACACACAAGTTTGCACACCCATAAACGTAAATAAAAATGAAAGCAAATGCATAATTCCACAAGTATATTAAACAAAGAAACGCGATGATGTAAATAAATAATAACAGTAAAAATATTAATAGTAAAGAGAGATAATTAATTACATAATGCAAAAGAAATAAACAAAGAGGTAAATGTACATAAAATATAATGAAGGAGTCTGTCCACTGTGTACACGTTCGTGTAGCGTTTGAGAACGAGTTCGAACGGGGTGGGATATGATGCATGGTGAAACAGAATGCACGCGTTCGAGTAGCGTTAGTGAACGTGTTCGAACGAGATTACAAAAGTAGCATCTATAATGACATAAACACATGTGTGAATGTTTCTCAAGCGGTACGTGGAGTTGTATCCCAAGTACAGACTGCATTACCGTCCATTCGGATTCGGCTACGAAATTTATGTCTGGGTTTCCGTCCGATATACCACGAGAGGCAACACTCAAGCATTAACACAATGTAATCATGAAGAAAGACGTGAAGTGATGCGGCAGAATAAATAGAGATAACTAATAGAATGAATACGAAGCGATAAATAAAAAATAACAAACAAAAAGTGAATAACGGAATTAAAAGAAAAAAGATGCGACCAAGAGACTTGGCCAACATCTATATGGGATCTCATATGCCCGATTGAACGTATTTCACATCCACCCAAGCATACCTCGTCCAGCGCGGCAAATTATCATGGTAAAGGCTGTCCTCAGGCATTTCCCTCAAATGGGGGGGCCTTTAATCCGACGTGATTAGCCTATGCGCACTAAATAACGATGCATAAATTAATAAAGGAACGACAAGAAGTGAATAATGAAATAAAAGAAAAGAGATGCGACCAAGAGACTTGGCCGACATCTATATGGGATCTTATATGCCCGATTGGACGTATTTCACATCCAACCAAGCGTACCTCGTCCGGCGCGACAAAATATCATGGTAAAGGCTGCCCTCAGGCATTTCCCTCAAATGGGGGACCTTTAATCCGACCTAATTAACCCATGCACATTAAATAACGATGCATAAATTAATAAAGGAACGACAAGAAATGAATAACGGAATAAGAAAAGAGACGCGACCAAGAGACTTGGCCGACATCTATATGGGACCCCGTATGCCCGATTTGACGTATTTCACATCCAACCAAGCATACCTCGTCCGGCACGGCAAAATATCATGGTAAAGACTACCCTCATGCATTTCCCTCAAGTGGGAGACCTTTAATCCGACGTAATTATCCCATGCGCACTAAATAACGATGCATAAATAATAAAGTAACGACTAGAAGTGAATAATGAAATAAAAGAAAAGAGATATGACCAAGAGACTTGGCCGACATCTATATGGGACCACGTATGCCTGATTGGACGTATTTAACTTCCAACCAAGCGTACCTCGTCCGGAACGACAAAATATCGTGGTAAAGGCCGCCCTCAGACATTTCCCTCAAATGGGAGACCTTTAATCCGACGTAATTAGCCCATGTGCACTAAATAACAATGCATAAATAAATAAATGAAATAACATACGGAAAGTAAATAGCGGAATAATAAACACAGAGAGTAAATGAACATAAAAATTAAATAACAAAATATTAAAGAAATGGGCCCTCAGGTCTTACCTTTTAAGTTGCTTCTTGGAAGTGCGTTACACCGTCGCCGGAAGGGTTAATGCTCTGTGACTTTTCTGGTTCACTGGTTCAACATTTTCATTCATTGTTTCACTATTTTGAGCCGCTGTTTTCTCTGTTCTTGCTGCTGTTTTAGACTGTTTTAGGGTTGGTTTTTGGTGCGATTTTTGGGGCCAGTTTTGGGATGATTTTTTGACTGTTTCGGGGGCTAATTTTGGGCTATGTTTCACAGTTTTGGCTTGATTTGTGGGCTGCTTTGTTCGGCTCGGTTTGGTGGTTGTTTCAGGGGTTATTTTTGGCGCTAGAGCTGCTGTTTTAAGGGTGATTTTTTTATTTTTATATTTTTTTTAGTCAGGGTGTTTTGTTAGTCATTGCTCCCGGCTGAGGGTAGTATACTTATTATTTTGTTGTCGGTTTAGGGCTTAATTTGTGGCAATGAAGGGGTCCGTTCACATGGGTGGCTGTGAGTGGAGAGAATGTGTTGATGCCGTATGTGAGTGAGGGGGTTTTTGTTGCTTTGTCGGTCAGTGGGCAGTTTGGCTTTGTTGGTCGGTTGTGGCTTTGTTTATGGGCTACGTTTTTGTTGTTCTTTTGTTTCGGCTGGTTGGTAAAAGGTCTTTGTTGTTTGGCTTGGTTTGTCACTGGAGTTCAAGTGTGGAGGGCTGGTTTATTTGTTTGTGAAGGGTGTGCCATGAAGCTGTGTGTGTCTTAGTGGAGCCATGTGTCTAGGGTGAGAAAGAGAGACTAGGTTTTATGTTTTTGCCGTGTAGAAAGATAATGGAGAAGAAGCGAGAGTAGAGAGAGTGGTCGAGAGCCAAGTGTGGAGAAAGAAGGCAGAGATAGAAAGCTAGGGTTTTGTTTTTATGGAGAGAGGGAAGAGAGAGAGAGAGAGAGAGGCGTGAAGATAGAAGAAGAAGCGTGAGTCTCCTAGGGTTTCTAGTTACTTGTGTGTGTGTTAGATGAGAGAGACGTGTGTGGGTTTTGAAGGTGTGAAGCCGTGAGTTTCTTAGGGAGAATAGAGAAGAACGAGATGTGTATTAGGTTTTTTTTTTTTTTTTTTTGTGTTTGTGAGTGTTTTTGAGGCGAGGGAAAAAAGAGAGCTTAAGTGCCGAGAAGAGTGTTTAGGGTTCTTGTGAGTGAGAAAAAAAAAAGAGAATAGCCGAGTGAATGGGCAGAGAGAGGGAAGAAGGCCGTCTAGGGTTCTTTTGGTTTTGTTGATCTGTCGAGAAGAGAGAGGATAAGGGAAGCTATGTCTTGTGGGCTGTGTGTGGTGGCTTAGTCAGTTTCTTGGTAGCTTTAGGGTTTCGGTTGTGCATGGGTTTTCAAAATAAAGAAATAAATCATGTAAAAAAACGATGTATTTTATTAAGTTATTTAGGGAAAGATTTTGTGTAATTTTGATGGGGATTGGATTCAAAATATTTTTAAATTTGGAAGGGGATTTGGCATGTGATTAAATTATTTTTGGATTGGGCTTGGGCGAAATGGGCTTTCATGGGTTGCGGGGGTTGCATGGGTTTTGGGCCGAGGCTAAATTTTAAAATAATGGTCGACTAAGTGAACCCGAGGCTAAAAAAATGAGTTAATTTTGATAAGGAATTAATTTTTTGAATTTTCCCTTCCGACGTCCGTTTCCCGCGACTTCCGCAACTTATTAGGTAGTGCCTCTATACGAGGCTCATCATTGGGCTTTATGCAAAAATACAGTGTCTATAGTCGCCCCCACTTTGATGGGGCTTGTGCAGTGTGTGATAGTGACAACCCTATCAAAGTTATGCATGCATTTTTTACTTACCTGTTTCGTCGGCCGTCGTACTTACCTGCTGCTTCGCGAGATGCTTTGAACTGAGTTGATTTGATGACGAGGTGCTTGACCCCTGGTTCATTCCTGAACCGTTACTAATATGAGATGGTTCATTCCCGAACTGTTACTTGATGAGAGATGGTTCATTCCCGAACCGTTACTTGATGAGAGATGGTTCATTTCCGAACCGTTACTTTGAGAGTTGATGGCGAGGTGCTTTGACCCATGGGTTTTATTCCCAAACCACCGAGTGGGTTTGGTTCCCGAACTGATTTGAGTTGATGGTGAGGCACTTTGACCCCTGGCTTTTGTTCCCGAACCACCGAGTGGGTTTTGTTCCCGAACTGATTTGAGTTGATGGCGAGGCAATTTGACCCTGGGTTTTGTTCCAAACCACTGAGTGGGTTTTGTTCCCGAATTGAGTTGAGTTGATGGTGAGGCGCTTTGACCCATGGGTTTTGTTCCCGAACCACCGAGTGGGTTTAGTTTCCGAACTGATTTGAGTTGATGGCGAGGCTCTTTGACCCCTGGGTTTTGTTCCAAAACCACCGAGTGGGTTTTGTTCCCGAACTGATTTGATGGCGAGGCGCTTTTGTTAGGATTGGTGCTCTTAGCGCCAATTTTATTATGTATTTCCTTGTAAATACTAATGTAACGTTTTATTATGAATAAAATGAACAATTTCTTTTATATAACTTATTCTTTAATATGGTAAAGACGTAACCGACCTTAGAATGATTAGTTATGATACTGTTGCAAAAGTGTCACAACTGACATTGAGTTGTATCATGAAGTTTTCATTCTTAGACAGTTCCCGGTCATGGTTTACACTACTTGTTCAGTAAAGTAAACCCGTTGAGACTGGTACATGTCGTATATTGGAATCTTGGATTCCGATGGTTTCTCAATGAACCATGAGTCTTGGAGACTCGTATAGACGTGTAGGTGTTTATAACGGATAAACACTAAACGACTCACCGAAGATTCTTAATGGATGGTACACCAATGTCAATAAGAATCTTCTCGGGTTGAGTGAGCATAGTGATTCTTTGACTTGAGATACCACTGTGGATATCTGAGTTATCCTCCACACTTATATGGCAGTCACGTCATAGATCTATTTAGATTAGACCTCCGCATGTTCGTTGGGTGTGGACTGATGCTCATGATATCATATGTGTATCAAGATAGGATCCGTCAGCTCTGTGTATAGAGCATAGGTATTCAAAATGGAATTAGCAATCTGTTAAATCCATTGGCCCGTGGTACACTGTAGAAATTAGTTCTAAGTTTTATTTGAGGGATTGCTAATAGAAACGCCGACGTGATTATATCTATAAAGATTTGACGTTTGTATCTGTATCTCTGGATTAATCCGGATACCTGTGACGGAGGAATTATACGTATGCAGTGACCTCGACCTGTATGATTCATAGAGTTTATCCGTGTTCGTCATAATTTACGGGTGGGTGAATTATGGACACAAAATTTGATTTCGTGACAGATATGCCTGAATCTAGAGTCTCACTAATGAAATTTACTCGTAGAGCACTAGGGCAACTGTTATGAATAATACTGATTATTTATAACTCGTTTAATGGTTAAACGAAAAATACATGTATTCGGGACCTAACGGTCATTTCTAAAATTAATGTGTGTTTTATTTAATACTTGATTTTATTAAATACACTTTAATAAAATATCAAATTATGATATTTGACTTATAACATTGATATATGTATTTGAGATATTTATTGTAAATATAATACATATATGTAAGATATTTAAATTTATTAATTAATTATTTAATTGTTAAATAATTAAATTAATTTATAAAATAAATATCTTTAAGTAATGCTTTCAACTTTATGAAGTTGGAAATGGCTTATTCTAAATGAACACATTTTGACAACTTTATTAAAGTTAAAGTGTTTCTTTAATTAAGCCAAAATGTGTGCCAATTGAATTAATACAAAAATAAAGTAAATGTTATTTTAATTTTTGGTTGAAAAATCGGCAAGTTGCAATTGTGATACAAAATTGGTTTTGTTTCATTTTTTCCAACACTAAGACAACTTCAACAAAAATTACAAAGAGAGAATTGAGAGCATTTTGGAAAGGAAAAGAAAAGAAAGGCAAAATTGGATTTTGTAAGTTATTTTCTTTCTTCTTCTTCATGAAAATTTGTTTCATAATTCTTAACTTCAATTGTGTAGTTAAGATCATGCCTCTACTCTTTTAGTTTGTAATTAAATTTGTTGGATGCTTGTTGGAAGTGTTTATGCATGTAGAATTATTTATTTGATATTAATGTAATTAAGCTTAATAAATTAATTAGAAAATTAAAGTTGTCATTCTAGAGTTAATTAGCCATTCATAATTAGCCTAGAATTGTTCTTGATTAATTTCATGATGGTGAGAATTAATTGGTGTGGTAATTTGAAGATTAAAGTATTGAATTTTATTAATTTAGTGTAAATTGCCCAATTTGAGTGATTTGTAAAATTAGGATTCTTATCCCACTCAAATTTTGGGGCTTTTCATATATGTGCTTTAATTTGATGTATATTTGATACATGTAAAATTTGGGATTAATTGGAGTTGATCTTGATGTGTTTTGAAGAAATTAGGCCAAATTATAATTAATTAAAATTATGGGCTGTTTTATAAATTCTGGAAAAATTCTGGGCAGTTTTCAAAAATCTGAAAAAGTTTCTGGTTTATTGCAAAATTGTAAAAATTATTTTGGGATTGATTTGGAATCAATTAAATATGTAATTGACATATTTAAAACTAAAATAATTAATTTGCAAATTGTTTGGGGTAATTTTATAATTAAAAGAAATATGATTTCTTGGGTTGTAATTTCATAATTTAAGTATTGGTTAATTAAATAAATAAGTTTATTTAATTGTTCCAAGAAAAAATTTTGAAATCGGAAAAATCATTTTTCCGCGTTCCGCTGCGCTAACCCTGTAATTCCTAATAAAACCTCAACAAAATGGTATCAGAGCGAGTCTGATTCTGGAACCCCAATGTATGAATATGCCTTTAAAATTTAATATTGACTTTAATGCATGCATGTGTTTATTTAATTTGATTAAATAAAATAAAAACATCTTAAGCGGAAAATTCCCTATTTATAATAAGGTTTTAATTTAATATGTATTTGATGTATATTAATCGGTCCGTCTTGTCAATACCGCTTATCGATAAATTTTCTACGACTATATCCGAGAACGTACCATAACTGTGAGGATATGGCCGGTAGAAATTTATTTGTACCGGATATATTTGATATTAGGTGAATTCAAGCGAAAGTGGAATCCTGAACGTGCCAAAGCTGTCAAGGTTTCGCAATTATCTTGAATTCATCATTGACAAGTTTAAGCTTGGTACGCCTCATTGTGAACGTGCCAAAGCTGTCACAACGAGAAACGACCAGAACGAAAAGCCATGAGTCACTATTGAGTGATTGATAATGTGTTGTCTACCTAAATGAATATACGTAGGCGAGAACGTGTCAAAGCTGTGAGCTGAAATATATTCATGGGGTCCACCTTTCACTATTATGTTATGATTTGATTATCGCATGTTTTGTATTCTGTTTTGGGATTACAATATTGCATGAAATAGTGGAAGAGGTATTTTTAGATTAAAAATTCATGATCTAGTTAATGCTTTATGATATATTATGAAACTGTTATAATCTTTTATCTGCTTATTTACTTACCGTTGATTCGCTGTCTATTTGATAGATTTGCGATGGCGGCACCTCCAATTAATCCTTTTGCTCGTATGTTTGATAGGAACAAGCTAAAAGGCTCGAAAAAATTTGCCGATTGGGATATGGACTTGAGGATTGTCCTCAATTCCGAAAAGTTGGGGTATATTTTGGAAGGTCCATTACCGCTTGCTATATCACCTGATGCATCTCCAGAAGAACATGAGACTTTCCAGCGATGGAAGGATGATGATTTAAGGATTAAATCATTCATCTTGAGTTCTATTTCTTCTAAGCTTAAGAAGACTTATTATGAGATGCACGATGCATACACCATGATGACACAACTTCGTGAATCGTTTATGAACCAGGAATAGGTCATTGTTCATTAAGTTTCGATGGAATTGTTCCATTCTAAACTTATTGAGGGGCATGCCGTGAGCCCGCATGTGTTTCACTTTATCGATTTGATCGAGCAGTTGAGGCGATATGATTTCCCTCTCAATGAGACTCTTGGTCGTAGTGTCATTCTCGGTTCACTCTCGGCTTCATATCGCCAGTTCGTCATGTACTTCAATATGAATGGGATTCATTGTTCTTACCGTGGGTTGCATTTGATGTTTCTCACAGCAGATGAAGATTTAAGGAAGGGAGTTCCGACTCGCCTTTCGAAACCCACTTCACTTTCCGCTTCTTCCCAATCCAAGTCGAAAGAGAAGAAGTCTAAAGGAAAGAAGAAGAAGGGTTTCAATATTCCTCCGTAGGGTAAGACGGTGAAGCCCAAGAGAGCTTCTGAAGACAAGTGCCACAACTGCCCGAAATTCGGGCACTGGAAACGTAACTGCCCGGACTATCTTGCGCAACTCATGAAGGAAAGAGCATCGACATCATATACTTTTATTTTTCCTATTATTCATATCTCTTTGTCTTGTAAAGCTATGACATCTAATTGGATTTTGGATTCTGCTTGTCCTATTCACATTTGCAATACATTGCAGGTGCTGACAGGAAGTAGACGGCTAAAATCTGGAGAGATGCAGTTGCGATTCGGGAGTGGCGACTCTCTAGATGAAGTTGCAGTGGGCGTATGTGAGATTCCCTTACCTAGTGGGAGACTTTTGTTACATGATTGCTATTTTGTGCCAAGATGTAAGGTGAATATTATGTCCCTTTTTGTATTAGATACTGAAGGTTATAATGTAAATATTAAGAATCGTTCTTTGTATTTATATGATAGTAGTAATATTCAGATCCTTTGTTGTCCAAACGAGCATGGTCATTACATATTGCGCACCTCACAAGATATCTTTAATACTAGAATAAATAAACGTAAACAATCTGATATAAATAATACTGAACTCTGGCACATGAGGTTAGGTCATATATGCATAAAACGCTGAACCCAATTGGTTAAGAATGGTTTGATACATGATCTCACCATTAAACCTTATCCAACTTGTGAATTTTATATTCGGGGTAAAATGACCAAAGCCCCATTTTCAGGTGTT
Organism: Zanthoxylum bungeanum; assembly: GCA_019454045.1. Classification (NCBI taxonomy): domain Eukaryota; kingdom Viridiplantae; phylum Streptophyta; class Magnoliopsida; order Sapindales; family Rutaceae; genus Zanthoxylum; species Zanthoxylum bungeanum. The sequence goes on from SKCR01036947.1 coordinate 10,645, forward strand.
GGACATCGAGCCTCTGATTTGTTGGAACTCGTACATTCTGATGTATGTGGTCCCTTAAGTCAAACTACTCACAATGGTTTTTCTTACTTCGTTACCTTTACCGATGATCTGTCACGGTACGATTATGTCTATTTGATGAGACATAAATCGGAAACCTTTGAAAAGTTTAAAGAATTCCGAAATGAAGTTGAAAAACAAACTGGTCAATATATTAAATGCCTTCGATCTGATCGAGGCGGTGAATATATGAGTGGAGAGTTCATTAATTATTTAAAGGATAATGAGATTCTCGCTCAATATACTCATCCCGGTACTCCGCAACATAATGGAGTGTCTGAGAGAAGAAATTGTACTTGATTGGATATGGTCTAATCGATGTTGAGATATACAGATTTACCCTATTACTTATGGGGTTATGCTCTTTTAACTGCCACACATCTTTTGAACAAGATTCCTTCCAAGGTTGTTCCAATGAATCCGTATGAGATATGGACCGGTAGGAAACCAAATCTTAGTTACATTAAGATTTGGGGGTGTCCTACTTATGTCAGGATGGCTCAGCAAGATAAGCTTTTGCCTCGAGGGCAGAAGTTTAGGTTTGTTGGATATCCTTCAAATACGAAAGGATATTTGTTCTATGATACCGAGCATCGAAATGTGTTTGTAGCTCGCTTCGTAAAATTTCTAGAAATGGAATTTTTGGCTGAAGGTGGTGATCATAGACATGTTGAACTTGATGAAGTACAACCTGGAACCAACGAACTATTGGAGGAACCTGTAGTTCAAGAAGATGGAGAACCTTCAACACACACACACACTTTGTAGTCCCAAGTATCAAGAATCTGATTCCGTTATACTGTGATAATACTGGAGCCATTACGCAAGCAAAAGAACCAAGGGCGCATCAAAAGTTGAAGCATGTGGAACGAAAGTACCATATCATTCGAGAGACTGTGTCGCGAGGGGATATAGTCTTGTGCAAGGTACTGAGTGAAGATAATGTAGCAGACCCGCTTACGAAGACCATACCTCCGAAGTTATTTGATAAACATGTGGAGTCGATGTGTATTAGATACAATCGATATTGGCACTAGAGCAAGTGGGAGATTTTATTAGGATTGGTGCTCTGAGCGCCAATTTTATTATGTATTTCCTTGTAAATACTAATGTAACGTTTTATTATGAATAAAATGAACAGTTTCTTTTATATAATTTATTCTTTAATATGGTAAAGACGTAACCGACCTTAGAATGATTAGTTATGATACTGTTGCAAAAGTGTCGCAACTGATATTGAGTTGTATCATGACGTTGTCATTCTTAGACAGTTCCCGGTCAATGTTTACACATTATCCTTGGAAATAAATGTTGCTTAGGCTTGGTTGAATTATTGCACAAATCATTTTATTACAAGTGGCATAAGTAAGGGACCATTCCGAACCCAATGGTTTGAGGTCTTCCCTTGCGAGGGGTGAATGCGGCCTTAAATCTTTGTCCCGGTTCACACCGGGTGGCAACTCCATCATTCTCCGGTTTAGTCCCCCGCGGGCTACTCCGTACTCCCAACCGGGCCGCGAGCCCAAAACAGCATGCGTCGCCCAGTTTTTGTGTTCCCACAGTCTGGCGACTCCACTGGGGATAGAGAATCAGCCCCGAAATAATGTCTTGTAATATTATGATGTGTGCTTTAAGTTAACCGTTCCTATAGTAGGTTGAAAGGGGTTTAATCAAAGGCACTTTTATGGCTAGGTAATGGTTTGGTGTCTTCCTTCACTCACTACCTTTCTAGAAGGAAAAGCTGTGAAGGCACCTAGATAATCATCTACTCGTAGCCTACTGTGATGGACTAATTTGGAGGACTCATTGTTTATTCCTGACACCAAGCGATAAGAGCCTAAGAGGCTTGGGTACTTAAGAGAGCCTCGTTCCACCCTCCCTCTGGGGAATCTACAATGGGAAATCCATTTGACAATCAGTCACACACCATAGCTCGTTGGCACGTACCTTAGTGTATAAAAAAGGGTGCACTCACTTGGTCGCTCTAACCCTTGAGTGGGGAGACCTAGTTGTGGGTAATCCTTCGTCAGCGAGAGCCTTTGTCCACATCCCCGTAAACCCGCATGTGAACCTTAGTCGTAGAACTAATAAGAATTATTTACTTGTGCTTGTGTTTGGGAACATGGTCGTTTGGATCCATTCGAACCTTTTGTCATGAGGTATGGGCTTGTTGGGCCATTTAAACTGGGACAAGAACATATCTTATGATGATTGGGCCAAAAGCTTCTAAAACGCCAATGGGCCATTATACGTTTGTGTTTAGGAACATTATCATTTGGATACGGTTGGACTCTTGCCATGAGATGTGAACTTGTTGGGCCATTTAAACTGGGACGAGTTCACTCCTATGACAGTTAGCCCAAAAGCTTCTAAAATGATGATGGGCCGATTTGTGTGAAAATTTTAATAAGTTGATATATTCCTTGTATCATATGCATCTCATTCATCTCATGCATACATGTATCCTGTTAACACCCTCTATGTCAAAAAGATATCATAGAGTCCCGTTGGGTTAGGGAAGAGGGAAGACTCACTAAAAGACCGCTAACAGATATGAGTACATCCGATAACGAGATATCTCGCATGGACCAACTGGAGAATAGTTTCGCCAATATTACCGAACAGTTGCAAGCCTTGACTACTGCCATGGAAAATATGGTTGTGCCCCGTGCTGGGGGAAATTCTGAGAATGTGAGGCGTGAGAAGCCTCTGAATAGGTTGGGGGATGATATCCCGCTTTTGATGATGACATGGCAGAGTATGCAACAGGCAGAGTGATTGGGTCTCAGGCAGAATTTCAGAAGCTTCGGGATCGGGTTGAAACAGTTACCCGCAAGATGAGAGGTAAACATGAAGAGTTGTTAGATTATGAGGCAATGACCTTCGAAGAACAGTTGCCAGCTCAGCTCAAGATGCCTGATATGGCCAAGTTCAATGGGAATGGGGACCCGAGGGTCCATCTGCGGCAATATGTCTCGGTGATGAGTTCAGTGGGCCTGTCACAGCGCCAAGTCCAAAAGATGTTTGTGATGTCACTCGAGGGGGCACCTGTAGTGTGGTATCACAACCTTAAGAAAAAGGTTAAAGAAGATTGGAGGGAGTTGGCATATGCTTTTCTAAAGCAATATGTTACAGATTTGGAAATTGATCTGTCACTCCGTGATTTGGAGAACACTAAACAGAAGCCGGAAGAAAGCTTCAAGGAGTACGTAGACCGCTGGAGAAGCCATCTTCTAAAAATGCAGACTCGGCCCTCTAAGAAGGACCAGATTAAAATAATCATAAAGGGCACCAAGCCCTCAATTTATGGCAAGCTGAGGAGGATGACCTCCATGATTACAGATTTTCGACAGCTGAGATAGACTGTCATGGATATTGAAGAAGAGGAGGCTGAAAACAGAAAGCTTTATGGCCATAATAGAAGAATTTTTATGGGGCCTTCTGAGACCAAGCCCGCTACTGCCGAGGTCGCTACCGTCAAGAACAGGTGATTCTCCAATCTTGGTAGACCTTTGTCAAATGTATTTGAAAAAATGAAGATGCAAGGATTTCTAAAACCTTTGGAACCTAGGCCATTTTCGAACCCTGTGCCACCGTACCTCAACCTAAACCAGTATTTTTACTTCCATCAAGAAAAATGCCATGACACCGACAACTGCACCCGCCTTAGGCATGAGGTCCAAAACCTCATTGACTCCCATAAAATACCCAATCCAGAAAAAGAACAACCCAACACACATGAACCCTCAACCATAAAGCCACTCAACCACACAGGCTTCTTGCATTGAGATAAAGGATAACAATGAAGAACCATAGGCCAAGGAAGAAGGCAATGTTGCGAATGATGAAGTTATTCCTCCTAGTTTATTTGATCCTGCATTTTTAATATAGACATTGATTTAGTCTACATGTTCGAACCATCTTCTTAAATGATAATAAAGACGTTCATTTCGCTGAATCTCTTCTGCAATATGAGTATATTTGACAAAAGCATTCAACCCTGACACTATGATACTCATCGATGTTTAGAACACAGTGAGTCCTTGGAAGAAGCAAGCAGAAAGGACAAGATATTCATTCAGTAATGGGAAATAGGGCAGTGAGACTGTCAGACTTGGAAGGTAACGAGTTCACTGAGCCGATCAACGTGGACAGATTGAAGTAATATTTTGCCTGAGAAAGAGAAAACTTGGCAGAAGACCTAACCCGATGGGATAAGGAAACTCATGCATGCATGCATACACGTAACATATTTTGGCATTCGTTTCGTGTTTGTTTTATATTCACATGTTTTGAAGAAGAAAAGAGAAGGCGGCAAAGACAAGACGATTAGAAGCATCAGTTTGGGGATGAGTCCCAGGGACGAGGCCCACATCAGCAGTAGTTTGGGATGAGTCCCAAGGTCGAGGCCCACACATCAGTATCAGTTTTGGGGATGAGTCCTAGGGTCGAGGCCCACCTCAGCAGCAGTTTTGGGATGCGTCCCAGGGTCGAGGCCCACATCAGCAGCAGTTTTGGGATGAGTCCCAGGGTCGAGGCCCGCGCATCAGTATTAGTTTTGGGGACGAGTCCCAGGGCGAGGCCCATATCAGTATCAGTCTGGGGGCGAGGCCCATATCAATATCAGTTTGGGGCGAGGCCCATATCAGTACCAGTTCAGGGCCGAGGCCCACATCAGTATCAGTTTAAGGCCGATGCCCATATCAGTATCAGTTGAGGGCGAGGCCCACGTCAGTATCAGTTTTGGGGCGAGGCCCACATCAGTTTGAGGTCGAAGAACCACTACATCGGTAACAGTTTCGGGAACAAGGCCCAGGGAATAAAGCCTTCATTCGGTACAGTTCGGGAATAAATCCCATGGTCAATACAGTCAAGGAATAAAGCCCACAGTCAACACAGTCAGGGAATAAAGCCCACATTCAACACAGTTCGGGAACGAGGCCCAGGGGAACAAAGCTCTATCTTAACACAGTTCGGGAACAAAGCCTAGGGGAATAAAGACCAATTTCAAAGCAGTTCGGGAACAAAGCCCAGGGGAATAAAGTCCTATCTTAACACAGCTCGGGAATAAAGCCTAGAGGAATAAAGCCCACTTTCAAAGCAATTCGGGAATAAGGCCCAAGGGAATAAAGCTCTATCTTAACGGAGTTCGGGAACAAGGCCCAGAGGAATAAAGCCCATATTCAACACAGCTCGGGAATAAAGCCTAGGGGAATAAAGCCCATTTTCAAAGCAGTTCGGGAACAAGGCCCAGGAGAATAAAGCCATATCTCTACACAGTTCGGGAACAAAGCCTAGAGGAATAAAGCCCACTTTCAAAACAGCTCGGGAATAAAGCCCAGGGGAATAAAGCTCTCTCTCAACGCAATTCGGGAACAAAGCCCAAAGGTCAAAGTATCTCAGCACAACAGGCAAGTCAAGTGGCAGCTGGCGAGCCAGGTAAGTGAAAATGCATTGCATAACTTTGATAGGATTGTCACTATTACACATTACACAAGTCCCATCAAAGTGGGGCGACTGTAGGCACTGCATTTTTGCATATAAGTCCCTATGATGAGTCTCATTTGGAGACACTACCTTTTAAGTCACGGAAGTCGCGGGAAACGGACGTCGGAAGGGGAAATTCAGAATAAGTATGTCATCAGATGCATTTCACAAGTTCACTGTTTTCGTTCGTGCTGCGTTCGTTACCACGTTCGAACGTCAAGCTGATTACGGGCATTCGTGTAGCGTTTGAAGCGGCGTTCGAATGGTGTCGGTATTTCTGGTTTTACTGTTAGCCTCACACCCAAGCCCAATTAGCCCACCAAAGCCCATAAAACACATCCAAATTAATAAAACACATATTTAACACATAGGGAATTAAATAAAATCTAAAAATCATATACCAAATTAAAATAAATATCAAATAAAATCATGCCTGATTAAAATCAATCAAGATTATTATATTCCTAACTAAACAAATCTCATGCCTAAACAAAATAAAATAAAATATATTATATTCCTAATCTAGCCAAGACATGTCCCCCAATCAAATATTAGACCTTCCTTGTAAAACACTAATTGATCTATTCCTTTTTGAACAAGATTTAACCCTAGCCTTTGCCTATAAAAAGAAGCCTCCACCACACATCCAAATGGACGGTAGTGCGGTCTGTACTTGGGATACAACTCAACGTACCACTTGAGTAAATGGCACATATCTCCCTTTATTTTATCTTGATTGTTTATTATCCGCATCTTATATTTCGTCATTTTACTTTCTGTATGTTGTTCGTTTGTATGTTGATGATGTGATGCGCATGGGCTTAGCATATTGGTCTAAAGGTTTTCCATTCGAGGGAAGAAAAGGCCAAAAGGCTACCTTTACGCCAATACTTTGCTGCGCCGGACAAAATATGTTTGGTTGGATGTGAGATATATTCAACCGAGCATATGAAGTCCTATATCATTGTCTTTACTTTCTATGCATTGTGATGTAACGCGCATGGGCTAACTAGGGTGGATTAAAGGTCCTCTATTCGAGGGAAAATGCCTGAAGGCTACCTTACCACGATGTTTTGCCACGCCGGACAAGGTCCACCCGATTGAATGGGAACGAGTTCAACCGGGCACACGGGGTCCTACATTGTGGATTTGCTTATTTATGTATGTGTTGCGTCGTCTCTCATGCATCAGGTCTGGTCCCGTTCGAACGCATTCTCAAACGCTATACGAACGCGAACCTTCTGTTTACCGTTCGAACGTGTTTATGAACGCTTCTCGAACGCGAATGCGTTTTGTTTCATCAGGTATGGTCCCATTCGAATGCGTTCTCAAACGTTATATGAACGCGAACCTTCTGTTTACCGTTCGAACGCATTTACGAATGCTACTCGAACGTGAATGTGGTTTGTTTCATCAGGTCTTGCCCCGTTCGAACGCGTTCTCAAACGCTATATGAACGCGAACCTACTGTTTACCGTTCGAATGCGTTTTCAAACGCTACACGAACGTGCATACACTGAACTGAATCCTTTTCATCACATGTCATGCATAATTGTTTCTTGGGTGATTTCTCTTGTATCATGTAATCAATCATATTATTTGTATCCCTGCATTTATCTGTTTGATGTGTTCATGAGATGGTATTCAAGCATTATTTAGCCTATTTGGTTGTTCATTTTCAAGCATGATTAGTCATTTATTTTGTGTTTGGAATTTGCATTATGTCTAGGTTGTTCTTTGTTTTCCGCATTATATGATCGAAGTATGAGATTGCCGTGTGCTATTGCATGTTCGCCGTTATTCCAATTTGCTTTCATGCGTGATTGTACAATTATTATCTACTGGCATGCCTATGATCGAATGTAATGTGCTTATGACATTGCATGTTAGCCATATTTATCGTTATATATGCAAATTTGGACATAGATTATATGCAAGTAGGTTGTATGCAAATCCAGACATAGGTTATATGCAAACTTAGATATGAGCCTTGTACTTATGCATGCGAACTTAGGAGTGAATTATCCTTGGAAATAAAGGTTGCTTAGGCTTGGTTGAATTATTGCACAAATCATTTTATTACAAGTGGCATAAGTAAGGGACCATTCCGAACCCAATGGTTTGAGGTCTTCCCTTGCGAGGGTGAGTGCGGCCTTAAATCTTTGTCCCGGTTCACACCGGGTGACGACTCCATAATTCTATGGTTTAGTCCCCCGCGGGCTACTCTGTACTCCCAACCAGGCCGCGAACCCGGAACAGCATGCGCCGCCCAGTTTCTGTGTTCCCACAACTGGGATAGATCTAGAAGTTGTTGACACTCACTGAGAAATCGTACATTGAAAAAAATGCACGCGACCTGGTGTCTCATATGTTTTGAGCGTATGGAGTCACAATCAGGCCAATCTAAGTGATGGTCACTGGATTAATGTTAAGAACATCCTTAAGTATCTTGGATGAACTAAAGATGCTTTCTTAAGTTATGGAGAAGGAGAACTTGAAGTGATTGGGTTCACCATTGCAAGTTTCCTAACCGATAATAACGACTATAAGTCGTAATAAAGGTACTATATAGTTTGAATAACAGAACAGTGAGCTGGAAATCTTCCAAGCAATATACTGTTGCCGAATAAACAAAAAAAATGGAATATTGTTGCAGCTAAGGCAACAATAGAAGCACTATGGATCTAAATAATCCTAATTGGATTAGGAGTAGTTCTGTTAGAAGCTGAGCTAGGCTACAACACAGGCTAAAGAATTAATGGTCTCATCAACGATCCAAGTATATACTTCAACTATTCATCTGATTCGTTCGGATCATACATCGTGGCGATGTGATGATCGAATAAATCACATCAGATGATAACTTTGCAAATCCGCTGACGAAAGCATTTTCTCAGCAGAAGTTTGAGCGACCCGTACATAGTTCAAGTGTAGGACACTTGAGTGATTGGCTATAGGCCAAGTGGGAGATTGTTGGACAATTATGACCCATAGCATCACTATTTGTACAGAACATGGTGTTGTTGTACAAATTAACTATGTGACAAAGAAAATTGCTCTTTTATCATTTGTAATTGGATTACCGGGATATATAAATGATAAAAGTCCATATGATTAGTTCCGGATTAATAAGATATGAGACAGTATCAATCCATGAAGGTTTAATCATTAAAATATCCCTAGTCGTGTGTTATCGAGATTGGACGTCGATAATGCGGAATAGACTAGTATTGCACTTGTGCGTGTTATAGGAGCATAACGACATAATTCTCATATATTTGGGTATTGGATACTCATGCAAGTGTAATAGGAGGTTGTGTTTACCGATGGTATGGAAACAACTTCACTCTGGATAGACCCCTCGGAATTCCATTGGTAGTATGACTATGTGTCTATGGAAGTCCGAATCAGGGTAGGTGTATTTGGTCTTAACCTGAGACTTACATAGCTAATACTTGCGACAATCAATATACTTTGGTTTTGGTCGTCCATGGCTTTAACAGGTTCTGTGTACGCCTCTTCTAGGTATATTGAGAATCGTAGTGTATTGGGTGTGATGTCAAGATGGAAGTATCACTCCAGTCATAGTGGAGATGATGATCACGTAGGATAAGGAACTGATACTCTTATATGCTGCAGCTATCGGGATAATATGACTAGGTCATGTTTATCCGATTATAGAGACTAGTTACCAGAGATCCGATATGTGCTTCGTACGGGGCAAACATAATTCCAGCCTCAGGCCTAACACGTGACATCTGATACTGGATAGTAATACGCAATACTACGTATACTACGCCTGATATAGATTACATATTCCTTTAAGAATATTTCTGGAGAATTGGGTAGGCACGGTGCTTTGCTAGAAGCCAACCATGTCTTGTAAATCGGTAAAAAAATAGTACTAGGTACGTACGTGTTCGGATAGTCCGACGATCGAATTTACTGCCAACATATCTGGGGATCTCATGGGTCGCTTCCCGAAGATTCACCGATGACGTATGACTCCCACATAATTAATCTGGGATTAATTATAACAGAGATAAAATTAATCTGGGATTAATTACGGAGATATTTTATCTGGGATAAAATACTATTTAAAGAGAGAGAACGATTAATTTGGAATTAATCGATAAAATAATATATTCGATATATTATACGGAATTAGATTTTGACGCGGAATTAAAATTGGATTTTAATTCGGGCAAACGAGTTAATTTAGAATTAATTCGCTAGCGACGAGAATAGTAATTTTGTTAGGCATAATTATTTAATTAAATTTGATTCAATTACGTCGCAACGGAAAATTTGTTAATTCGGAATTAGTGAACCCGAGCCCGGGAGTGTTTGCGGGCCCACTCAGATTTCGAATCAAGTGGGGCCCACAAGTCACATCACGTGTCACATCATTAGTCACTCAAGTGATGGATGTCTTGTCACTTTTTGGTGATTGACACCTTGTCACTTTTTGTGAGTGATGTGAGTTGTTGAAATACTTTAAAGTCTTGTACCATTTTTTGAAAAGTGGGATTTTTGGTATTTTTTTTTGAAATCAAAAACCAAACACAACTCATCATCTTCTCCTCTCTCCCATTCGGCCAAGGGCCATTTTTTCTCTCTTTTGCTTCTCCTTTGCCGAGAGCAACACAAGGGGAAATAGAAAAATTGTGGCAATTTTTCAAGAGTGCTAGCACACCAAAGGGGTCTTACAAAGGTGATAGGGAAACCCATTCATGAGCTTGGAATCTCAAATCAAAGCTTGGAGCTTGAAGACAACACATGGAGCACAAAAAGAGGCATGGCCGAGAGCTTCATCCATGGAGCAGAAATTTTTGTTGTTCTTCGCATCGCAAAAGCCGATCAAAGTGAGTATTCCGCAACTTTAATTTGTTGTATTCGCACTTTTCATAGCTTAAATTGATCTTGGTTTGACCTAGAAAACCCATCAATGGTATCAGAGCCTTGATTAAGTATGAAATTGGAATAATGTAACTAAATTTAGAAACTGTTATAATGTAACTAGTTTGACCAGAAACATTATCTCTATATCAGTGTTTAATCCGTTGCGGATTTACCTTTATATTCTAGAACACTAAAGTGTTTTATTATATAAAGATGATATTGAGATAAACACATTAGATATGAATAACAACATTTATATTTTGAATATAAATATATCTCAAACATACAACATGACAAACAAATAGCTCGAACTGATTTGATCAGAATAAACATATTGTGGCATTGTTGTCTGGGACACAATTAAACAAGACTCATATATCCACAATTTCGAAGAGTGGGTACTAGGACATATTTGATTCTATTCAAATAAAGTCTACGAATCTGGTTTATTGGGCAAAGTGCCTAAAACACTATTTACTTGGTAAAAGTAAAATGCCATCGATCTGTTAGCCATAATTCATAGTTAAGTAAGTGGGCCCATGTCTAGATAGGCTAGAGGTGGATATGAATATTTCGTGACCTATACGGATGTGGCATCGCGTTATGGTTATGTGTCTCTTTTAGAACACAAATCGGAAACTTTTAAAGTTTCGACACAAAATAGACAAACAGATCGGCTAAAGTATTAAACTGTCACGGTAAGACCGTAATGAAAATACTTAAGCAATAAGTTTCTCAAATACTTGAAAGAGTATAGTATTCTTTCAATGAGGACTCCTCCCGGAACACGTCAATTTGACGGTGTGTCCGAACAGAGTAACTGAATTTTGTTGGACATGATAAGGTTAATTATGAGTCGCTCTGAGCTACCATTTCCTTCAACGAATAAGCATTAAACAGTGCAATACTTATTTAGAATAAGGTTCCATAAAAATCTGTTTGACAGACTTCATATTAGATATGAACAGGAAAGAAACCGGGTTTCTCACTCCTGAAGATTTGGGAATGCTGGGCATAAGTTTGGATGATACCAAACTAAAACCCAAATTGGATAAGTGCCAATTGTAGGTTATCCTAGGGATACCAAAGTATAGTACTTATACATCTCACAAGAGAACAATTTAATTGTTGCTCACCATGAGGTTTTCCTAAGAGGAATACCTATATGCAGTGGTAAGTGGGAGGATAGTAAAACTCGATGAAAATCAGAGTAATACTATTCCTGGTACCAATTCCTTAATGGAACATAAATAGTTCATCAAGGATGAAACCATACCAATAATCTTCGAATACACAAGAACCGCGTAGATCGGAGAGAGTCAGAAAACAACCTGGGGTATGGGTTTCTGATCTCACCTCATAAAGATGTTAATCTTATTGAGGTATACCAACTGACTACGTATGAGGAAGTGATACAAGGTATCGAATCCCTATTATGGCAAAGTACCATGAATTCGAAATGAATTCCATGTATATCAACCAGTTTGGATACTAGTTTATGTACCGCAAGGCATTGTGCCTATTGGTACTATATAAGTCTTCAAGGAAGACATACATGGATGGCAACATACCAACGTATAAAGCTAGGCTTTTAGCGGAAAGGTATTGTTATCAACATTATGTTGATTACGACGAAACCTTTTACCTGTTGCCACAGTAAATCCATTTGGATAATGCTTGCTAATGCTGCATGTTTCATTTGTGAAATATGACAGCTGAATGGGAAAATCGCTTTCCTTAAACGGAAACCTTTTGGAGGATGTTTACAACATCCTGTCGGTTTTGTCGTACCAAAACTAGCAAACAAGGTTTGCAGGTTATTCGATCCATATTTGGATTGAAGCAAACATTAGATTCTTAGAATTATCGTTTTGATGTAATCATAATGAAGTATGATTTAATTCAAAACGAAAATGATTCTTGTGTATATAAGGAGGTTAGTGGGAGCGTACTGACAATAAATGTCCTATAAAATAATGATAATATACATCATTTCTTGGAAATGATATTCCCATAACATTATCGGTGAAAGCTTGGCTTTCATGAATAACTCTCCGAGAAATCGTACATTGAAAAATATACGCGACCTGGTGTCTCATACGCTTTGAGCATATGGATTCATAATCAGGCCAATCCATGTGATAATCACTGGATTGATATTAAGAACATACTTTAGTTTCTTAGAGAACTAAAGATGTTGTCTTAATCTATGGAGATAGAGAACTTGAAGTGACTGGGATCACTATTGCAAGTTTCCTAAACCAATAAAATGACTATAAGTCGAAAACGGTACTATACAGTTTGAATAACAGAACAGTGAGCTGGAAATCTTCCAAGCAAGATACTGTTACCGAATAAACAATAAATGCGGGTTATTGCTACAGCCGAGGCAGCAATAGAAGCCATTTGGGTCGATAATAAATCTAATTAGATTAGATATAGTTCTGTTAGCAGCTGAGCTAGGCTACAACACAGGCTAAAGAATTAACGGTCTCATCAAAGATCCAGATACATACTTTGATATTCATCTGATTCGTTCGGATCATACATCGTGGCGATGTGATGATCGAATAAATCGCATCAGATGATAATCATGAAAATCCGCTGACGAAAGTCTTTTCTCAACAGTTTGAGCCAACCGTACATAGTTCGGGTGTAAGACACTCGAGTGACTGGCTATAGGCCAAGTGGGAGATTGTTGGACAATTATGACCCATAGTGTCACTATTTGTACAGATCATGGTGTTGTTGTACAAATTAACTATGTGACAAAGGAGATTGATCTCTAATCATTTGTGATTAGATCACCAAGATGTATAAATGATAGGAGGTCCTTATGATTTGTTCCTGGATTGAAAATGACATGAGACAGTATCAATCCACGAAGGATAAATCATTAAATATCCCTAGTCAGAGTATTATCGAGATTGGACATCGATAAATACGTAAAAGACTAGTATTACACTTGTGAGCATTGTGAGGGCACAACATCATAGTTCTCATATATTTGGGTATAGGATACTCATGCAAGTGTAATAGTGGGATGTGTTTACCGATGGTACGGGAAACAGCTTCGCTCTGGATAGACCCCATCGGAATTCCATTGGTAGTATGACTATGTGTCTATGGAAGTCCAAAATCAGGGTAGGTGTGTTTGGTCTTAACATGAGACTTGCACTGCAAATACTTGTGACAATCAATATACTTTGGTTGTGGTCGTCCAGGGCTTTAACAGGTTCTGTGTACGCCTTTGCTGGGTATATTGAGAATCGTAGTGTGTTGGGTGTGATGTCAAGACGGAAGTGTCACTCCAGTCATATGGAGATGATGATCGCACAGGGATACAGAACTTGTTCTCTAAAAATGTTGCAACCGTCGGGATAATATGACTTGGTCATGATTATCCAATAATAAAGAGACTAGTTGCTCGTAATCCGATATATGATTCGTACGTGGCAGACACTGTACCAGCCCCAGGCCTTGCATGTGATCATCCGATACTGGATCGAAATACGCAATACTACGTATATTATGCCTGATATAGATCACTATATTCCTGTAAGAATATTTCTGGAGAATTGGGCAGGCATGGCGCTTTGCTAGAAGCCAACCTTGTTTTGTAAATCGGTCAAACGTATTACTAGGTGCTTACGTATTCGGATAGTCCGACGACCGTATTTACTGCCAACATATCCGGGGATCTCATGGGTCGCTTCCCGAAGATTCACCGATGACGTATGACTCGCACTTTAATTAATCTGGGATTAATTTAATAAGAGAGAAAATTAATCTGGGATTAATTACAAAGATATTTTATCTGGGATAAAATATCATTAAGAGAGAGAAAACGATTAATTTGGAATTAATCGATAAATTAATATATTCGATATATTAAACGATATTGGATTTCGATTCGAGCCCAGGATTGTTTGCGAGCGCATTCGCATTTCGAATTCGAGTGCCGCACGTAAGTCAAATCAATCGTCAAATCGCTAGTCACATCAAGCGTCAAATCATTAGTCACTTTGAGTGATGTGACAACTTGTCACTTGATTGATTGATTGATGTGACTTGATGGGAGTTGTTGGGAGCTTTTAAAGCTTGTACTCATTTGACTTTTTGAAAGCAAATTTAATATATCTTTATTTGATTTTTTGAAAATCAAATAAGTGTATTGCATACACCTTTTGCAAACAACTTAACACAACTCTCTCTCTTCTCTTTCTTATTCCTCTCACATGTCCAAGAGGTTGAAATTTTCTTCTGGTTTTACCGTGAAAGGCAGTGAGAAAATAAGGGTTTTTGTGGCAAAAATTCCTTAGTACTAGCACACCTTTTGGGTCATACGAAGGTGATAGGGAACTCACTTCATGAGCATAGAATCAACAAGAGAAAGCTTGGAGCTTGGAACTTGGACCATTGCCGAAAATGGAGGACTCAGAAGCAGCCCACTGCCGAGCTTGGAGGAGGCAAAAAATGAAGTTTTTGTTGTCCACCGCGTCGCTCAAACGATCGATGTAAGTATTCCGCAACTTCATTGATTGTATTCACTTTGTATTTTCATTGCTTGAAATGATCTTGGGATGCTTAGACAATTCCAACAGGGACGAGAGTCGCTGTTTTTACCGAAGAGACTTAAGTTTAGGAACTACCCTTCAGGTATGTACTTAAATTAGGAAACTGTTATAATGTACCTAGTTTGACTAGAAACATTATCTCTATATCAGAGTATAACTCGTTGCGGGTATACCTTTATATTCTAGAACACTAAAGTGTTTTATTTTATAAAGATGATATTGAGATAAACACATTAGATGTGAATAACAATATTTATATTTTGAATATAAATGAATCTCAAACGTATAACATGACAAACAAATAGCTCAAACTGAATAAATCAGTTGAGACTTAAAAGTGGCATTGTTGTCTGGGACAAATTAAACAAGACTCATATATCCACACTTTCAAAGAGTGGGTACTATGACAGATTTGATTCTATTCAAATGATGTCTACTAATCTAGTTTATTGGGCAAATGCCTAAAACACCTTTTACTTGGTAAAAGTACAAGTGCCACCGATCTGTTAGCCCTCATTCATAGTGATGTGAGTGGGCCCATATCTAGCTAGGCTAGAGGTGGATATGAACATTTCGTAACCTTTACGGATGTGGCATCACGTTATGGTTATGTGTTTCTTGTGAAACATAAATCGGAAACTTTTGATAAATTCAAGGAGTTTCGAAACGAAGTAGACAGACAGATCGGCTAAAGTATAAAACCGTCACGGTTAGACCATGATGGAAAATACTTAAGCAACAAGTTTCTCAAATACTTGAAAGAGTATAGTATTCTTTCATAGTGGACTCCTCCCGGAACACCTCAATTGAGCGGTGTGTCCGAACGGAGAAACCGAGTTTTGTTAGACATGATAAGGTTAATTTTGAGTCGCTCTGAGCTACCATTTTCCTTCTAGGGATACATATTAAACAGTACAAAACTTATTTTGAATAAGGTTCCATAAAAATCTGTTAGACAGACTTCGTATTAGATATGAACAGGAAAGAAACCGGGTTTTCTCATTCCTGATGATTTGGGAATGCTAGGCATATGTTAGGATGATACCAAACTAGAACCCAAATTGGATAAGTGCCTAATTTGTAATTGGTTATCCTACGGTAACCAAAGTATAGTACTTATACAACTCACGGAGAATAATGTAATTGTTGCTCGCCATGCGGTTTTCCTAAGAGGAATACCGATATGCAGTGGTAAGTGGGAGGAAAGTAAAACTCGATGAAAATCGGAGTAATACTGTTTCAGGCATCGATTCCTTAATGGAACACAAATAGTTCATCAAGGATGAAACTATACTAATAATCTTCGAATACACAAGAACCGCGCAAGTCGGAGAGAGTCGGAAAATAACCTGGGAGGTATGGGTTTCTGATCTCACCTCGTAAAGATGTCAATCTTATTGAGGAAGAAAAACCGGCTACGTATGAGGAAGTGATACAAGGTATCGACTCCCTATTATGGCAAAGTGCCATAATTTCCGAAATGGATTCCATGTATACCAACCAAGTTTGGACACTGGTTGTTGTACCGGAAGGCATTGTGCCTATTGGTACTATATAAGTCTTCGAGGAAGACATACATGGATGGCAACATACCAACGTACTAAGCTAGGCTTGTAGCGAAAAGGTATCGTTATCAACATTGTGTCGATTACGATGAAACCTTTTATCCGTTGCCATGATTAAATCCATTTGGATAATGCTTGCTAATGCTGTATGATTCATTTATGAAATATGGCAGCTGAACATCAAAATCGTTTTCCTTAAACAGAAACCTTTTGGGGGATGTTTACAACATCCTGATTGTTTTGTTGTACCTAAACAAGCAAACAAGATTTGCAAGTTAATTCGATCCATTTATGGATTGAAGCAAGCATTGCGTTCTTGGAACCAGCGTTTTGATGTAATCATAATGGTATATGATTTAATTCAAAACGAAAATGATTCTTGTGTATATAAGGAGGTTAGTGGGCGAGCACTGATAATGATTGTCCTATATAATGATGATATATCATTTCTTGAAAATGATATTCCCATAATACGATCGGTGAAAGCTTGGTTTTCATGAAAATTCTCCGTAGACTACTTGGGAGAGATAACCTTTATTCTAGGAATAAAGATCTACTGGGATAGATCTAAAAGTTGTTGACACTGACTGAGAAATCATACATTGAAAAAAAATGTACGCGACTTGGTGTCTCATATGCTTTGAGCATATGGAGTCACAATCAGGCCAATCCAAGTGATGGTCACTGGATTGATGTTAAGAACATCCTTAAGTATCTTGGATGAACTAAAAATGCTTTCTTCAGTTATGGAGAAGGAGAACTTGAAGTGATTGGGTTCACCGTTGCAAGTTTCCTAACCGATAATAACGACTATAAGTCGTAATAAAGGTACTATATAGTTTGAATAACGAAACAGTGAGCTGGAAATCTTCCAAGCAAGATACTGTTACCGAATAAACAACAAAAGTGGAATATTCCTGCAGCTGAGGCAGCAATAGAAGCACTATGGATCTAAATAATCCTAATTGGATTAGGAGTAGTTCTGTTAGCAGCTGAGCTAGGCTACAGCACATGCTAAAGAATTAATGGTCTCATCAACGATCCAAGTATATACTTCAACTATTCATCTGATTCGTTCGAATTATACATTGTGGCGATGTCATGATCGAATAAATCGCATCAGATGATAACTTTGCAAATCCGCTGACGAAAGCATTTTCTCAGCAGAAGTTTGAGTGACCCGTACATAGTTCAAGTGTAGGACACTTGAGTGATTGGCTATAGTCCAAGTGGGAGATTTTTGGACAATTATGACCCATAGCATCACTATTTGTACAGAACATGGTGTTGGTGTACAAATTAACTATGTGAGAAAGGAAATTGCTATTTTATCATTTATAATTGGATTACCGGGATATATAAATGATAAAAGTCCATATGATTAGTTTCAGATTAATAAGATATGAGACAGTATCAATCCATGAAGGTTTAATCATTAAAATATCCATAGTCGTGTATTATCGAGATTGGACGTCGATAATGCGGAATAGACTAATATTGCACTTGTGCGTGTTATAGGAGCATAAAGACATAGTTCTCATATATTTGGGTATTGGATACTCATGCAAGTGTAATAGGAGGTTGTGTTTACCGATGGTACGGAAACAGCTTCACTCTGGATAGACCCCTCAGAATACCATTGGTAGTATGACTATGTGTCTATGGAAGTCCGAATCAGGGTAGGTGTATTTGGTCTTAACCTGAGACTTACACCGCTAATACTTGCGACAATCAATATACTTTGGTTTTGGTCCTCCAGAGCTTTAACAGGTTCTGTGTTCGCCTCTTCTGGGTATATTGAGAATCGTATTGTATTGGGTGTGATGTCAAGATGGAAGTATCACTCCAGTCATAGTGGAGATGATGATCACGTAGGATAAGGAACTGGTACTCTTATATGCTGCAGCTATTGGGATAATATGACTAGGTCATGTTTATCCTATTATATAGACTAGTTACCAGAGATCCGATATGTGCTTCGTATAGGGCAGACACAATTCCAGCCCCAGGCCTAGCACGTGACATCTGATACTGGATCGCAATACGCAATACTACGTATACTTCGCCTGATATAGATTACATATTCCTTTAAGAATATTTCTGGAGAATTGGGTAGGCACGGTACTTTGCTAGAAGCCAACCATATCTTATAAATTGGTAAAAACGTAGTACTATGTACGTACGTGTTCGGATAGTCGGACGACCGTATTTACTGCCAATATATCTATGGATCTCATGGGTCGCTTCCCGAAAATTGACCGATGACGTATGACTCGCACATAATTAATCTGGGATTAATTATAACATAGAGAAAATTAATCTGGGATTAATTACGGAGATATTTTATCTGGGATAAAATACTATTTAAAGAGAGAGAGCGATTAATTTGGAATTAATCGATAAAATAATATATTCAATATATTATACGAAATAAGATTTCGACGCGGAATTAAAATTGGATTTTAATTCGGGCAAATGAGTTAATTTAGAATTAATTCGCTAGCGACGTGAATAGTAATTTTGCTAGGCATAATTATTTAATTAAATTTGATTTAATTACGTCGCAACGGAAAATTCGTTAATTCGGAATTAGTGAACCCGAGCCCGGGAGTGTTTGCGGGCCCACTCGCATTTCGAATTAAGTGGGGCCCACAAGTCACATCACGTGTCACATCATTAGTCACTCAAGTGATGGATGTCTTGTCACATTTTGGTGATTGACACCTTGTCATTTTTTGTGAGTGATGTGAGTTGTTGAAAGACTTTGAAGTCTTGTACCATTTTTTGAAAAGTGGGATTTTTGTTATTTGTTTTTGAAATCAAAAACCAAACACAACTCATCATCTTCTCCTCTCTCTCATTCGGCCAAGGGCCATTTTTTCTCTCTTTTGCTTCTCCTTTGCTGAGAGCAACACAAGGGGAAATAGAAAAATTGTGGCAACTTTTCAAGAGTGCTAGCACACCAAATGGGTCTTACAAATGTGATAGGGAAACCCATTCATGAGCTTGGAATCTCAAATCAAAGCTTGGAGCTTGAAGACAACACATGGAGCATAAAAAGAGGGCATGACCGAGAGCTTCATCCATGGAGCAGAAATTTTTGTTGTTCTTCGCATCGCAAAAGCGATCAAAGTGAGTATTCCGCAACTTTACTTTGTTGTATTCGCACTTTTCATAGCTTAAATTGATCTTGGTTTGACCTAGAAAACCCATCAGACTCGTATAGACGTGTATGTGTTTATAGCGGATAAACACTGAATGACTCACCGAAGATTCTTAATGGATGCTACACCAACGTCAATAAGAATCTTCTCGGGTTGAGGGAGCATGGTGATTTTTTAACTTGAGATACCACTGTGGATATCTGAGTTATCCTCCACACTTATATGGCAGTTACGTCATCGATCTATTTAGATTAGACCTCCGCATGTTCGTTGGGTGTGGACTGATGCTCATGATATAATGTGTGTATCAAGATAGGATCCGTCAGCTCTGTGTATAGAGCATAGGTATTCAATATGGAATTAGCAATCTGTTAAATCCATTGACCCATGGTACACTGTAGAAATTAGTTCTAAGTTTTATTTGAGGGATTGCTAATAGAAACGTCGACGTGATTATATCTATCAAGATTTGATGTTTGTATCTGTATCTCTGGATTAATCCGAATACCTGTGACAGAGGAATTATACGTATGCAGTGACCTCGACCTGTATGATTCAGAGAGTTTATCCGTGTTCGTCATAATTTACGGGTGGGTGAATTATGGACACGAAATTTGATTTCGTGACGGATGTGCCTGAATCTAGAGAGTCTCACTAATGAAATTTACTCGTAGAGCACTAGGGAAACTGTTATGAATAATACTGATTATTTATAACTCGTTTAATGGTTAAACGAAAAATACATGTATTCGGGACCTAACAGTCATTTCTAAAATTAATGTGTGTTTTATTTAATACTTGATTTTATTAAATACACATTAATAAAATATCAAATTATGATATTTGACTTATATCATTGATATATGTATTTGAGATATTTATTTGTAAATATAATACATATATATAAGATATTTAAATTTATTAATTAATTATTTAATTGTTAAATAATTAAATTAATTTATAAAATAAATATCTTTAAGTAATGATTTCAACTTTATGAAGTTGGAAATGGCTTATTCTAATTGGAACACATTTTGACAACTTTATTAAAGTTAAAGTGTTTCTTTAATTAAGCCAAAATGTGTGCCAATTGAATTAATACAAAAATAAAGTAAATGTTATTTTATTTTTTGGTTGAAAAATCGGCAAGTTGCAATTGTGATACAAAATTGGCTTTGTTTCATTTTTTCCAACACTAAGACAACTTCAACAAAAATTACAAAGAGAGAATTGAGAGCATTTTGGAAAGGAAAAGAAAAGAAAGGCAAAATTTGATTTTGTAAGTTATTTTCTTTATTCTTCTTCACGAAAAATTATTTCATAATTCTAAGCTTCAATTGTGTAGTTAAGATCATTCCTCTACTCTTTTAGTTTGTAATTAAATTTGTTGGATTCTTGTTGGATGTGTTGATGCATGTAGAATTAATTTATTTGCTTATTAATGTAATTAAGCTTAATAAATTATTTAGAAAATTAAAGTTGTCATTCTAGAGTTAATTAGCCATTCATAATTAGCCTAGAATTATTCTTGATTAATTTCATGATGGTGAGAATTAATTGGTGTGGTAATTTGAAGATTAAAGTATTGAATTTTATTAATTTAGTGTAAATTGCCCAATTTGAGTGATTTGTGAAATTAGGGTTCTTAACCCACTCAAATTTTGGGGCTTTTCATATATATGCTTTAATTTGATGCATGTAAAATTTGGGATTAATTGGAGTTGATCTTGATGTGTTTTGAATAAATTGGGCCAAATTATAATTAATTAAAATTCTGGGCTGTTTTGTAAATTCTGGAAAAATTCTAGGCAGTTTTCGCAAATCTGAAAAAGTTTCTGGTTTTGTTGCAAAATTGTAAAAATTATTTTGGGATTGATTTGGAATCAATTAAATATGTAATTGACATATTTAAAACTAAAATAATTAATTTGTAAATAGTTTTGGGTAATTTTGTAATTAAAAGAAATATGATTTATTGGGTTGTAATTTCATAATTTAAGTATTGGTTAATTAAATAAATAAGTTTATTTAATTGTTCCAAGAAAAAATTTTGAAATCGGAAAAATCATTTTTCCTTGTTCCGTTGCGTTAACCCTGTAATTCCTAATAAAACCCCAACAGCTTTGACCCCTGGGTTTTGTTCCCGAACCACCTAGTGGGTTTTGTTCCCGAATTGAGTTGATGGCGAGGCGCTTTGACCCCTGGGTTTTGTTCCCGAACCACCGAGTGGGTTTTGTTCCCGAATTGAGTTGAGTTGAGGGCGAGGTGCTTTGACCCCTGGGTTTTGTTCCCGAACCACCGAGTGGGTTTTGTTCTCGAATTGAGTTGAATTGTTGGTGCTTTAGTCTTTTTGACTCTTCGATCCACTGGGGAGTTTTTTTTTCTCCCTTTTTTTTAAGGACAAGATGTTTCGACTTCTGGGATTCTTTCTTTAACCGTTGATAGCGTGGTGAGGCACTTCGCCCCCTGATTCGTCCTCATTCTCGAGGTTGTTCTCCGTCCTTGGAGTTTCTCACTCCTGCTGCTCTTCCTTTTCTTCAAAGCCTGCAAACATAAAAAAAAAATTACATGTATATGACGTGTATGCATGTATGCGTGGATGCACTTTATATTCCGATGGGTTAGGCCTTCCTTGTGCTCTTTGGTGTCCTTCACCTATAAATGCCTTTGGTCGCCCCCTAGGCCTGCTTACAATTTCCTTCAGTCATTCTACTACGCTCCTCACTTGCAATTAAAATTTTGGGGTTTTCACATGTACAAAGATTAAATGAATTGTCTTTGTCGAATTAATGTCAAACACGCTTATGTCATGCATGTTATGATGTAAACTAAAAAACAAATTCGAGCAAGTACGCAAAATAATGTTTTTATGACTAATAAATGCAGGACTACAAAAATAAATGTCTTTGTCATCTGCAGCCTTATCTTCTTCAGTTTTCTTGGTTTCTTCGAGCGTCAGATTCTCCAACTGCAGTAGTTCTTCTTTCTATTCATTCTTCTCTTTGACACTGCTCGAGAAGTTTTCCCAGGAATCTATCCCTTGCCCTGTTTCATCTTCACTACTGCTGCCCCATATCTTCATGTAAAAGGTTTGGTGGTAAATGGTTTGGAGGACAAGGCTTTCGAGTAGGCCGGAGCTAATCATGTAGGTAAGTGGTGAAACAGAGTGGCAGTTGGGTATAGGGTTTCTGTGTGTATCTAGTTGTTCTTTTTCTGGGTCGGGTATTTTATGGGTGTCAATGAGGTTCTGGATCTCATGCCTGAGGCTGGTGCAGTTGTCAGTTTCGTGGCCTTTCTGTTGGTGGAAGTGGCAGTATAGGTTTAGGTCGAAGTAGTGTGGCACATGGTTGGGAATTGGTCTAGGTTCTAAAGGTTTCAGAAGATCTTGCCTCTTCAGCTTTTCTAACACATTTGACAAAGGTCTACCCAAATTGGAGAATCGTCTGTTTCCGATGGCAGCGACCTCAACATGAGCGGGCATGGTCTCTGAAGGGCCCCCAATGGTCCTTCTATTCTGGTTGTAAAACTTCCGATTCTCTGCATTTTCCTCCTCCTCGATATCCATGACAGTTTCCCTCAACTGTCGAAAATCGCTAATCATAGAGGTCATCCTCCTCATTTTGTTATAAATAGAGGGCTTGGTGCCCTTAATGATCATCTTGATTTGGTCCTTCTCCGAGGGCCGAGTCTGCATTTTCAAGAGCTGGCTTCTCCAGCGATCTACATAATCTTTGAAGCTCTCCTCCGGCTTTTGTTTGGTATTCTCCAAGTCACAGAGCGACAAGTCAATCTCCAAATCTGTGACATACTGATTCAGAAAGGCCTCTGCTAATGCCCTCCAATCATCCTTGACCTTTCTCTCCAGGCCATGATACCATACAACAGACGCCCCCTCTAGTGACATCCCAAACATCTTCTGAACCTGACGCTTCGACAGACACACCGAACTCATCACGGAAATATACTGTCGGAGATGGGCCCTCGGATCCCTGTTCTCGTTGAACTTGGCTATGTCGGGCATCTTGAACTGAGAAGGCAGCTACTCCTCGAAAGTTATCACATCGTAGTCTAGTAAATCTTCATGTTTACCCTTTAGCTTGCGGGTAACGGACTCTACCTAATCCCTGAGTTTCTGTAATTCTGCCTGAGATCCGGTTACTCTTCCTATGGCATTCTCTGCCATGTCATCATCAAAAACATGGATCTCATCACTTACCCTATTCAGAGGCTCCTCATGCCTGACATTCTCATTGTTTTCTATTCCCCCTGCGCGGGGCACTGTCAAACTGGCCACGGCGGTGGCTAAAGCTTGCAACTGCTCAGTAATCTTAGTGATGTTGGTATCTAATTGGTCCATGCGAGAACTTTCATTATCTGACTCACTCATGTTTGCTAACTATTTTTTAACGAGTCTTCCTTCTTCTCTAACCCAACAGATATCTATGATGGTTGTTGAAACTATGAGTTAGCATGATCCGTGTATGCGTGCGATGCATGAGATATATAAGATACATGTGGTTATCAACACAGAATATATCCTTCCGACCTTATTCCTCTGTCAATCGTGGTAAGTCTACTTTTGGTACTAGATATGGCTTATTCTATGCACCAATGTACGGTACACAAAATCGCTCTCTCCTATGCTACGGGGTGAACCTTGGTCACTTCAGTCCCTTTCCATCGGTAAAAGACAAAGACCGCCAATTTACAACATGGACTAAGCCTATTATGGGGATCGTGCCATTGTCCAGAAATGACGAATTGGGCTTTCAGCAACCGCGGTCATGGGGATGAACTTAGAGGTATCCAAAGTGAACAAATATGTCGTAACAAGGCGTATCCTTCCTGGATGAAAGCCAGTGTGGATATCGGATTCATGCTTCTAGCATATTTGAATTATGATTGGAGTTTCTAAGCCCGTCAAGGTTTCCATACAAGTTGGCCCATTATCATTTTAAAGCATTCAATCATATTATCGCGAGGTGCAAACATGTCCTAGTTGAAAAGGCCCAACATGTTTATACTTTTGCGATAATGAGGCTAAACAACTTCAAATGATATGGGGCCCAAACATAAAGTGGCCCATCACCATTTTGAAAACTTTTTGCCCAAAAAAATCATAAGGTATAAACTCGTTCCAGTTTAAATGGCCCAACAAGTTCGTATCTTATGATTGAGAAGTCCAAATGGATCCAAATGATGATGGTCCCAAACACAAGCATAAAGGGTAGCTTCTATAGGATATATGACTATGGTACATATGTGGGCTTATAGGGGTATGGATAAAAGGCTCCCGTCGGCGAAGGGTTGCCCACAATTAGGTCTCCCTACTCAAGGGTTCAAGCAACCAAATGAGTGCACCATTTTTTATACCCTAAGGTACGTGCCAACGAGTGATGATGCCATATAACAATCCGCCGCCTCTAGCGAAAGCGACTTCACGATACATAACGCCATCATGGAAGAAAAAAGGTATGCAATATATGAGACTAGGTTAACTAAAGCAAAAACCACAGACATTTCAAGGCATTATTTCGTGGGCGATTCTCTATCCCCAGTGGAATCGCCAGACTGTAGAAAAAATGATGTATTTTATTAAGTTATTTAGGGAAAGACTTTGTGTAATTTTGGTGGGGATTGGATTCAAAATATTTTTAAATTTGGAAGGGGATTTGGCATGTGATTAAATTATTTTTGGATTGGGCTTGGGCGAAATGGGCTTTCATGGGTTGCGGGGGTTGCATGGGTTTTGGGTCGAGGCTAAATTTTAAAACAAAGGTCGACTAAGCGAACCCGAGGCTAAAAAAATGAGTTAATTTTGATAAGGAATTAATTTTTTGAATTTTACCTTCCGACGACTGTTTCCCGTGACTTCCATAACTTATCGGGTAGTGCCTCCATACGAGGCTCATCATTGGGCTTTATGCAAAAATGCAGTGTCTACAGTTAGAATGTCTAACCAACCTTATGCTTTGTGTTTGGGTAGCATAATGTATGTCATATTTTGTACGAGGCCTGATATCAGTTTCACTATTAGCGTAACTAGTAGATATCAGTCCAATCCAGGTAATGACCATTGGATGGCTATTAAATATATCATGAAGTATCTTAAAGGTACTAAGGATAAGTTGATTATATATGGAGGAAATGAACTGCAAGTTAATGGGTATACGGATTCCGACTTCCAATCGGATCCCGATGATAGAGAGTCTACATCTGGATTCGTCTTTACCCTTAACGGAGGTGCAATTTGCTGGAAGAGTTTCAAACAGGGGTCAACAGCAGATTCTACCATAGAGGCAGAATACATTGCAGCTTCTGAAGCCGCAAAGGAACCTGTATGGATTAGGAACTCTATCACAGAATTGGGAGTGGTCTCAAGTATCGAGAATGTGATTCCGTTATACTATGATAATACTTGAGCCATTGCGCAAGCGAAGGAACCGAGGGCGCATCAGAAGTCGAAGCATGTTGAACGCAAGTACCACATCATTCGAGAGATTGTGTTGCAATGGGACATTATCGTGTGCAATGTACCGAGTGAAGATAATGTAGCAGACCCGCTTACAAATGCCATACCTCCAAAGTTATTTGATAAACATGTGGAGTCGATGGGTATTAGATACAATCTATATAGGCACTAGAGCAAGTGAGAGATTTTGTTAGGGTTTGTGCTCAGAGCGCTAATTCTCTGTTGTATTTCATTGCAAATACTTTTGTAAACATTTTATTATGAATAAAATAAACAGTTTCTATAATATAATATATCTCTTTATATGGTAAAGACGTTGTTGACCATAGAATGATTAGTTATGATACAGTTGCAAAAGCGTCGCAACTGACATTGAGTTGTATCATAACATTGTCATTCTTAGACTATTTCTGGTCAAGTTTTACACTACTTGGTCAGTAAAGTAAACCCGTTGAGACTGATACATGTCGTGTAATGGAATAATAGATTCCAGTGGTTTCTCTATGAACCATGAGTCTTGGAGACTCGCATAGACATGTAGGTATTTATAGCGGATAAACACTGAATGACTCATCGAAGATTCTTAATGGATGGTACACCAACGTCAATAAGAATCTTCTCGGGTTGAGTAGCATAAGTGATTCTTCAACTTGAGATATCACTGTGGGCACATGAGACATCTTCCACATTTAGATTACAGTCACGTCACCGACCTATTAAGGTCAGACCTCCGCTTGTTCCTTGGTAGTTGACAGATCCTCAGGGTGTCCTGTGTGTGTCAATATAGGATCTGTTAGTTCTGTATACAGAGCAAATGTAGTCCATATATGTTTAGCAATCAGATAAAAATCATGGGCCCGTAGTACACTTTACAAGTGAGTTCTAAGTGTTCTTTTAGAGATTGCTAATATATACATCGACGGGATTGTCCCTATAGATATTTGACGTTTACATCTATATCTTTGGGATAAATCCGGATACCTGTGACGGAGAAATTAAACATATGCAATTACCTCGACCTGTATGATTCAGCGAGTTTATCCGTGGTCGTCATAATTTACGGGTCGGTGAATTATGGACACGAAATTAGATTTCGTGATGGATATGTCAGAATCTAGAGAGTCTCACTAATGAAATATACTCGTAGAGCATTAGGACAACTCTTATGAATAATTTTGATTATTTATAAATCGTTTAACGGTTAAAAGAAAGATACATGCTTTAGGGGCCGAACCGTCATTTCCTAATTAGTTTGTATTTGTATTTAATATATGATATTATTAAATACACATTAATTAATTGTCAAATTACGATATTTGACATATATCATTATTATATGTATTTGAGATATTTAAAGTAAATAATAATATATATATTTGAGATATTTGTATTTAATTAATTATTTAATTATTAAATAATTAAAATAATTAAAATATAAATATCTAACATTATGATAAAGTTAGGAAATGATTACAATATAAATGTTTGACTTTTGCATTAAAGGAAATGGTTATCAAAATGGTTTTGACTACTTAGAAATTTGTTTTAATTTGTTGAAATTTAGAAAAAAAAAAAAATTTTGGATGCATTTTTCGGCCAACCCTAATAGTGTTTAAAGTGTTAAATTTTTTCATTTGCTTCACTTTATCTCAGCCTCCATAAACATAAACAAAAGAAGTTTGAGAGAAAAAAAAAAGAAGAAAAATGAAAGGAAATCAAGAAAAGCTTGGAAATAAGTAAGTATTTCCAACTTGTTATTTGTAGGAAAAATGTTCCTCTTGTTTTTGGCTACATCCTATGTTGTTCTTAAGTTTTCCTACTCTTTCTTCTTTGTGTTTTTGATGGTTTGAAGTTTGATGATAGGGCTTTGTATATATGGTGAACAAAGAAAGCTTCTAAAGTGTTAGTAAGCATTCTTTTGATCATTTGATTATCTAGTTGCCATTCTAGAATTTTTAGGCCACTCATTGATGACCTATAATTTTTCTAGAGTTATTTCAAAGTGGTGAGACTTGTTTGGTGTGGTAGAGACTTGATTGAAGTGTTGGATTCATTTGATTTGGTGTAATTTGTCCAATTTGAAGAAATTATAAATTTAGGGTTTATACCCTTTCTAAATTTAAGGTTTTTCATATATTTGATGTATTATGATGTGTATATGATTAATGATTAATTTTGGGTTGATTGGATTTGATCTTGACATGTTTTGAACAAGTAAAGAGCAAAATGCACAATATGCCCACCAAAGGGACCTCACGACAATTTTGGACTTTTATAGGGTTTTTGTTGCAATTTATAATCTCATGTATTGGAAATGTTGGAAATCATTTTAGAACTGATTTGGAATCATCCAATTTTTTTTTTTTTGATAATTTGAGGACTAAAATGAACAAAAAGCAAAGTTAAGGGGTCAAACGGTAATTTATACGAAATGTGATTTCTTGGGTAAAATTTCAGTTTTCAAGTATTGGGTAATTAAAATAAATATGTTTATTTAATTGATCCAAGAAAAATTATTGAAATCGAAAATTTGGATTTTCCTCGTTCCGATGCGTTACCCGGTAATACCACTTAAAATCCCTACACATGCAACTTGAACTCCACTACAAATATTCCAACAGTGATATATGAATATGATGTTTCCTGTATTGCACAAATTAGAGGATGGTACATCAAGGAATACAAAACCAAGTACATCTCGCCAAAGGTCTTCTACACTCTTGACCTCCAACAGAGCAAACAAATTGATGTCAAGCAAATATATTCTACTGATAACTTTACATATTTTTTTATCCAAGCTTTAACGACATCATCTTTTGAGAAGCTTATATATAACATTGACATGCAGTGACTCAGTAAATTATCTCTAATATATCTTTTGAAGGGGAGCATTTCATCAGATGGGCCTATTCATTGAGGTGAAGTGTTTGGGTTTTAGCGCGGGCGCAGCAGAAGCTCGCGGTTCGAGCGAAATCATAATTTTAAAACTTTTAAAATTACCGAATAAATTACTCGATATCAAATATGAATAATTTATTCATATTTCACCTGAACATATTTATTCAATATCAAATAACGACATAAATAGTTAAGAAACATCGCGAAACGTTTACGAAAACATTTTTCCGTAAAATGACATAAAACACGTTTTTGACCGAACCGACCACCCAATGCACATGGAGGCTGCCCAAGTCAGCCCCAACAGTACTAGGGCAGTTCATGGGCTGTCCGAACAGTGACCAATTTACTGCTTGGGCAGCCGTCACCCGGTTGGCTCAAAAGTCACCCGGTAACGCCGTTTTTCGCCGTTTTCAATTATTTCAACTCCGAAACAATTTCCGGTAATTGTTCCAATACCCAAAACACATCCAATACATTTATATAAAATAATTTTCATCACCATAAACTCAGTTTTCCAGATCTGATCCAGAAACCAAAAATATAAAAAATTTCATGCTTTAATTCAATTTTCTTAATATTAATCACATTAATCACATCACCAATCCAAGCCACCACTAATGAAGCACCCCACGAATAATTCTAGGCATTATAAGAGTGGTCATAACACTCTAGAATGGCAACATTGTTGGGTTTCTAAGGACAATCCCAAGAACATTAAGCATAAAAGAAGTGTGAGTACTCAATGAAGTAGCGGAAATACTTACAATGATCGGAATGGATGTAGGTGTAGAGTTTAAAACTTTTCCTTTGAGTTTCATGTTGAGCTTCCAAGCTTGATTCTTGAATTCCAAACTCATGGGAGTAGTTTCCCTATCACCTTTGTATGATCTTTGATGTGCTAGCAATGGAGATTTTTTACAACAAAATTTCCCCTAGGCTTCTTGCAGCTCTCGGCAATTTGAAGTTTTGGAGAGTGTAGACACTTGCATTTTTTCATGAGCCCGATGATGAGCCTCGGTCGGAGGCACTACCCGATAAGTTACGGAAGTTGCGGGAAATGGACGTCGGAAGGGGAAATTCAAGACAAGTACGTCATCAGATATAATTCACATGTTCACTGCGTTTGTGTTCGTGCCGCATTCGGAAACACGTTCGAACGACAAACAGATTGTGGGCGTTCGTGTAGCGCTCGAAGAAGCATTCGAATGACCATCGGTATTTCGGTTTTACTGCTAGCCATACGCCCAAGCCCATCCAAAGCCCATTTAGCCCACCAAGACCAATCCAAAAATAATTAAAACACTTAAAATACATGTCACAAATTAAATCAAATCCTAAATTAAATAAAACAAATCACCTTCCTAAACTAAATAAATCAAATCAAATCAAAATAAATCCCCTTTCTAAACCAAAAAAATCAAATCCAATCACCTGCTAAAATAAATATATCCCCACCAAAATTACACAAGATCCTTTCCTTTAATAAATTAATTAATCACCTCTCTTATTGGCATGATTCCCTTCCTTACCTAGAAACCATAGTGCACCATTATAAAAGAAACCAAAATTCCAAACCCTCAACCCCTTAGAGACTCACAACAACCTTCAAGAAAGAAAACATAAGAAAATAATAGAAAACCCTAAGCTCTCTCTTCTCTTAGACATTCATTCCTCTCTCTAGAGCACATTCACACCCAAACACCAAGAAGAAAACACTCTCAACCACCGAAAACTGCAACACCAAAATACTCATCCATCACCGAAAATCACACCCAAAACAGTCCCCTACATCACCGAAAAGTGCCCGTAAAATAGTCTTTAAAACAGTCCTAAAATCATCAAAACCAGCCCTAAAAATAACCACCAAACAGCGGCAAAGGAACAGCTAAAAACAGCGAGGAAATACCAAGAAATGAGCAGTGAAAGCAGCGGAACGGTGAAGGAAAATAGTAGACCAGAAAACCAGAAAAGTTGAGGAGCAGTAACCCTTCCGGCGACGATGTGACGTACTTCCGATGAGCAACTTAAAAGGTAAGACCTAAGGGCACCCTTCATTACTCTTTATTTTTTAGTTTGGATGCGACACGCTCGGTTGGATATGAAATATGTCCAACCGGGTGTGCGAGGTCCTATATCAAAGATGACCAAATTCTTGGTCACATCTTTCTTTAACGTTCCTTAATCTATTTATCGCACATTTATTTCATATTATTAGCTCTTTATCATTCCGCATGTTTCTTTCTTTTTTTATGTGTTGTTATATGCATTATCATACTTCATGTCCATTTTTATGATTGCATTGTGTTAACGCTTGAATGTTGCCTCTCGTGGTATATCGGATGGAAACCCAGACATAAATTCCGTAGCCGAATCCGAATGGACGATAGTGCGGTCTGTATTTGGGATACAACTCCACGTACCACTTGGGGAAACATTCCGCATGTGTTTACTGCATTATGGATGCCACTTTTGTTGGACAATTATGACCCATAGCATCACTATTTGTACAGATCATGGTGTTGTTGTACAAATTAACTATGTGACAAAGGAAATTGCCCTTTTTATCATTTGTAATTAGATTACCAAGATGTATAAATGATGAAAGGTCCTTATGTTTAGTTCCGGATTGAGATGATATGAGACAATATCAATCCACAAAGGTTTAATCATTAAATATCCCTAGTCGGAGTATTATTGAGATTGGACATCGATAATGCGTAAAAGACTAGTATTACACTTTTGCGCGTTGTGGGAGCATAACGGCATAGTTCTCATAGATTTGGGTATTGGATACTCATGCAAGTGTAATATGAGGTTGTGTTTACCGATGGTACGGAAACAGCTTCGCTCTGGATAGACCCCTCGGAATTCCATTGGTAGTATGACTATGTGTCTATGGAAGTCTGAATCAGGGTAGGTGTATTTGGTCTTAACCTGAGACTTGCACCGCTAATACTTGCGAAAATCAATATACTTTGGTTTTGGTCGTCCAGGGCTTTAACAGGTTTTTTGTACGCCTCTTCTGGGTATATTGAGAATCGTAGTGTATTGGGTGTGATGTCGAGATGGAAGTATCACTCCAGTCATAGTGGAGATGATGATCACGTAGGATACGGAACTGGTGCTCTTATATGCTGCAGCTATCAGGATATTATGACTAGGTCATGTTTATCCGATTATAGAGACTAGTTACCAAAGATCTGATATGTGCTTCGTACGGGGCAGACACATTTCCAGCCCCAGGCCTTGCACGTGACATTCGATGCTGGATCGAAATACGCAATACTACGTATACTACGCCTGATATAGATCACATATTCCAGTAAGAATATTTCTGGAGAATTGGGTAGGCACGGTGCTTTGCTAGAAGCCAACCATGTCTTGTAAATCGGTAAAAAAGTAGTACTAGGTACGTACGTGTTCGGATAGTCCGACGACCGGATTTACTGCCAACATATCCGGGGATCTCATGGGTCGCTTCCCGAAGATTCACCGATGACGTATGACTCGCATATAATTAATCTGGGATTAATTATAACAGAGAGAAAATTAATTTGGGGTTAATTACGGAGATATTTTATCTGGGATAAAATACTATTTAAAGAGAGAGAACGATTAATTTGGAATTAATCGATAAAATAATACATTCGATATATTATACGAAATTGGATTTTGACGTGGAATTGAAATCAGATTTTAATTCAGGCGAATGAGTTAATTTAGAATTAATTCATTAGCGATGTGAATAGTAATTTTGCTAGGCAAAATTATTTAATTGAATTTGATTTAATTACGTCGCAACAGAAAAATTCGTTAATTCAGAATTAGCGAACCCGAGCCCGGGAGTGTTTGCGGGCGCACTCGCATTTCGAATTCAAGTGCGGCCCACAAGTCACATCAAGCGTCAAATCATTAGTCACTTTGAGTGATGTGACAACTAGTCATTTGTGAGTGATTGATGGTAGTGGTTGTAGGCATAAATGCCTTGACTTTTTGAAAGCAAAAATTGGTATTAGTTTTTGGAAATCTAATACACACCACACTTAACACATTTTCTCTCTTCTCTCCTCCAACTCTCTCGGCCAAGGGCCTTTTTCCTCTTCATTTTTCTGCTACTGCCGAGACTTGAAGAAGAAGCTTAGGGAATTTTGCGGCAAAATTTCCGAGGTGCTAGCACGCTTTAGGAGTCTTGTGAAGGTGATAGGGAAACCCACCCGTGGGCATGGAATGCACACCAAGCTTGGAGCTTGGAGATGACCGAAAATGGAGCACAAAAACAGTGAAAATGGAGAGCCTCTAGGAGTCCAAGCTTGAAGAATTTTGTTGTTCCTCGCATCGCCAAATTCGATCAATGTTTGTATGATTCTGCCATTCTTCATTGTTGTATTCGCACATGTTTCTTGCTTGAAATAGATCTTGGGACTAACCTAGAAACCCAACAATGGTATCTTGAGCCATTTTGAGCATGAAATTGAAATTAGGGTAAAATTGGGCAAAATTGATTTGAGCATGTTTGAGTGAAATTGATTGTTTGGATATGCTTAAATGATGATAACATAGTTGTGGGAACACAGGAATTTGGGCGACGTAATGCTGTTCCAGGATCGGGGGCCTAGTTGGGAGTACGAAATAGCCAACGGAGGACTAAACCGGAGAATAAGGGAGTCGCCACCCGGTGTGAACCGGGACAAAGATTTAAGGCCGCACTCACCCCTCGCAAGGGAAGACCTCAAACCATTAGGTTCGGAATGGTCTCTTACTTATGCAACTTGTAATGTAAAGATTTATGCAATAATCCAACCAAGTCTATGACATATATTTCCAAGTGCAACACAATCCTAGATTCACATGCTTAAAAGTATAATTTACATCTAACATACATGAAACCAAATCTTATTGCCAAATTCACATGCTTAAAAGTAGGCCTTTGCAACAACAAGCACATAACGTCATAAGAATTCAATCATTCATGTAAATATAAACACAAACAGTCATGGTAACATTTGTGTGTAATATAAAGGAAATCAAAATGACGACAAATAATATTGTAGGCACATAACGGAAACAGACAACTAGAGAGGTAATACAAATGCATAGCGTACAAAGGGGTAACCATATGCTAAGATGGACATGTCGTAATGTGATGCAAGAGGCTCTGTTTACCGTGTGCGTTCATTCAGCGTTCGTAGACGCGTTCGAACGGTAAACAGAAGGTTCTCGTTCGAGTAGCGTTTGTAAACGCGTTCGAACGGAAATGAAACAGAATGCTCACGTTCGTATGGCGTTTGTGAACGCGTTCGAACGGAAATGAAACAGAATACTCACGTTCGTGTGGCGTTTGTGAACGCGTTCGAACGTAAATGAAACAGAATACTCACGTTCGTATGGCGTTTGTGAACGCGTGCGAACGGAAATGAAACAGAATACTCACGTTCGTGTGGCGTTTGTGAACGCGTTCGAACAGAAATGAAACAGAATGCTCACGTTCGTATGGCGTTCGTGAACGCGTTCGAACAGAAATAAGACCAGATGCATGTCAAGGCAAAATACATGAGCGTTCGAGTTGCGTTCGTAAACGCATTCGAACGGGAACAGACCTGATGCATGAAATGGGACGCAATACATAAAAAAAAATAAAGGGGCGCGGCGGAGCACTACCGTCCATTCGGATTCGGCTACGAAATTTACGTCTGGGTTTCCATCCTATATACCACAAGAGACGACACTCTTTCATTTCATTCAAGCCACAACATGCATCCACAAACGACTCTCATGCGAATAGAATTCAATAATAAAAGAAAACGAATATAAACTAATGAAAAAGCGTGCCCTCAGGACTAACCTTTTAAATCACCTCTCGGATGTACGGTACACGATCGTCGGAAGGGTGGATGCTCCGCAACTCTTCCGGTTCACTAGTTCACTGTTCTCGTTCGTTGTATTACTGTTTTGAGTCGTCGTTCTCCGTCTTTTGCTGCTATTTTCGCTGTATTTCTGCTCTCCGTTTCAGGTCATATTCTTCTGTTTCAGTGGACTGTTTTGATGTTCTTGGTGGACTGTTTTGATGTTCTTGGTGGACTGTGATGTTCTTGGTGGATTGTTTTGGGTGCTCTTTTGGTGTTTTTAGGCTACGGTTTTGGTGTGTTTGGGGAGGTATTGGGCTGCTGTTTGGTGAAGGAAGGGTTGTTGTGTGTGTTGTTTGTGTTTTGTAGTTTGCGTGTGATATGGAGAGTGTCTTGATCTCTTGGGCGTGTATTAGAGAGAGTGGGGAGCTAGGGGAGGCTTTTCTTGTATGAATGAGCTAGGAGATTGGATGTCTTGGTTAGGGGTTGTTTATATAGAAGAGAGCTAGGGTTTGCCCTTGTCTCACAAAGAAGAGATCTAGTTCCCAAATTAGGAGTCCTAAGAATGGTATACACAAGATTGAGGGGGGACAAAATATTTTAAATTAGGAAGTCAACTATTTTAAATTGGTAGATGTCTTATTAGATTAGGAAGTCAAATATTTGATTGGTTTTAATTAGTTAGGATTGATTTTAATTAGGCATGACATCTTTTTAATTTTAGTATATAATATATTCAAATTATTTAAATTAGGCATGATTTTAGTTTAAGTTTGGTAAATGTTTTATTTAATTATTTAATTAATTTAATTATTATCTTATTTAGTTAATGTTTTAATTAATATTTATTTATTTAATTTGGGATGTGTTTTATGGGCTTTGGGGGGCTAATTGGGCTGGGGTGCGAGGCTAGCAGCAAAACCAGAATTACCGACACCGTTCGAACGCTTCCTCGAACGCGGCACGAACGTCCGCAATCTGCCTGACGTTCGAACGAAGTAACGAACGCAGCACCAACGAAGACAGTGAACTTGTTTATTCTGAATTCCCCCTTCCGATGTCCGTTTTCCGTGACCTCCGTGACTTAAAAGGTAGTGTCTCCAAAATGAGACTTATCATAGGGACTTATGTGTAAAAATGCAGTGCCTACAGTCGCCCCCACTTTGATGGGACTTGTGTAATGTGTAACAGTGACAATCCTATCAAAGTTATGCAATGCATTTTCACTTACCTGGCTCTCTAGCTGCCACTTGACTTACCATGTGTTGAGTTGAGTTGATTTGGATGGTGAGGTGCTGCGACCCCTGGTTCATTCCCGAACCGTGCTGTGATGTGGTCCATTCCCGAACCGTTGCTGTGAGGTGGTCCATTCCCGAAGCGTTACTGTAAGGTGGTCCATTCTCGAACTGTTACTGTGAGTTGGTCCATTCCCGGACCGTTACTGTGAGGTGTCCATTCTCGAACTGTTACTGTAAGGTGGTCCATTCCCGAACCGTTACTGTGAGATGTCCATTCCCGAACTATTACTGTGAGGTGGTCCATTCCCGAACCGTGTTGTGATGTGGTCTATTCCCGAACCGTTACCGTAGGGTGTCCATTCCCGAACTATTACTGTAAGGTGTCCCTTCCCGAACTATTACTGTAAGTTGGTCCATTCCCGAACCATTACTGTAAGGTGGTTCATTCTCGAACCATTACTGTAAGGTGGTCCATTCCCGAACCGTTACTGTGAGGTGGTCCATTCCCGAACCGTTACTGTGAGGTGGTCCATTCCCGAACCGTGCTGTGAGGTGGTCCATTCCCGAACCGTGCTTCCATTCTTGGAGGGCCATTCCCGGCCTGTTCATTCCTGAACTGTATTTCCATTCCTGGAGTGCCATTCTTGGCCTGTTCATTCTTGAACTGTGTTCCATTCTTGGATTGCCATTCTCGGCTTGTTCATTCTTGAACTGTCCATTCCAGGACTATATCTCCATTCTCGAAGTGTCATTCTCGGCAGAACTGATCTGATGTGATGCGGGTCTCGCCCCCCAGAATACCATACTCGGCAATGCTGATCTGATGTAATATGGGCCTCGCCCCCAGAATGCCATACCCGGCAATGCTGATACTGATGTAATGTGGGTCTCGCCCCCAGAATGCCATACCTGGCAAGACTGATACTGATGCTGATGTGGGCCTCGGCCCTAACTGCTACTGATTATGGGCCTCGACCCTCTGGATTCATCCCAAACTGATACTGATGATATGGGCCTCGCCCATGTGATTCGTTCCTGAAGATTGCTGACATTGTACTGTTACTGCTTCTGGTTGGCTTGCATTCAGCGCTTTTTTTTTTCTTTTGAAACCTGTTATTACAAAACAGAACAAACACGAAAGGATGCAAAATGCGTTACCTGTATGCATGCATGAATGTTCCTATCCCGTCGGGTTAGGTCTTCCGTCAATTCTCTTGGTGACTGCTTAGCCTTCTCTTCCTCAGACAAGCTATTTCTTCAATCTCTCTACGTTGATCGGCTCGGTGAACTAATTCCCTTCCAAGTCTGATATCTTCACTGGCTCTATTTCCCAATTTCTGAATGTCTATCTTATCTTTTCTGTTTGCTTATTTCGAAGGTTCCCCGTGTTCATCACTGGATTCCATAGTACCAAGGTTGAATATTTTTCTCAAATATATTCATATTGCAGAAGAGTTCCAGCAAAATGAACGTCTTTATTATTGTTGAGGAAAAGAGTTCAAAAAAGTAACAAAATCAATGTCATTTAAAAAATTGGATCAAATAGACTAGGAGGAACATCTCCATTATCCGTAGCACTGCCTTCTTCCTCGGCCTATGGTTCTTCACTGTCATCCATGTAAGAAGCTTGGTGGTTGATGGTTTCTTTTCATGGGTTGGGTATTTTATGGGAATCTATGAGATCTTGAATTTCATGCATGAGGCGGGTGCAGTCGTCGGTGTCATAGCCATGTAGCTGGTGGAAGTGACAATAAAGGTTCACATTTATGTGTGGTGGTGGGGGGTGTGCAAGTGGCTTGCCTTCTAAGGGTTTCAAGATTCCTTATCCCTGTAACTTTTCAAACACCTTCGACAAAGGTCTACCAAGGTTGGAGAATTGCCGGTTTCTGATGGCAGCGACTTCGGCAGTAGCGGGCTTTGTCTCAGAAGGCCCCCCAAAAGTTCTTTTATTCTGGCCATAAAACTTTCTGTTTTCAGCCTCCTCTTCCTCAATATCCATGACAGTTTCCCTCAACTGTCGAAAATCAGAAATCATCGAAGTCATCCTCCTCAGCTTACCATAAATAGAGGGCTTGGTGCCCTTGATAATCATCTTAATTTGGTCTTTCTCTGAAGGACGAGTCTGCATTTTCAAAAGCTGGCTTCTCCAGCGATCCACATACTCTTTGAAACTTTCCTCTGGCTTATGCTTAGTGTTTTCCAAATCACGGAGTGACAAGTCAATTTCTAAGTCTGTGACATACTGCTTCAGAAAAGCATCAGCTAGTTCCCTCCAATCTTTCTTAACCTTCTTCTCAAGGCTATGATACCAAACCACAGGTGCCCCCTCAAGTGACATCCCAAACATCTTTTGGACTTGGCGCTGTGATAGGCCCACTGAACTCATGACTGAGACATATTGCTGCAGATGGACTCTTGGGTCTCGATTCCCATTAAACTTGGCCATGTCGGGCATTTTAAACTAAGCTGGCAGCTGTTCTCCGAAGGTCATTGCCTCATAATCTAACAACTCTTCATGTTTACCCCTTATTTTGCGGGTAACTATTTCAACCTGATCCCGAAGCTTCTGAAATTCTGTCTGAGACCCAATCACTTTGCCTGTTGCATACTCTGCTATGTCATCATCAAAAGTGGGGATATCATCCCCCAACCCATTCGGAGGCTCTTCGCGCCTTACATTCTCAGAATTTCCCCCAGTATGGGGCACAGCCATATCTTTCATGGCAGTAGTCAAGGCTTGCAACTGTTCAGTAATCTTGGCGAAACCATTCTGCAACTGATCTATCCGGGATACCTCA
Organism: Zanthoxylum bungeanum; assembly: GCA_019454045.1. NCBI lineage: Eukaryota > Viridiplantae > Streptophyta > Magnoliopsida > Sapindales > Rutaceae > Zanthoxylum > Zanthoxylum bungeanum. Next base: position 49,649 of record SKCR01036947.1, read on the forward strand.
ATATCTGATTCACTCATGTCTGTTCTCAGTATTTTGGTGAGTCTTCCCTTTTTTCTAACCCAACGGGAATCTATGATGGCTTTCAGAACACAAGGGTTAACATGATATATGTATGCATGGGGTGCATGGGATGCATTACATGCATGCGATACAAGAAATATATCAACTCATTAAAATTTTCACACAAATCGGCTCATCATCATTTTAGAAGTTTTTGGGCTAACTGTCATAGGAGTGAACTCGTCCCAGTTTAAATGGCCCAACGAGTTCACATCTCATGGCAAAGAGCCCAACTAAATCCAAATGATAATATTTCGAACACAATCATAAAATGGCCCATTGTTATTTAGAAGCCTTTTGGCCCAATCGTCATAAGATATGTTATTGTCCCAGTTTAAATGGCCCAACAAGCCCATATCTCATGACAAAAGACCCAGATGGATTCAAATAGCAATGTTCCCAAACATAAGCATACAAGGAAGATATTATAAACATAAAATAATAACTTCTACCGTGTGGCCCACCATCATTTCAGAAGCTTTGGGCCTAATTGTCATAAGATACGAACCTGCCCTAGTTTAAATGGCCCAGCAAGTTCGCATTTTTGACAAAGAGTCCAATTCATCCAAATGATAATGGTCCTAAAGCACAAGGAAATATTTTTATAGGCTATACAACCCGGTCTACGCATGGGTTCGTGGGAGTATGGACAAAGGCTCTCATCGACGAAGGATGGCCCACAACTAGGTCTCCCCAATCAAGGGTTCGAGCAACCAAGTGAGTACACCCCTTTTTATACACTAAGGTACGTGCCAATGAGCTATGGTGTGTGACAGACTGTCAAATGGATTTCCCGTTGTAGATTCCCCAGAGGGAAGGTGGAGCGAGGCTCACTTAAATACCCAAGCCTCTTAGGCTCTTATCGCTTGGTGTCAGGAATAAACAACGAGTCCTCCAAATTAGTCCATCACAATCGGCTACGAGTAGATGGCTATCTAGGTGCCTTCACAAATTTTCCTTCTAGAAAGGTAGTGAGTGAAGGAAGACACCAAACCATTACCTAGCCTCAAAATGCCTTTGATCACAACCCTCATTTCACACATTTGTAGACACGGTTAATTAAAGCATAAATCTATACATTACAAGGCATTATTTCGGGGCCGATTCTCTATCCCCAGTGGAGTCGCCAGACTATGGGAACACAGGAATCTGGGTGACGCAATGCTGTTCCAGGCTCGGGGGCCTAGTTGGGAGTACGGAATAGCCAACGGAGGACTAAACCGGAGAATAAGGGAGTCGCCACCCGGTGTGAACCGGGACAAAGATTTAAGGCCGCACTCACCCCTCGCAAGGGAAGACCTCAAACCATTGGGTTCGGAATGGTCCCTTACTTATGCAACTTGTAATGTAAAGATTTATGCAATAATCCAACCAAGTCTATGACATATATTTCCAAGTGCAACACAATCCTAGATTCACATGCTTAAAAGTATAATTTACATCTAACATACATGAAACCAAATCTTATTGCCAAATTCACATGCTCAAAAGTAGGCCTTTGCAACAACAAGCACATAACGTCATAAGAATTCAATCATTCATGTAAATATAAACACAAACAGTCATGGTAACATTTGTGTGTAATATAAAGGAAATCAAAATGACGAAAAATAATATTGTAGGGACATAACGGAAACAGACAACTAGAGAGGTAATACAAATGCATAGCGTACAAAGGGGTAACCATATGCTAAGATGGACATGTTGTAATGTGATGCAAGAGGCTCTGTTTACCGTGTGCGTTCATTCAGCGTTCATAGACGCGTTCGAACGGTAAACAGAAGGTTCTCGTTCGAGTAGCGTTTGTAAATGCGTTCGAACAGAAATGAAACAGAATGCTCACGTTCGTATGGCGTTTGTGAACGCGTTCGAACAGAAATGAAACAGAATACTCACATTCGTGTGGCATTTGTGAACGCGTTCGAACGTAAATGAAACAGAATGCTCACGTTCGTATGGCGTTCGTGAACGCGTACGAACAGAAATGAAACAGAATACTCACGTTCATGTGGCGTTTGTGAACGTGTTCGAACGGAAATGAAACAGAATGCTCACGTTCGTATGGCGTTCGTGAACGCGTTCGAACAGAAATAAGACCAGATGCATGTCAAGGAAAAATACATGCGCGTTCGAGTTGCGTTCGTAAATGCGTTCGAACGGGAATAGACCTGATGCATGAAATGGGACGCAATACATAAACAACAAAATAAAGGGGCGCGGCGGAGTACTGCCGTAAAGGTGGCCTTTTGGGGCTCTTGATCTCTCAAAGAGAGGACCTTTAGACCAACATACTAAGCCCATGCGCGTCACATCAAATCATCCATACAAACATAAAGACGATCATATCAAACTAAGTATGCCTGATTGAACACATCTTACATTCAACCGGACACACATCAACCGGCGCGGCAAAGCATCGTGGTAAAGGGCTTTAAACCCCTCCCCATGGGGGATCTTTCATTCCACTTACTAAGCCAATGCGCTTGATTGAACCATGCATAAAAAACATAAAGACAATCATATCAAACTAAGCATGCCCGATTGAACGTATCTTGCATTCAACCAGACACACATCAACCGGCGCGGCAAAGCATCGTGGTAAAGGGCTTTAACCCTTCCCCATCGGGGATCTTTCATTCCACTTACTAAGCCCATGCGCTCGATCGGATCATGCAGGAATAAGCAACATACAGAATTCAAGTGACGAGAAATAAATAAACCAAAGCAACACAAAACAAGAGAAGGTGCCGTTTACTCAAGTGATACGTGGAGTTGTATCCCAAGTACAGACCGCACTACCGTCCATTCGGATTCGGCTACGGAATTTACGTCTGGGTTTCCATCCTATATACCACAAGAGACGACACTTTTCCATTTCATTCAAACCACAACATGCATCCACAAACGACTCTCATGCGAATAGAATTCAATAATAAAAGAAAACGAATATAAACTAATGAAAAGCGTGCCCTCAGGTCTAACCTTTTAAATCACCTCTCGGATGTACGGTACACGATCGTCGGAAGGGTGGATGCTCCGAAACTCTTCCGGTTCACTAGTTCACTGTTCTCGTTCGTTGTCTTACTGTTTTGAGTCGTCGTTCTCCGTCTTTTGCTGCTGTTTTCGCTGTATTTCTGCTCGCCATTTCAGCTCACTGTTTCAGGTCCTATTCTTCTGTTTCAGTGGACTGTTTTGATGTTCTTGGTGGACTGTTTTGATGTTCTTGGTGGACTGTGATGTTCTTGGTGGACTGTTTTGGGTGCTCTTTTGGTGTTTTTAGGCTACGGTTTTGGTGTGTTTGGGGAGGTATTGGGCTTCTGTTTGGGACTGATTTCAAGGGTTAGGGGGTGCTGTGTGTTGTTCTCGTTAATTTGGTGAATGAAGGGTTGTTGTGTGTGTTGTTTGTGTTTTGTAGTTTGCGTGTGATATGGAGAGTGTCTTGATGTCTTGGGCGTGTATTAGAGAGAGTGGGGAGCTAGGGGAGGCTTTTCTTGTATGAATGAGCTAGGAGATTGGATGTCTTGGTTAGGGGTTGTTTATATAGAAGAGAGCTAGGGTTTGCCCTTGTCTCACAAGGAAGAGATCTAGTTCCCAAATTAGGAGTCCTAAGAATGGTATACACAAGATTGAGGAGGGACAAAATATTTTAAATTAGGAAGTCAACTATTTTAAATTGGTAGATGTCTTATTAGATTAGGAAGTCAAATATTTGATTGGTTTTAATTGGTTATGATTGATTTTAATTAGGCATGACATCTTTTTAATTTTAGTATATAATATATTCAAATTATTTAAATTAGGCATGATTTTAGTTTAAGTTTTGTAAATGTTTTATTTAATTAATTTAATTATTATCTTATTTAGTTAATGTTTTAATTAATATTTATTTATTTAATTTGGGATGTGTTTTATGGGCTTTGGGGGGCTAATTGGGCTGGGGTGCGAGGCTAGCAGCAAAACCAGAATTACCGACACCGTTCGAACGCTTCCTCGAACGCGGCACAAACGTCCGCAATCTGCCTGACGTTCGAACGAAATAACGAACGCAGCACCAACGAAGACAGTGAACTTGTTTATTCTGAATTCCCCCTTCCGATGTCCGTTTTCCGTGACCTCCGTGACTTAAAAGGTAGTGTCTCCAAAATGAGACTCATCATAGGGACTTATGTGTAAAAATTCAGTGCCTACAATAGTGTTATGCATGATCAATTTGACAAAAATCGAATTGGATGAATTTTCCCAATATGATTGGCTTGGCCAAATCTAGTCTTGCCCTAAAAATCGAATGCTTAAAGGCTACCTTTACCACGATGTTTTACCGCGCCGAACGAGGTACACTCGATTGAATGTGAAATATGTTCAATCGGGCATACGAGGTCCTACATTATGTATTTGTTTATCCATGCATGTGTTTGTGTCATTTCAGATGCCATTTTGGTAATCTCGTTCGAACGCGTTTCCGAACGCTACACGAACATATGCATTCTGCCTCATTCCGTGTGAACGCGTTTACGAACGCTACTTGAACACGTATATATTTTGTTTTATCATGCATCAAGTCTTACCCCGTTCGAACGCGTTTCCGAATGCTATACGAACGCGGACATTCTGTGTTATTTACGTTCGAACGCATTTCAGAACGCTACTGAAACGCGCACGTATTATGTCTTATCATGCATCAGGTCTTGTCTCGTTCGAACGCGTTTCCGAACGCTATACGAATGCGTGCATTCTATTTACCGTTCGAACGTGTTTACGAACGCTACACGAACACACATACAGTGCACAAATTTCTTCTCGTCACATTTCATGCATGTTTGCTTCTTTGATCATTTCTTTTGAACTACATGACTAATCATATCATTTCATTATTTACGCTTAGACAATTATCATCTATTATATTTCCGTATTTATCTATTTAATGTGTTCATGAGATTGTGTACTTGCCTTTATTTCACTTACTTTTAAGTATGCAAACTTAGATATATGTGGTATGCCAATTTAGATATAGGTTATTCTTGTGTATGTATGTTGCGTAGACTTGGTTATATTATTGCACAAATCCGTTCATTACAAGCGGCATAAGTAAGGGACCATTCCGAACCCAACGGTTTGAGGTCTTCCCTTGTGAGGGGTGAGTGCGGCTTAAATCATTTCCCAGTTCACACTGGGTGGTGACTCCATTTTATTTCTCCGGTTTAGTCCCCCGAGGGCTACTCCGTACTCCCAACCGGGCCGCCAGCCAGGGACAACGTCGCTGATTTCTGTGTCCTACAGTCTGGCTACTCCACTGGGGATAGAGATTCTGCCCCGAAATAATGTCTTGTAATGTTTGTGATTTGTGCTTTAGTTAATCGTGTCTACAGTGGGTTGAAGAGGTTTAATTAAAGGCACTATTATAGCTAGGTAATGGTTTGGTGTCTTCCCTCATTTACTACCTTTCTATAAGGAAAAGCTATGAAGGCACCTAGATAATCATTTACTCGAAGCTTACCGTGATGGACTAATTTGGAGGACCTATTGTTTATTCATGTCACCAAGGTGATAAGAGCCTAAGAGGTAAGGGTATTTAAGAGAGTTCGCTCCACCCTCCCTCTGGGGAATTTTCAATAAGAAATCCATTTGACGGTCATTCATGTATCATCACTCATTGGCACGTACCTTACCGTATAAAAAAGGGTGCGCTCACTTGGTCGTCCGAACCCTTGAGTGGGGAGACCTAGTTGTGGGCAATCCTTCACCTACGGGAGCATTTGTCTACACTCCTATAAACCTGCATGTGAACCATAGTTGTATGACCTATAGACGCCACTCATTTAAGCTTGTGTTTGGGACTATCATCATTTGGATTCAGTTGGACTTCTTGTCACGAGATATGAGCTTGTTGGGCCATCTAAACTAGGACGAGTTTGTGTCTTATGACAATTGGACCAAAAGTTTCTAAAATGACGATGAGCCATTTTTTGTTTGGGCCTCTTACCATTTGAAGTTATTTAGCCACGTTATCGCGAAAGTGTAAACTTATTGGGCCTTTTTCAACTGGGACAAGTTTGCACCTCGCAATAGTATGATTGAAGGCTTTAAAATGATAATGGGCCAACTTGTATGAAAACCTTGATGGGCTTAGAAAGTCCAAACATGATCCAAATATGCTAGAAGTATGAGTTCGATATCCGCACTGGCTTTCATCCAGAAAGGATACGCCCTGTTACGGCATATTTGCATACTTTTGGATGCTTCCAAGTCCATCCCCACAATCATGATTACCGAAGGCCCAATTCGTCATTTCTAGACAATGGCATGATCCCATAATCGGCTTAGTCCATGTGGAAAATGGGCGGTCTTTGTCTTTTACCGATGGAAAGGGACCAAGGTAGCCAGGGTTCACTTCGTAGCATAGGAGAGAACGATTTTCTATACCCCATATCGGTGCATAAGATAAGTAATACCTAGGTCAGAAATGGAAATACCACGAGTGTGGGAGAAATAAGGTCGGAAGGATATATTCTGTTTGATTACCTCATGTGTTTTATGTTGGGGTTGGTGCTCAGAGCGCCAATCCGGACCGTATTTATGTATGATTCATAAATACGAACATCCCCTTATTCCATAATATTACTTATTTATAGTTGCACCTCTTGTTCTTATATACATATTCGATCTGATTACGATTAGATTGAAACTAAATGTGGTTTAGTGATATGTATATATTAGACAAAGGCCCGATAATATATAATGCAGTACACAGTTACAAAGTTAGTTTGTAATTGACATTGGGAAGTGTCACTGCTATATGATTATTATCAAACATAGTTCCTGGTCAAGATTTGCTAACACGGGTCGGTTAGTCAAATCCGTTGAGACCAGTACATGTCGTATATCGAGACTTGGTCCGATGGTTTATCCCAATGAACCATGAGTCTAGGGAGACTCGTATAGACGTGTAGGTGTTTATAGTGGATAAACACTGAACGGCTCACTGAAGATTCTTAATGGATGGTACACCAACGTCAATAAGAATCTTCTCGAGTTGAGTAGCATAGTGGTCCTTCGACTTGAGACACCACTGTGGATGTATGAGACATCCTCCACACTTAGATGGTAGTCACGTCACCGATCTATTTAGATCAGACCTCCGCCTGTTCGTTGGGTGTGGATCGATCCTCAGGATATCCTGTGTGTGTCAAGATAGGATCCGTCAGTTCTGTGTACAGAGCATAGGTAGTCCATATATAATTAGCAGTCTGTTAAATCTGTGGCCACAGTATACATCGGAAGTAAGTTTCGAGTGTTATTTAAAGATTGTTAATTGATACGTCGACGAGATAATACCTATAGAGATTTGACGTTTACATCTATATCTCTGGGATTATCTGGATACCTGTGACGGAGAGATTATACGTATGCAATGACCTCGTCCTGTATGATTCAGCTAGTTTATCCGTGATCGTCATAATCTACGGGTGGATATATTATGCACATGAAATTGGATTTCATGACGGATATACCTGAATCTAGAGAGTCTCAATAATGAAACATACTCGTAGAGCACTAGAGCAACATTTATGAATAATGATGATTATTTATAAATCGTTTAATCGTTAAACGAAAAATACATGCAAACGGGCCGAACCGTCATTTCCTAATTAATGTGTATTTGTATTTAATATATGATATTATTAAATACACATTAATAAATAGTCAAATAAAGGTATTTGACATATATCATTAATATATGTATTTGAGATATTTAAAGTAAATCTAATACATATATTTGATATATTTGTATTTAATTAATTATTTAATTATTTAATTGTTAAATGATTAATATAATTAAAATATAAATATATCACCAAATGATAAAGTTAGGAAATGATTATAAGTTGCAATTTTTGACTTATACATTAAAGGAAAAGGTTGTCAAATTGATTTTGACTTCTTAAGATATTTGTTCAAAATTGTTTGAAAAATAAAATATCTTTTTCCTTTATTTTCTATTAAATTCGGCCAACACTTATAAAATATAAGAGTTATATTTTTCTTAGTTGTATTTGTTGACTTAATATAAATATCTATAAAGTGTTATTTAGATATTTTATCAAGTTGATCAAATTTTTGTTAAATGAAATTGAAATGAAATTTTGGTATATATGTATACACAATTTCGGCCAAGGGCATTTTTTTGTCCTAAGTATAAATTGTTTTCATTTCACTTTCATTTGATAACCTAATTCACTTTGACAGAAACTCCATTAATGAAAAATAAAGGAAGCTTGTGAGAAAGAAAGAATAAATCAAAGAAAGCTTGGTTTTTAGTAAGTTTCTTCAACTTACTATTAGAGAGGAAAATGTTCCTTAGGATCTAGGCTTTAACATATGATGTTCTTTGGTTATTTCTTTCTTTATTCTTTGTGTTTTTGATGATGGAAGTTTTGGTGAAAGTGTAAAACATGTATGATGAAGGAAGCTTATGGCTATTGTAGTAATAAGTGTTCTTTTATGGTTTTGGAAACCTTGTTGCTAATATAGAGTTGTTGACCCACTCTTAGATGACCTAGATTTGATCTTGAGTTGTTTCATTGTGTTGAGACTTTGATTGGATGGAAGAAAGATGATTAAAGTAATTGATTTAACCAATTTGGTCTAATTTGTCCAATTTGAAGAAATTGAAAAATTAGGGTTCATGACCAATTCCAAATTTGGGGCTTTTCTTTTATGTTGTGTATTTGGATGTTTATATGATGCATATAAAGTTTCATGTTGATTGGATTACATCTTGATGTGTTTTGAAGCATGAAATGACAAAGTGCACAAATTGGCACCTTTGGGAGGCATTCAGCCAAATGGATAAAATTTGGGGATTTGGTTGCTTTTGGTGTTTTGATGTTTTGAACATGCTAAGTTCATCTTATAAATGATTTAGAATCATTCAAAATTGATTAGATCAATTTCGGACTAAAATGGACAAAATACCAAAGTAAGGGTAATTTGGTAAATTCACCTAATATGATTTACTGAATTTTATTTCATAATTTGATTATTGGAATATTAAATAAATATGTTTATTTAATTATTCCGAGAAAAAGTTTTGAAATCTGAAAATTTGATTTTCCCGTGTTTCCGCTGCGTTACCGGATTTAGCCCCTAAAACCCCTACATTTTATACATCGCACGCATACATGTACCATGTTAACTCATAGTTTTAGCCGCCATAGATTTCTGTTGGGTTAGAGAGCAAGGAAGACTCGTCAAGAGACCGATAGCGAACATGAGTGAGTCCGATAATGAAGGTTCTCGCATGGATCAATTGGAGAGCAATCTCACTAAGATTACCGAGCAGTTGCAAACGTTGACCGCCGCTGTGGCCAATATGGCAGCACCCCGCGCATGAGGGGTAGGAAGCTCTGATAATGCCAGATGTGAAGAGCCTACAAACAGGATGAGTGATGAGATCCCTATTTTTTATGATGACATGGCTGAGTACACCGTGGGAAGGGTGGCCGGGTCTTGGGCCGAGTTGCAGAAACTTAGGGATCATGTAGAGTCATTTACCCGCAAGATGAGGGGTAAGCATGAGGAATTACTGGACTATGAAGCGATGACTTTCGAGGAGCAGCTGCCTTCTCAGTTCAAGATACCCGACATAGCCAAGTTCAATGGGAACGGGGATCCAAGGGTTCATATCCGACAGTATGTTTCTGTGATGAGTTCGGTGGGTCTGTCGAAGCGTCAAGTTCAGAAGATGTTTGGGATGTCGCTTGAGGGGGCACCCGTGGTGTGGTATCACGGCATTGAGAGGAAGGTCAATGATGATTAGAGGGTGTTGGCGGAGGCCTTTATGAATCAGTATGTCACAGACTTGGAGATCGACTTGTCGCTTCGCGACTTGGAGAATACCAAGCAGAAGCCGGAGGAGAGCTTCAAGGATTATGTGGATCGCTTGAGAAGCCAGCTTTTGAAGATGCAGACTCGGCCCTCGGAGAAGGACCATATCAAGATGATCATCAAGGGTACTAAACCCTCGATTTATGGCAAGCTGAGGAGGATGACCTCTATGATTAACGATTTTCGATAGTTGAGGGAGACTGTTATGGATATTGAGGAGGAAGAAGCTGAGAACATGAAGTTTTATATCCTAAATAGGAGGACCATTGGGGGGCCGTCGGGAGCCAATCATGTTTCCGCCGAAGTTGCCGCAATCAGAAACAGGCGATTTTCTAACATGGGTAAGCCTTTGTCTAAGGTGCTTGAGAAGTTGAAGAGACAGGGAATCCTAAAATCCTTAGAAGGTAGCCACTTCCCAAACCTCCACCACCACACCTCAACATGAACCTATATTGCCATTACCACCAGTAAAAAGGCCATGACACCGATAACTGCACCCGCCTCAGACACGAAATCCAAGACCTCATTAACTCCTACAAAATACCTAACCCAGAAAAAGAACAACCTAAACCCAAAGAAACCTCTTACCTAACTATCATTCCGTTCCACCACCCACATACATGATTGGCTCTGGCCTACCTGAAGACCTTGTCCTTCAAACCTTTGACCGCCAAGCCTTTTGCCTGCGAATTTGGATAGTAGTAGTGAAGATGAGGCGGAGTAGGGAAAGAATTTCTGGGAGAACTTCTCGAGCAGTGATGAAGATGAGGTGAAGGGAATGACCCGTAGTGGACATTTTTACAGTGATGTAGCGGAGAAAGGCAAGAAAGTGTTGGCAGAAGGTAGGGAAGTGACAGAGAACGTGGATAATGCTAAAGGAGATGTAGTGCTACGACAGTTGAAGAAGACGCGAGCACAGGTGAGCATTTGGGAGTTGTTGTGTGCATCTCAAGAGCATAGGCGTGCTATGGTTGAGGCTTTGAGTAAGATAGTGGTACCGGAGGACGCCAACCCCGCAATGTTCGTTGGATCAGTGCAAAAGGAAGCTTTGCAGGTGATAACGTTCTCTGAGGAAGAACTCCCGTTGGAGAAAAGGGATCACAATAGGCCACTGTTCATTAGAGCGGAAGTGAAGGGAAAGAGGACATCTTGTGTGATGGTGGATGATGGCTCATCTATCAATGTGTGCCCTTTGAAGATTTTGTCGAGGTTGGGTCTGAAGGCGACATATTTGAGTCCCTCCAACATAACTATCAAGGCGTATGATGATAGTAAGTGGGGAGTAGAGGGCACCTTTGCGGCGATAGTTAAGGTGGGCCCAGTTAAGGATGAAGTTGAGTTCATGGTGCTTGATATCCCGACCACTTTCGTCTTGCTATTGGGGAGGCCTTGGTTTCACAAGCTGGGGGGCGTGCCCTCCACTTTGCACCAGGTCATCAAGTTTCCGTATGGAGGAGAGATCATCACCATCAGAGCTGAGGTAGACAATGTTGTGGCCGCCTTGGAGATACAACCTTTCACGAGGTTCCAAGTGGCATCAATGTTTGAGGAGTGGGTAGATCCTAAGGTGGATAGGATCATGGAAAAGATGAAGTTTGAGCCGGGCTCAGGTTCGGGCGTTGGAGGAACACTACCATACTTCAAGGGGCAGACCACCAAGAGAGGATTGGGATACAAATCCGACGAGGATAAGCCGAAGGCCAAGAAGAAAGGGCTGAAGCTGGCAGACTACTTTGTGAAAGCTACGGGGTATCAAGGAGAGCCTGAACCAGTGGAAGTCAATGGGATCATGGTGCCCGGATTTGAGATCTTCCAGGACGTGATGGGAAAAGAGCCACGAGTGGAAGAAGTCGCAAAGGAGGAAGACAAGTGGGAAGAGGATCTAATGCAGCTAGAGAGCCTGACGCTCGAGGAGAGCAATGAGACTGAAGAAGACAAGGCTGCGGACGACGAAAATGTTTATTTCCCTGATTTATTTGATTGTACTCCTGCATTCGCTAATAATAAAGACATTCTTTTCCCTTACTTGCCTGAGTCTTTTCCTTCTAACTTATACGACCCAAGCATATTTGACATTAACTCAACCAAAACAAACGTATTTAACCTTGGTACGCCTGAAGACTATAAGGAAATTCTAATTGCGAATGAGGTTACCTCTGAGTAACGGAAGGAATTAGAAGGGATGTTAATCAAATACGCTAAGGTATTCGCTTGGTCCTACGAGGACATGCCCGGAGTAGATAGAAGTATCGCCCAACACGCAATACTGACTTATTCGAACATGAAGCCCGGTAAAGCAGAAGCTTCGAAGGATGAGACCTGAGTGGGTCGAAAAGGTTAGAGAAGAAGTCAGGAAGCAGATAGACGTGGGATTTCTAGAAGTAGTGAAGTACCCCGAGTGGTTAGCGAACATTGTACCGGTACAGAAGAAAGATGGGAAGGTCAGAATGTGTGTGGATTATAGAGACCTTAACAAAGCTTTCCCAAAGGATGATTTTCCTTTACCCCATATAGACGTACTGATAAATAGCGTGGCTTTATCTGCCATGTACTCATTCGCAGATGGGTTCTCGGGGTACAATCAGGTCCTTATGGCTGAAGAAGACAAGCATAAGACTGCCTTTGTCACCGAGTGGGGCATGTATTGTTACAAAGTGATGTCGTTTGGACTTAAGAACGCGGGAGCCGCTTATCAACGGATGGCCACTACGTTATTCCACGACTTGATGTATAAGGAGATCGAAGTATACGTGGACGACATGATGGTGAAGTCAGAAACGAGAAGCAGACACATAGAAGCACTAGAGAAGTTCCTTCAATGAGTTGACAAATACAACCTGCGGCTAAACCCTAAGAATTGTGTGTTCGGGGTAACGTCGGGAAAGCTACTAGGACATACGGTAGGAATGGGAGGAATAGAAGTAGACCTTGAGAAGATCAAAGCGATTACCAATATGCCCGCGCCAAAGACGGAGAAAGAAGTTAAAGCCTTCCTCGGGAAGATCCAGTACATCAGTCGATTCATCGCCAAGCTGACGTTAGTATGCGAGCCCATCTTTAAGCTGTTGAGGAAAGACCAACCGGTGAAGTGGAACGAACAATGCCAAGAAGCCTTTGACAATATCAAGGAATACCTAGTGAAATCTCATGTATTGAAACCTCCAAAACCAGGCAAACCCTTAGTGTTGTATTTGGCCATAGAACCCAAAGCGCTGGGGGCGATGATGGTACAAGCAGATGAGACAGGGGTGGAACATGCACTCTATTACCTCAGTAAGAAGATGCTTCCTTACGAAGCCCGCTATCAAGAAATATAGAAGATCTATTTGGTAATGGTGTGGGCGTCTAGAAAATTGCGTCATTACTTCCAATCTTACAAGATCCATGTGGTAGCAAAAGAGAATCATTTGAAGTACCTGCATTCGCTACCTTTGCTAGTAGGGAAGTTAGGTAGATGGTTGGTATTACTGACGGAGTTTGATATTGAAAATCTCACTTCCAAAGTAATCAAGGGGTGAGCCGTAGCGGAGTTCTTAGCACTACAACCCATAGAATGAGACCAATACAAGTTCGAATTCCCAGACGAGAAGATCCATGCAATAATGGTCCAAGGGTGGAAGATGTACTTCGATGGAGCAGTGAACTACAAAGGAGCTGGAATAGGAATCGTGATAGTAACCCCTGAAGGAGAAACCCTGCCTATAGCCAAGAGATTGACGTTCGGAGTAACCAACAACATGGCCAAGTATGAAGCATGCGTCTTCGAACTGACAGCATTGATAACCTTATGAGCTAAGAACGTATAAGTCTATGGAGACTCGATGCTGGTAATTCGGTAGATGCAATGAGAATGGGAATTGAAGGAGGAGCGATTGAGACCCTACCTATTCCATCTCAGGAAGCTTGCATAAGCTATTCCCGATTGTAAATTCCAACACTTACCGCGAGAAGAGAACCAGATGGCAGACGCGTTAAACACACTAGCCGCAACTTGGGAGAATCCGGAGAAGTTGGTGATGAGACCTTTAGTGTTGACGACAGTAAGCAGGCCCGGTTACGAGATCGAAAGGATCTTAGAAATAGAAGTCATTGATGGGAAGCCTTGGTATTATGATATTTAACGATACCTAGATTACAGGGAATTCCCAGAAGAAGCCGGTAGGAAGGACATGATAGCCATTCAGAAGTTGGCTTCCCAATACGTGAGTTTGAAGGGAGAACTATACAAGAGACAATCTAATGGCATCCAACTGAAGTGTTTACGAGAGGAAGAGGCTCAGAAAGCGATGGAAGAAATACACGCCGAGGTATGTGGACCGCACATGAACGGATTGAACTTGTCCCGCAAGATAATGAGACAAGGTTTCTATTGGTCGACCATGGAAGCTGACTCCGTGAAGCTGGTGAAGTATTGTAACGATTGTCAAGCGCACGGTAACTTGAACCATCTACCGTACACGGAGTTGCATGGACTATCAGAGCCATGGCCCTTCTCAGCATGGGGAATTGATATGATCGGAGAGATTCGACCACACGCATCGAATGGACATCATTTTATAGTAGTGGCGGTAGACTACTTTTCGAAATGGGTAGAAGCCGAGTCGTTTCATAACATTACAGCAAATAAGATGGTGAAGTTCATAGCCCGAAACATTATATGTCGATACGGAATGTCGCATCATGTAGTAACGGACAACGGAGTTCAGTTTCAAGGAGAAACCAAGGCGATGCTACATAAATACGGCATAGGACATCACAAGTAGTCACCTTACATACCACAAGCAAATGGGGCAGTCGAGGCAGCCAATAAGACGATAAAGAAGATAATAGCCAATATGACGGAAAGTTACAGAGATTGGGCAGACAAACTGCCATACGCCCTGTGGGGGTACAGAACTTCTGTGAGAACGGCAACGGGAGCCACGCCATATTCTTTGGTCTACGGAATGGAAGCAGTATTACCAGTAGAAGTTGAGATACAGTCAATGCGGGTACTGACCGAGGCAGAGTTACCTGAACAAGAATGGGCCTCGCAGAGAATCGAACAGTTAGCATTATTAGATGAGAAGAGAATGAAGTCCTTGCACCATATGCAGATATACTAGAAGAGGTTGGCTCGAGCATTTAATAAGAAGGTGCGTTCAACCAAAATCAGAGAAGACGACCTGGTACTCAAGCAGTCAAAGCCGTCGACGTTGGACCTGAGAGGGAAGTTCAGGCCCAACTGGGAAGGACCCTACATTGTCAAGGAAGTGATGGGAAACGGGGCAGTGAAACCGTCAGATTTAGAAGGAAACGAGTTCACCGAGCCAATCAACGTGGACAGATTGAAGCAATATTTTGCCTAAGGAAGAGAAGACTTAACCCAACGGAATAGGAAATTCATCCATGCATGCATGCATACATGTAAAGTACGTGCATTCCTTTTTGTGTTTTGTTTTGTTTTGTATTCACAGGTTTCAAAGAAGAAAAGAAGAA
The DNA here is from genome assembly GCA_019454045.1 of Zanthoxylum bungeanum. Lineage (NCBI taxonomy): Eukaryota > Viridiplantae > Streptophyta > Magnoliopsida > Sapindales > Rutaceae > Zanthoxylum > Zanthoxylum bungeanum. Next base: position 65,072 of record SKCR01036947.1, read on the forward strand.
AGTGGCAAATGTAAGCCAACTAGAAGCAGCAACATAACATCATCAGTTTCGGGAATGAATCCCAGGGTTGAGGCCCACATCAGTATCAGTTTCGGGAAGGAATCCCAGGGTTGAGGCCCGTATCAGTATCAGTTTCGGGAATGAATTTCAGGGTTGAGGCCCGCATCAATATCAGTTTCGGGAAGGAATCCCAGGGTTGAGGCCCACATCACCAACGGTTTTTAGGGATGATCTCAGGGGTCGAGGCCCACATTATCAGCGGTTGAAAAGAAGAATTCCAGTGAAAAAAAAAACCCTTAATGGTTAGGCATATGTCCGGTGATGAAATTATTTACTGTAGGGTGAAACCTTAGAAACGATAAGTGCGAGATGCGCTCTCGTCCGATATTTTGAGTGGTTGATCTCAGTTAGACTCGCGGGCACTTGATTACAGGATCTTAGCAGGAGAAGCCTGAGTAGTCGATGAGATGACTAGTTGAAGAGATGGTGGATCAGTGAATGACCGATTGCTTAGATGTCCATCCTGATTTACTTGTGTTACGATTTGTGATATGGTTGAAAATAAAATAAAAGTCTCTGAAGAAGAAAAAATAAACCACCTATAACCGATAAGCGTGAAGCTACCCATGGGCGAGTATTAGGACCACCATTAGGAGAAATGCTACCTTAAAGGGTAGGTGTGTTAAAAAAATTGAATGAAGAGACGAAGGAAAAGAAAGAGAAAACCATATCATATTGAGTACGAAGAAGTAATTGCAGAGCATGATCAAGACATCTAGGTTGGTTAGACCCACTGATCCCGTTCTTTGAAACAAAATCATCGAGTTGGCTTACTTAATTATTAAGCTATAAAAGAACCTTGGCACACACACACTTGGAGTCTAGTTCAGATTATTTATTCAAACGATCGAATTTGAGTAGTATCAGGTACTTTGAAGATTCTCTGGTTTCGACGCTAGGCATCCTTTGAGGAAAAAAATATGTATAACTATTGGGACTATCTCGTAAAAGAGAGTAATGTGATATGATAGTACGGAACACCGCCGAGTGCAAAGCAATGAAAAACGAAAGAGATAAACCAAGTCTGGGGGCGACCAGCCTACCACCTCTGATACAGTAACGGTTCGGGAATGGACCACCTCACAGTAACGGTTTGGGAATGGACCACCTCACAGTAACGGTTCAGGAATGGACCACCTCACAGTAACGGTTCGGGAATGGACCACCTCACAGTAATAGTTCAGGAACAGACCACCTCATACTGTAACAGTTCGGGAATGGACCACCTCACAGTAACGGTTCGGGAATGGACCACCTCACAGTAACGGTTCGGGAATGGACCACCTCATACAGTAACGGTTCGGGAATGGACCACCTCACAGTAAGGGTTCGGGAATGGACCACTTTACAGTAACGATTCGGGAATGGACCACCTCACAGTAATGGTTCGGGAATGGACCACCTCAAAGTAACGGTTCGGGAATGGACCACCTCACAGTAACGGTTCGGGAATGGACCACCTCATAGTAACGGTTCGGGAATAGACTATGGGTCGCAGTACCTCACCACCATCAAATCAGTTTGAAGCATCTCAACAACAGGTAAGTCAGGCAGCAGCTGGCCAACCAGGTAAGTAAAAATGCATGCATGACTTTGATAGGATTGTCACTGTCACACACTGCACAAGCCCATCAAAGTGGGGGCGACTATAGACACTTTTATTTTTGCATGAGCCCGATGATGAACCTCGGTCGGAGGCACTACCCGATAAGTTGCGGAAGTTGCGGGAAATGGACTTTGGAAGTGGAAATTCAAGACAAGTACGTCATCAGATATAATTTACCTGTTCACTACGTTTGCGTTCGTGCCGCGTTCAGAAACACGTTCGAACGGCAAACAGATTGCGGGCGTTCGTGTAGCGTCCGAAGAAGCGTTCGAATGACCATCGATATTTCTGTTTTACTGCTAGCCATACGCCCAAGCCCATCCAAAGCCCATTTAGCCCACCAAGCCCAATCCAAAAATAATTAAAACACTTAAAATACATGTCACAAATTAAATCAAATCCTAAATTAAATAAAACAAATCACCTTCCTAAACTAAATAAATCAAATCAAATCAAAATAAATCCCCTTCCTAAACCAAACAAATCAAATCCAATCACCTCCCAAAATAAATATATCCCCACCAAAATTACACAAGATCCTTTCCTTTAATAAATTAATTTATCACCTCCCTTATTGGCATGATTCCCTTCCTTACCTAGAAACCATAGTGCACCATTATAAAAGAAACCAAAATTCCAAACCCTCAACCCCTTAGAGACTCACAACAACCTTCAAGAAAGAAAACATAAGAAAATAATAGAAAACCCTAAGCTCTCCCTTCTCTTAGACATTCATTCCTCTCTCTAGAGCATATTCACGCCCAAACACCAAGAAGAAAACACTCTCAACCACCGAAAACTGCAACACCAAAATACTCATCCATCACCAAAAATCACACCCAAAACAGTCCCCAACATCACCAAAAACTACCCCCAAAATAGTCTTTAAAACAGTCCTAAAATCATCAAAACCAGCCCTAAAAAGAACCACCAAACAGCGGTAAAGGAACAACTAAAAACAGTGAGGAAAGACCAAGAAAGCAGCAGTGAAAGCAGCGGAACGGTGAAGGAAAATAGTAGACCAGAAAACCAGAAAAGTTGAGGAGCAGTAACCCTTCCGGCGACGACGTGACGTACTTCCGAGGAGCAACTTAGAAGGTAAGACCTGAGGGTACCCTTCATTACTCTTTATTTTGTAGTTTGGATGCGGCAAGCTCGGTTGGATATGAAATATGTCCAACCGGGTGTGCAAGGTCCTATATCAAAGATGACCAAATTCTTGGTCACATCTCTCTTTAACGTTCCTTTATCTATTTATCGCACATTTATTTCATATTATTAGCTCTTTATCATTCCACATGTTTCTTTCTTTGTTTATGTGTTGTTATATGCATTATCATACTTCATGTCCATTTTTATGATTGCATTGTGTTAACGCTTGAATGTTGCCTCTCGTGGTATATCGGATGGAAACCTAGACATAAATTCCGTAGCCGAATTTGAATGGATGGTAGTGCGGTCTGTACTTGGGATACAACTCCACGTACCACTTGGGGAAACATTCCCGCATGTGTTTACTGCATTATGGATGCCACTTTCGCCATCTCGTTCGAACGTGTTCCCGAACGCTACTCGAACGCACACATTCGGCCTCGCCCCCGTTCGAACGCGTTTCCGAACGCTACATGAATGTGGGTATTCTGGACAGATTCCTTTTTTTGTGTTCATTGTTCCGCTATCTACTTTCTATGTGTCTTTTTCTTTATTGTTAATCTAATGCGCATGGGCTAACTAGGGTGGATTAAAGGTCCTCCATTCGAGGGAAATGCCTAAAGGCTACCTTTACCACGATGTTCTGCCACGCCGGACGAGGTACACTCGATTGAATGTGAAATATGTTCAATCAGGCATACAAGGTCCCATATTATTGCTTTATTTATCTTCTATGCACATGGGCTAATTAAGTTAGTTTAAAGGTCCTCCGTTCGAGGGAAATGCCTAAAGGCTACCTTTACCACGATGTTCTGCCGCGCCGGACGAGGTACACTCGATTGAATGTGAAATATGTTCAATCGGGCATACAAGGTCCCATATTATTGCTTTATTTATCTTCTATGTGCATGGGCTAATTATGTTGGTTTAAAGGTCCTCTGTTCGAGGGAAATGCTTAAAGGTTACCTTTACCACGATGTTTTGCCGCGCCAGACGAAGTATACTCGATTGAATGTGAAATATGTTCAATCGGGCATACGAGGTCCTACATTATGTATTTTTTTATCCATGAATGTGTTTGTGTCATTTCAGATGCCATTTTGGTAATTCGTTCGAACGCGTTTCCGAACGCTACACGAACGTATGCATTCTGCGTCATTCCGTGTGAACGCGTTTACGAACGCTACTCGAACACACATCTATTTTGTCTTATCATGCATCAGGTCTTACCCCGTTCACACGCAATTCTGAATGCTATACGAACGCGGACATTTTGTTTCATTTACGTTCGAACGTGTTTTAGAACACTACTCGAACGCGCACGTATTCTGTCTTATCATGCATCAGGTCTTGTCCCATTCGAACGCGTTTCCGAACGCTATACGAACATGTGCATTCTGTTTACCATTCGAACACGTTCATGAACGCTACACGAACGTACATACAGTGCACAGATTTCTTCTCGTCACATTTCATGCATGTTTGCTTCTTTGATCATTTCTTTTGCACTACATGACTAATCATATCATTTCATTATTTACGCTTAGACAATTATCATCTATTTATATTTCCGCATTTATCTATTTAATGTGTTCATGAGATTGTGTGCTTGCCTTTATTTCACTTACTTTTATGCATGCAAACTTAGATAAAGGTGGTATACCAATTTAGATATAGGTTATTCTTGTGTATGTATGTTGCGTAGACTTGGATATATTATTTCATAAATCCATTCATTATAAGTGGCGTAAGTAAGGGACCATTCCGAACCCAACGGTTTGAGATCTTCCCTTGCGAGGGGTGATGTAGGCACTGCATTTTTGCATACCAAACCCGATGAGGAGTCTTGTATGGAGGCACCACCTTTTAGTCGTGGAGGTCGCGGAAAGCGGTCGTCGGAAATGAGAAGTCAAGAGTTAACACATTTTGGAATTAATTCGCTAAGTTCGCTCGGAGTTCGCTTGTTGAATGTTCGTTTCAAAGCGTATCTTTAACCCGAAAATCACCGCAAACCCTTCCAAGCTCACCTAAACACCTAAATCCACATCCAAAGCCCATGAAACAAAAATAAATTAAACACCAAGCCCACCACCCATGAGGCCCACGACCATGACACCAAATTTCACCCTCCTTGCACTATTCCAACATGATTTATCCATTTACCAAGCTTACTTTAACCTTTGACCAAACTTTTACCTTGATATCAAATTTTCCAAGCCATTAATTGATCAACCCCACACCATTTAAGCCAAATGCCCCACGCCCATGACTTATAACACTCCTTTTATTTATTTTCAACACCATTAATATCAAGCTTTATGCATTTTCAACAAGCCATCACAATTACATCAACTTTACCTTCCTTTGTCAACAAAGTTTGCCTACCAAATTAATGCCATTCAACATCACCTTGCCAATCTAATAAATGCACTCCAATTGCCTATATAAGCACACATTTTTCAGCCTTGGAAGATCTGGCACATATCAAGAGACATCAAGCAAAAGACTTAGCATTTGAAGAGCAAAGCCCCAGTATTCCCTCTACATGTCACGCACACTGCAGCCCCTCACTGCCTACAACTCACGCACATTGCTTCCAAATCAGCCCATCATCTTCACGCATTGGAACACTTCCATCCTTCACTGCCTAATTCACGCCCAAAACACCCCCCATTTCAGCCTCATAATTCACCCCAAGCTGCCCCATTATAGACCTGAATCTCACGCCTATTTTAGCCTCTGAAGTGCGCCTAAACTGCCCCCATTTCAGCCTCGGAAGTGTGCCAATATAGCCTTCCAGACCAGCCCCTGAAACACACAAGATACCCCAGCAAATCAGCCCCCTGAAACACATAAAAACCAACCAGAAACTACCGTGAAAACACCCAAACCATCGAAGAAACTGCAACTCATCATCCCTTCACTTTGTCCCACATTGGTCAGGAAACTGCCTACCTTAATTGCCTTCAATTCCCACGCAAAAAGCCACGCCCAAACTGCTAGCAGTTCACGCCCACTTCACGACCCTGTCACGCCCACAACTCCCTCCATTTAATCCCACATCGCCTGGGAAACTACTCCCATTTGCCCACGCCAAAGCCTCACGCCAATCAGCTCTATTCTGCCTCCCAAAGTCACGCCCACTGCCCTCACTACAACAGCTCTATCCACGCCAATACACAGCCCCAAAATAAGCCACACTTCACGTCAAAACTTCTAGGAAAATGAGCCTACAACTCACGCACATTGCCTCCCATTTCAGCCTTATAACTCACGTCAAGACCACCCCTATCCTGCTCAGTTCAGCGCCTCTAATTGCCTTATTATTGACCTGAAAGTCACGCCCCTTACTGCCTCTCAAACACATCCAAAACAGCCCTCATTCAGCTCCAATATTCACGCACAGATCAGCCCATATTCAACCCTGGAAACAACTCAAAAAAATCCCTTATTAACTCCCTAAACTACCGCATACAGCCCCTGGATTACCGTGAATCAGCCCTCATTCTGCCTGGAACCGGCACACATTCTACCCAGTTTAGCCCTCCATATTCTCGCCCAAACCATCACCAAAATAGCCCTTAATTCACTGCAAACCAGTGAGCCAAGTGTGGAGACCTGAAACGCAGCGAAACGAACTCAAAACATCGAAAAAAACGGCAAAACAGTGAGCAAAACGTCGAAGCAGCAAACCAGTGGAATCGTGGTGTCTTAGCCTTTCCGACGGCCGTATAACGCATCTCCGAAAAGCGACAAAAAAGGTTAGACCTGAGGGTTTATATTATTAAATTTATTTACATGAAATAATGACTTAGGAAATGTATTTAATTTGAATAGTTAGTTTAGCATGTTATTTGGAATTTGTTCACATGAAATAATGACTTAATATGTGATGTGATTTCGGGTGAATGGAATATGTGATCTTGCTTGTGGTATATTGGATGGAAACCCGGATATAAATTCCATAGCCGAATCCGAATGGACGGTATTATGGTTTGTACTCGGGATACAATGCCCCGTACCACTTGAAGGATTCATGTATTTCATTTCATCCAACTTGTATTTGAGCATGATTAGGCCATTTTAATGTTGTTTTTATTTCAAGCATGTTTTAGTTATTTACCTTTTATATGAGGAATTTAAGTTAAGGTATGTTTAGATTACTATGTATGTAGCATGTTTGATGTGTGATGCCGAATGTTTGCCGTTATGAAAAGTTTACTGTTGAAGCATGCAAACCTAGAATTTAGACTATTTTGACCAACATGTATGTTAAGTAGACTTGGTTAAAATTGTGCAAATCCATTCATTACAAGTGTCATAAGTAAGGGACCATTCCGAACCCAACGGTTTGAGGTCTTCCCTTGCGAGGGGTGAGTGCGGCCTTAAATCATTTTCCCGGTTCACACCGGGTGGCGACTCCATTATTCTCCAGTTTAGTCCCCCATGGGCTACTCCGTACTCCCAACTAGGCCATGAGTCTAGAGCAGCATGTGTCGCCCAGTTCCTGTGTCCTACAGTCTGGCGACTCCACTGGGGATAGAGAATCGGCCCCGAAATAATGTCTTGTAATGTTTATGATTTGTGCTTTAATTAATCATGTCTATTGTGGGTTTAAGGAGTTTAATTAAAGGCATTTTAAGGCTAGGTAATGGTTTGGTGTCTTCCTTCATTCACTACCTTTCTATAAGGAAAAGCTGTGAAGGCACCTAGATTTGGTGTCTTCCTTCATTCACTACCTTTCTATAAGGAAAAGCTGTGAAGGCACCTAGATAATCATTACTTGTAGCTCGTTGTGACAGACTAGTTTGGAGGACTCGTTGTTTATTCCTAACACCAAGCGATAAGAGCCTAAGGGGCTTGGGTATTTAAGTGAGCCTCGCTCCACCCTCCCTCTGGGGAATCTACAACGAGAAGTCCATTCGACAAATAGTCACACACCATATCTCGTTGGCACGTACCGTAAGGTATAAAAAAGGTGTGTTCACTTGGTCGCTTGAACCCTTGAGTGGGGAGTCCTAGTTGTGAACAATCCTTCGTCGGCGAGAGCCTTTGTTTACACTCCTGAAATCTACACATGAACCTTAGTTTTGTGACCCTTAGAAATATTTGATTATGCTTGTGTTTTGGACCATTATCATTTGGATTCGGTTGGATTTTTTGTCAATAAATGTGAACTTGTTGGGCCATTTAAACAGGAATAAGTTCATGTCCTTTGACAATTAGGCCAAAAGCTTCTAAAATGCCAATGGGCCATTTTGTGTTTAGGTCTCTTATCATTTGAAGTTGTTTAGATATATTATCGCAAAGTGTAAACCTGGTGGGCCTTTTCAACTGGGACAAGTTTACACTGCGCAATAGTGTGACTAAATACTTTGAAATGATAATGGGCCGATTGGTGTAAATTCTTTTATGAACTTATTTATTCCATACATTGCACACATATCATGCATACATGCATCATGCTAACCCTTGTGTTTCAAAATCCATCATAGATTCCCATTGGGTTAGGGAAGAAGGCAGACTCATCAAAAAACCAGTGATAAACATAAGTGAATCTGTCAACGAGAGGTCACGGATGGATCAGATGGAAGCCAATATTGCAAAAATGACTGAACAGCTCCAGACTTTGACTGTTGCCTTATCTAATGTGGCTGTACCCCGTGCTGGGGGTAGTTCTGAAAATGAGAGGCGTGAAGAGCCTCAGAACAGGGTTAATGATGATATTCCAATGTTTGATGATGATATGGCTGAGTATGCTGCTGGAAAAACAGCTGGGTCTCAAGCAGAGTTGCAAAAACTTAGGGATCAGGTGGAAACAGTTACCCGCAAGATGAAGGGTAAAGATGAAGATTTACTGGACTACGAGTCAATGACTTTTGAAGAACAATTGCAGGCTAACTTTAAAATGCCGGATATTGCTAAGTTCAATGGAAATGGGGATCCGAGGGTCCATCTCTGTCAGTATGTTTCAATTATGAGTTCGGTGGGCCTATCACAACGCTAGGCCCAAAAGATGTTCGGGATGTCACTCGAGGGGGCTCCCGTGGTATGGTACCACAGTTTAAAGAAGAAGTTTGAAAGGCAAGGGAAGCAGTACTGCCGGTAAGATACAGTTCATGCGGGTATTAGCAGAAGTAGAATTACCTGAACAAGAGTAGATCCTGCAGAGATTTGAATAGTTGGCGTGATAGATATACCAGAAGGGATTGAAGCTGCATTTTGCTTGAAAAGAAAAGACCAAACAGTCACCCGAGGAACCAGCAGAAGACCTAACCCAACGGGATAGGAAGTTCACTTATGCATGCATACACGTAAAAAATTTGCATCTTGTCTCTTGTGCTTTGTTTTTGTTTCATATTCACAGGTTTGGAAGAAGGAAGAAGAAAGCAACGAGGGTAAGCCAATCAGAAATCTTGAAAGCACTGTATTGGATTCAGGTAGTAATCATCGGGTCGAGGCCCACATTGGTATCAGAATTGAGAAGGAATCTGAGGGTTGAGGCCCATTTGAGTTTGAGTTTCGGGTATGGATCCTGGGGGCGAAGCCCATATTTTCAGCAGCAGAAAGGAAGAATTCTTGAGTGTGATTAAAAAAAAAAAAAAAAGTGAGAGAGAAGTCTTTGGTAGCTAGATATATGTCCAATGATGACATTGTATGTTGTAGGGAAGAAACCCTAGAAACGATAAGTGTGAGACGTGCTCTCGTCCGGTATTCTGAATGGACTGATCTCGGTTAGACTCATAAGCACTTGATTATGGGATCTCAGCAGTAGAAGCGTGAGTGGTTGGCAAGATGACTAGTTGAAGAGATAGTGGATCAGTGAATGACCGTTTTCCTGGATGTCCACCCTGGTTTACTGATGCTACGATATATGATATGGTTGGAAACGAAGAAAAAGTCTCTCCGAAAATAAAAAATAAAATAGACCACCTATAACCGATAAGCGTGAAGCTACCCATGGGCGAGTATTAGGACCACCATGAGGAGAAATGCTACCTTAAAGGGTAGGTGTGTCAAATAAAAAAAAAAGAAAAAAAAAAGAAAAAAAAGAGTTCAAAATGAAAAGAAAGAGACAAAAGAAAAAGAAGAAGACCATATCATGTTGAGTATGACGAAGTAATCACAGAGCGTGATCCAGACATCTAGGTTGGTTAGACCCACTGGTCCGATTCTCCGAGACGAAATCATCGAGTTGGCTTACTTAAGGACTAAGCTGTGAAAGAGCCCTGGCACACACACACTTGGAGTCTAACTCAGATCATTCACTCAGACGGTCGGATTTGAGTTGTATCGAGTACTTTGAAGGTTCTCAGGTTTCGACGCAAAGCATTCATTGAGGACAAAAGTATGTCCAGCTATCAAGATTCTCTCATGAGAGGCAATATGACTTTCTGGGGGCGAGACCCACAACTCACTTCAGGGAACAAGACCCTCAGCTCGATTCAAAACCGGGAACAAGACCCACAACTCAACAAATTAGGAACAAGACCCACAATTCAGGAAACAATACCCTCAACAAAATTCAGGGAATAAGACCCTCAACACAATTCAGGGAACAAGACCCTCAGCTCAAAACGGGAACAAGACCCACAAATCAAAAAATCGGGAACAAGACCCACAACTCAGGGAACAAGACCCTAAACACAACTCAATTCAGGGAACAAGACCCTCAGCTCAATTCAGATCGGGAACAAGACCCTCAGCTCAATTCAGATCGGGAACAAGACCCTCAGCTCAACGCAATTCAGGGAACAAGACCCTCACCACAATTCAGTTCAGGGAACAAGACCCTAATCACAATTCAGATCGGGAACAAGACCCACAACTCAGTTCAGGGAACAAGACCCTCAACAAAATTCAGGGGATAAGACCCTCAACACAATCCAGGAAACAAGACCTTCAACTCGCGGTGGGAACAAGACCCACGAAGACAAAACCCACAGTCAATACAGCCAGGGAACAAGATCATCAACTCAGATTGGGAACTTCACCCACGGAGACGAAACCCACAATTCAGGGAACAAGACTCTCAACGAATCGAGAACAAGACCCACAATTCGGTATCAGATCAGTTTTGCCGAAAATGGCACTCTGGGGGCGAAGCCCAAATCATCATCAGCAATGGTTCAAAAATGGACCACTTTCGCATCAGCATTAGTTCGGAAATGGACCGCTATCGCATCAGCATTGGTTCAGAAATAGACCGTTTTCAGATTCAGCAATGGTTCGAAAATGGACCTCACTCCCACATCATTATCAGCGACGGTTCGGAAATGGACCTCTCTCTCGTCTCAGTATTGGTTCGGAAATGGACCACTTTCACATTAGATTCAGCATTGGTTCGGAAATGGACCACTCTCATATCAGTTTTGGTTCGAAAATGGACTATCTCTCATCTGCACGGTTCAGAAATGGACCTCTCTCTCATGACAATTATGGTTCGGAAATGGACCGCTTTCACGTCAGCATTGGTTTGGAAATGGACCTCTTTCACATTAGCATTGGTTCAGAAATGGACCGCTTTCACATCAGTATTGGTTCAGAAATGGACCACTTTCATATCAGCATTGGTTCGGAAATGGACCGCTTTCACCTCAGCGTTGGTTCGGAAATGGACCACTTTCATATCAGATTCAGCATTGGTTCAGAAATGGACCACTCTCATATCAGTTTTGGTTCGAAAATGGACTATCTCTCATCTGCACGGTTCGGAAATGGACCTCTCTCTCATAACAGTTATGGTTCGGAAATAGACCGCTTTCACCTCAGCGTTGGTTCAGAAATGGACCGCTTTCACATCAGTATTGGATCGGAAATGGACCACTCTCACATCAGTATTGGTTCAGAAATGGACCGCTTTCACATCACCAATGGTTCGGAAATGGGCCACTATCACATCAGCAATGGTTCGGAAATGAGCCGCTATCAGTATCAGCATTGGTTCGGAAATGGGCCGCTTTCACATCAGCAATAGTTCGGAAATGGGCTGCTATCAGCATCAGTTATGGCTCCAAAATGGGGCACACACTCATCTTGCCGAAAATGGCGCTCCAAAATGGGGCACACTCTCATCTTGCCGAAAATGGCGCTCCAAAATGGGGCACACTCTCATCACTTGCCGAAAATAGCGCTCCAAAATGGGGCACACTCATCACTTGCCGAAAATGGCGCTCCAAAATGGAGCACACTCAACAGATGTTGCATTCCGAAAATGGAGCATGGTTCAAAAATGGACAATCATCGCTACTGCAACACTCCGAAAATGGAGCGTGGATCATTATCTCATCAGCAACACCTCGGAAATGGGGTTTAACATGCCGAAAATGGCACAACCAGACCAACTCAACTCAACGCAATAGGAAAACTAGGTGGCAGCTGGCGAGCCAGGTAAGTAAAAATGCATTGCACGAACTTTGATTGGATTGTCACGGTCACACACCGAACAAATCCCATCAAAGTGGGGGCGACTGTAGGCACTACATTTTTGCATACCAAACCCGATGAGGAGTCTTGTATGGAGGCACCACCTTTTAGTCGTGGAGGTCGCGGAAAGCGGTCGTCGGAAATGAGAAGTCAAGAGTTAACACATTTTGGAATTAATTCGCTAAGTTCGCTCGGAGTTCGCTTGTTGAATGTTCGTTTCAAAGCGTATCTTTAACCCGAAAATCACCGCAAACCCTTCCAAGCCCACCTAAACACCTAAATCCACATCCAAAGCCCATGAAACAAAAATAAATTAAACACCAAGCCCACCACCCATGAGGCCCACGACCATGACACCAAATTTCACCCTCCTTGCACTATTCCAACATGATTTATCCATTTACCAAGCTTACTTTAACTTTTGACCAAACTTTTACCTTGATATCAAATTTTCCAAGCCATTAATTGATCAACCCCACACCATTTAAGCCAAATGCCCCACGCCCATGACTTATAACACTCCTTTTATTTATTTTCAACACCATTAATATCAAGCTTTATGCATTTTCAACAAGCCATCACAATTACATCAACTTTACCTTCCTTTGTCAACAAAGATTGCCTACCAAATTAATGCCATTCAACATCACCTTGCCAATCTAATAAATACACTCCAATTGCCTATATAAGCACACATTTTTCAGCCTTGGAAGATCTGGCACATATCAAGAGACATCAAGCAAAAGACTTAGCATTTGAAGAGCAAAGCCCTATTATTCCCTCTACAAGTCACGCACACTGCAGCCCCTCACTGCCTACAACTCACGCACATTGCTTCCAAATCAGCCCATCATCTTCACGCACTGGAACACTGCCATCCTTCACTGCCTAATTCACGGGAAAAACACCCCCCATTTCAGCCTCATAATTCACCCCAAGCTGCCCCATTATAGACCTGAATCTCACGCCTATTTTAGCCTCTGAAGTGCGCCTAAACTGCCCCCATTTCAGCCTCGGAAGTGTGCCAATATAGCCTTCCAGACCAGCCCCTGAAACACACAAGATACCCCAGCAAATCAGCCCCCTGAAACACATAAAACCCAACCAGAAACTACCGTGAAAACACCCAAACCATCGAAGAAACTGCAACTCATCATCCCTTCACTTTGTCCCACATTGGTCAGGAAACTGCCTACCTTAATTGCCTTCAATTACCACGCACAAAGCCACGCCCAAACTGCTAGCAGTTCACGCCCACTTCACGCCCCTGTCACGCCCACAACTCCCTCCATTTAATCCCACATCGCCTGGGAAACTACTCCCATTTGCCCACGCTAAAGCCTCACGCCAATCAGCTCTATTCTGCCTCCCAAAGTCACGCCCACTGCCCTCACTACAACAACTCTATCCACGCCAATACACAGCCCCAAAATAAGCCACACTTCACGTCAAAACTTCTAGGAAAATGAGCCTACAACTCACGCACATTGCCTCCCATTTCAGCCTTATAACTCGCGTCAAGACCACCCTTATCCTGCTCAGTTCAGCGCCTCTAATTGCCTTATTATTGACCTGAAAGTCACGCCCCTTACTGCCTCTCAAACACATCCAAAACAGCCCTCATTCAGCTCCAATATTCACGCACAGATCAGCCCATATTCAACCCTGGAAACAACTCAAAAAAATCCCTTATTAACTCCCTAAACTACCGCATACAGCCCCTGGATTACCGTGAATCAGCCCTCATTCTGCCTGGAACCGGCACACATTCTACCCAGTTTAGCCCTCCATATTCTCGCCCAAACCATCACCAAAATAGCCCTTAATTCACTGCAAACCAGTGAGCCAAGTGTGGAGACCTGAAACGCAGCGAAACGAACTCAAAACATCGAAAAAAATGGCAAAACAGTGAGCAAAACGTCGAAGCAGCAAACCAGTGGAATCGTGGTGTCTTAGCCTTTCCGACGGCCGTATAACGCATCTCCGAAAAGCGACAAAAAAGGTTAGACCTGAGGGTTTATATTATTAAATTTATTTACATGAAATAATGACTTAGGAAATGTATTTAATTTGAATAGTTAGTTTAACATGTTATTTGGAATTTGTTCACATGAAATAATGACTTAATATGTGATGTGATTTCGGGTGAATGGAATATGTGATCTTGCTTGTGGTATATTGGATGGAAACCCGGATATAAATTCCATAGCCGAATCCGAATGGACGGTATTATGGTTTGTACTCGGGATACAATGCCCCGTACCACTTGAAGGATTCATGTATTTCATTTCATCCAACTTGTATTTGAGCATGATTAGGCCATTATAATGTTGTTTTTATTTCAAGCATGTTTTAGTTATTTACCTTTTATATGAGGAATTTAAGTTAAGGTATGTTTAGATTACTATGTATGTAGCATGTTTGATGTGTGATGCCGAATGTTTGCCGTTATGAAAATTTTACTGTTGAAGCATGCAAACCTAGAATTTAGACTATTTTGACCAACATGTATGTTAAGTAGACTTGGTTAAAATTGCGCAAATCCATTCATTATAAGTGTCATAAGTAAGGGACCATTCTGAACCCAACGGTTTGAGGTCTTCCCTTGCGAGGGGTGAGTGCGGCCCTAAATCATTTTCCCGGTTTACACCGGGTGGCGACTCCATTATTCTCCGGTTTAGTCCCCCATGGGCTACTCCGTACTCCCAACTAGGCCATGAGTCTAGAGCAGCATGCGTCGCCCAGTTTCTGTGTCCTACAGGTGAGTACGACCTTAAATCATTTTCCAGTTCACACTGGGTGGTAACTCCATTTTATTTCTCCAGTTTCTGTGTCCTACAGGTGAGTACGGCCGTGAGCCCGGGACAGTGTCGCCGATTTCTGTGTCCTACAGAGAGGGAGAGAGTAAGTCACGGCCAAGGCTAGAAGAGAGAGGAAAAAATTGTGTTGTGTGTATTGATTTTGCAAAATCAAAAAGTCTAATACCAAATCTCCAAGAGTTGGTAAAAGTCTATCACAATTTTAAGATTATGTGTCTAACAACTTAACATCAAAATCTCTACTAACTTCCATCAAACAAAAGCCAAGTGTTTGACTAACGATGTGACTTATTATGGGCCCCACTTTAATTCAAAATCTGAGTGTGCCGCAAAACAATATCGGGCTCGGGTTCGTTATTTCCGAATTAACAAATTTTCTATTGCGACTTAATTAAATCAAATTTAATTTAAATAATTATGCCTAGTAAAATTACTATTAAAGTCGCTCGTGAATTAATTCTAAATTAATTTGTTCGCCTGAATTAAAATCCAATTGTAATTCCGTTATATAATCTAATTTCATTTAATATATCGAATATATTATTTTATCGATTAATTCCAAATTAATCGTTCTCTCTCAATCAATTGAATTTTATCCCAGATAAATTCTCACAGTAATTAATCCCAGATTAATTTTCTCTCTCTCATAATTAATCCCAGATTAATTTTATTCGAGTCATAGATCATCGGTGAATCTTCGGGAAGCGACCCATGAGATCCCTTGATATGTTGGCAGTAAATCCGGTCGTCGGACTATCCGAACACGTGCATACCCGGTACCACGTTCTTACCAATTTACAAGACATGGTTGGCTTCTAGCAAAGCACCGTGCCTACCCAATTCTCCAGAAATATTCTTTAAGGAATATATAATCTATGTCAGACGTAGTATACATAGTATTGCATATTACGATCCAGTATCGATATCACATGTTAGGCCTAGGGCTGGAATTGTGTCTGCCCTGTACGAGGCATATATCAGATCTCTGGTAACTAGTCTCTATAATCGGATAATCATGACCTAGTCATATTATCCCGATGACTGCAGTACTTAAGAGTACTAGTTCCGTATCCTGCGTGATCATCATCTCCATATGACTGGAGTGATACTTCCATCTTGACATCACACCCAATACACTATGATTTACACAGAACCTGTTAAAGTCTCGGACGACCAAAACCAAAGTATACTGATTGTTGCAAGTATTAGAGATGCAAGTCTCAGGTTAAGACCAAATACACCTACTCTGATTCAGATTCCCTTTGACACATAGTCATACTACCAATGGGATTCTGAGAGGTCTATCCAGAGCAAAGTTGTTTTCGTACCATCGGTAAACAGAACCTCCTATTACATTTTCATGAGTATCCAATATCCAAATATATGAGAACTATGTCGTTACGCTTCCATAACACGCACAAGTGTAATACTAGTCTATTTCGTATTATCGATGTCCAGTCTCGATAATACTATGACTAGGGATATTTAATGATTAAACCTTACGTGGATTAATATTGTCTCATATCTTAATAATCCGGTACTAATCATATGGACTTTTATCATTTATATATACCGGTAATCCAATTACAAATGATAAAAGAGCAAATTCCTTTGTCACATAGTTTATTTTTACAACAACACCATGTTCTGTACAAATAGTGATGATATGGGTCATAATTGTCCAACAATCTCCCACTTGGCCTATAGCCAATCATTCAAGTGTCCTACACCTGAACTATATACGGGTCGCTCAAACTTCTGCTGAGAAACAGCTTTCGTCAGCGGATATGCAAGGTTATCATCTAATGCGATTTATTCGATCCTCACATCGCTACGATGTATGATCTTACGAATCCGATGAAATGGTTGAAGTACATACTTGGATCGTTGATGAGACCGTAATTCTTTAGCCTGTGCTGTAGCCCAACTCAGCTGCTAACAGAACTATACCTAATCCAATTAGGATTATATAGATCCAAAATGATTCTATTGATGCCTCAGCTGCAGCAATGTTCCGCTTTTTTTATTTATTCGGCAAAATTATCTTGCTTGGAAGATTTCCAGCTTACTGTTCTGTTATTCAAATTAAATATGTACCCTTATTGCGACTTCAAGTCGTCTTTGTCGGTTTGGAAAGTTGCAGCGGTGAACCCAGTCACCTCAAGTTCTCATTCTCCATAGCTTAAGAAAGCATCCTTAGTTCATCTAAGATACTTAAGGATGTTTTTAACATCAATCCAGTGACCATCATCTGGATTGGCCTAATTGTGACTCCACAAGCTCAAAGCATCTGAGACAACAGGTCACGTACATCTTTTCAATGTACAAGTTCTCAGAGAGTGCCAACAACTTTTAGATCTATCCCAGTAGATCCTTATTCCTAGAATAAAGGTTGCATCTCCCAAGTATTCCATGGAGAATTTTAATGAAAGACAAGCTTTCACCGATTGTATTATAGGAATGTCATTTCCAAGAAATGATATGTCATCATTATATAGTACAATCATTGTCAGTGCGCTCCCACTAACCTTCTTATATACACAAGAATTATATTTGTTTTGAAATAAATCATATACCATTATGATTACATCAAAACACCAGTTCCAAGAACACAACGCTTGCTTCAATCCATAAATGGATTGATATAACTTGCAAACTTTGTTTGCACATTTTGGTATGACAAAACCATCAGGATGTTGCAAATATCCTCCAAAAGGTTTCCGTTAAGGAAAGCGGTTTTGACGACCGGCTGCCATATTTCATAAATGAAACATACAGCATTTGCTAGCATTATCCAAATGGATTTAATCATGGCAACAGGTGAAAAAATTTCATCGTAGTCGACACTATGTCGTTGACGATACCCTTTCTGTACAAGCCTAGCTTTGTACATTTGTATGTTGCCATCCATGTATGTCTTCCTTGAAGACTCATATAGTACCATTAAGCACAATGCCTTCTGTTACATCAACCAGTGTCCAAACGTGGTTGGTATACATGGAATCCATTTTGGACTTCATGGCACTTTGCCATAAAAGGAGTCGATACCTTGTATCAATTCCTCATACGTAGTCGGTTTGTCTTCCTCAATAAAATTGACATCTACATGAGGTGAGATCATAAACCCATACCTCCCAGGTTGTTTTCTGACTCTCTCCGACTTACGTGGTTCTTGTGTATTCAAAGATTATTGTACAGTTTCATCCATGATACTGTTTGTGTTTCGTAAAAGAGTCGGTGCCTAGAACAGTATTACTATGATTTTCATCAAGTCTTACTTTCCTCCCACTTACCACTGCATATTGGAATTCCTCTTAGGAAAACTGCATGGAGAGCAACAATTATATTGTTCTCTTGTGAGTTGTATAAGTACTATACTTTGATTTCCTTAGGACAACCTACAAATAGGCACTTATCCGATTTGGTTTCTAGTTTGGTACCATCCAAATGTATGCCCAGCATTCCCAAATCTTCAGGAATGTGAAACGCGGTTTCTTTCATGTTCAAATCTAATATGAAGTCTGTCTAACAAATTTTCATGGAACCTTATTCAAAATAAGTATTGCACTGTTTAATGTGTATCCTTAGAAGGAAATTGGTAGCTCAAAGCGACTCATCATTAACCTTATTATGTCCGAAAAAGTTCGATTTCTCTGTTCGGACACACCTTCAAATTGAGGTGTTCCGGGAGGAGTCCACTGTGAAAGAATACCATACTCTTTCAAGTAATCAAGAAACTCATATGTTAAATTATTTTACACTATGGTCCGACTGTAATGTTTTTAATACTTTTACCGGTCTTTTTTCTTACTTGGCGTCGAAACTCTTTGAATTACTCAAAAGTTCCTGACTTGTGTTTCATAAGATACACATAACCGTAACGCGATGCCACATCCGTAAAGGTTACGAAGTATTCATATTCATCTCTAGCCTAGCTAGATATTGGCCCACTTACGTCACAATAAATGAGGGCTAACAGATCGGTGACATTTGCACTTTTACCAAGTAAAAGGTGTTTTAGGCATTTTGCCTAATAAACTAGATTCGTAGACATCATTTGAATTAGAATCAAATCCATCCTAGTACCCACTCTTCAAAAGTGTGGATATAAGAGTCTTGTTAATGTGTCTCAGACAACAATGCCACAAATAAGTATCATCTGATTAATTCAGTTTGAGCTATTTGTTTGTCATGTTATATGTATGAGATTAATTTATATTCAAAATATAAATATTGTTATTCACAACTAATGTGTTTATCTCAATATCATCTTTATAAACAAACACTTAGTGTTCTAGAATATAAAGGTATACCCGCAACGGGTCATACTAGATATAGAGATAATGTTTCTAGTCAAACTAGGTACATTATAACAGTTTACTAATTTAAGTACATGCCCAAAGGGCAATTCCAAAACTTAGGTTTATATGGTTAAAACAGCGACTCTCGTCCCATTTTCGACTCGCAGATCGATCTCATCTGAAGTCAGTCTCCTACTAATTAGCAGATTTTGCACATCAGTACATATTTATGTACCACATCTAGTATCAAAAATCTAATTTTGAAACCAGTAGTAAACATGTTTTTGACAAACATACTTGAAGCTGGAACTTTGCCCCGCCTTTACTTCCTTCATGTCTACCTTGTCCATTCGGCAGTCACGCTTTCAGTGACCCCGTTTGCCACAGTTTAGGCAGACATCTTGGGATATGTCCTTTGTCTTCCTAGAAGACTGAGACAATTTTGCCTTTGCCCCTTTTCAGATCCCTAGAAGTTTTCGGCCAAGCCTAGACCTTCTGGGATGTAGGAGTAAGATGCGTCTAGCGCTTCTTGCCCTTTTGTAAGCTCTGACTCTGTCTCCTTGAGCATAGCCATTAAATCTCCAATAGTTTTCTATTGCAATTAGTACTTCTAAGATCTAAGAATAGATCTATGAAGATCCTTCAATTTCAATATCATACTATAAGGATCTAATCCTTAGTTCTGACGAAGAAATTAAGGAGTCATTGCGACAAGCATAACGGATTGAGCACTAAAGTTATCATCACCATGAGTCTTCCAAAGCTCATGCTCCACTATTTGCTCAACTCCGGGCTTAGGCCCGAGAGGTCGCTCTATAAAATAAAGTAACTTTTTGGTTCCCAGGACTATCATGAGGTTCTATTCCCAATCTGAAAATTGAAGCCGCTTAAAGACATTTTCACCCAGGATTATGTTTTAAACGCTAATCTTTCAGTTATCTTGATTCCAATAGTCCAGCTGTCAAATCAACGATTTCGGGTACAATCAAATATAATGATTACTATAGTCTAACTATATAACCAACTATAAATGATCGGTTAAATTCAAATATATTGATTACTATAATCCAATTATATAACTAACTATAAATGAAGTAGTTTGAATACAGTCCAACTGTTTAATTAAACAACAATTGAATATTAGTCCAACTAATATATATATATATATATATTTAAATAATGATGAAAAATGAAATGAGCGCGTATTGGCAAATATCTAAATGAAATTACAAATTCAATACTTGCCTCCCATTATTTTTCGGCGAGCCTCTAACCCTCTGTGGAGCACTCGGGAAACCTAGTTTCCTAGTGGGCTAGGATCCCGTTAAATAACACACAACCTTGACTTTGGCCAACAAGTTGTATGATATTTAACTAGGTAGATTTCTAAGTTCAATTAGATCTCATCCAATTCCTAGATCCAGTAGGTGGACCTCCAAGTCCGAAACATATATCCAATATATGCCAATATATCCAATATATTGCCTAACCTTTTTCCTCTAAATCAACTAAGCCTTGGCTTTGGCTCAACAAGCTTAATGATTCTAGTTAAGTGTGACCCATTGACAGTGGGAAAGCTTCGTAATCGAGGCCGATGAACAAGAAGTGACCTTGACTTTGGCCAACAAATCACAAATTGCCCAAGGCGTACGATATGGAACAAAGCCTTCATGATTCAAACACATCCGCGATGGACAAGGGCCTTGACTTTGGCCAACAAACCAATGCCAATCTTGGATCTTGAGAGAGAATCACTCAATGGAAGGAAAACGCTTAATATTTATTGAGGGTTTTTCGCGTAAATTGGCAACCAATTTATTATCTTTGATTAGGTATCATCATACTCCCTTGAGCATGCATTCTAAAAGCATAATAAGGCGCGATAAATAAATTAATAATGATATGCGGATGGATATCTCACAAATTATTCCTAAAACAAATCACTCTCTTTCCTCCCCTCGGCTAGCACTATTCTAACTTCTACTCAATTACATAATACTTCTAAAGAAACCTCATTTACATTGAGGGGAATTGGTGAGAAGAGAATTACAAAGAGTCAAGAGATAAAGGCTGGACACGCAGGTCCAATTTAATAAATTCTAAATTTATTACAACAATTTCCAAAATTGCCCTCACCCATCTAATATCCATCTGATATACATTATTCATACAATACATGTTGGGTTTCTAGATTAGTCCCAAGGATCATTCAAGTAATGAAACATGTGCGAATACTCAAAGAGGTATGGCGGAATCATACTTACATTGATCGGCTTTGTGATGCGAGGAACAACAAAACTTTTGCTCCATTGAAGCTCACAGTTTTGGACTGTTTTTGTGCTATTCCAAATTCGGTCAACTCCATGGATGGATCTCCAAGCTCCAAGCTTTGTGTTGTGATTCCATGCTCATGAGTTTGTTTCCCTATCACCTTGGATGACTCTTCATGTGCTAGCATTGGAAAGATTTGCCACAAATCTTCCATTTACTTCTTGTAATTTTCGGCCTTGCCAAGAAAATGGAGAAATAAGAAGTTTTGGCCCTTGGCCGATTGTGGGAGAGAGAGAGTAGAGGAAGTGTGTTGTTGTATTTGGTTTCCAAAACCTAATAAACATATACCAAAAATTAGTCAAAGCTTTTCCAAAAAACTTAGATAATTTTGGAGGCAAAATTACAATAAATGCAATCCAACAACACACATCACTCATGAATAGTGACTAGTTGTCAATCACTCAAAGTGACAAGACATCCATCACATGAATGACAAGTGATGTGATACGTGATGTGACTTGTGGGCCGCACTTGAATTCGAAATGTGAGTGGGCCCGTAAACACTCCCGGGCTCGGGTTCGCTAATTCTGAATTAACGAATTTTCCGTTGCGACGTAATTAAATCAAATTTAATTAAATAATTATGCCTAGTAAAATTACTATTCATGTCGCTAACGAATTAATTCTAAATTAACTCATTTGCCCGAAATAAAATCTAATTTTAATTCCGCGTCGAAATCCAATTTCATATAATATATCGAATATATTATTTGATCGATTAATTCCAAATTAATCGTTCTCTCTTTAAATAATATTTTATCCCAGATAAAATATATCAGTAATTAATACCAGATTAATTTTCTCTCTCTTTTAATTAATCCTAGATTAATAAAGTGCAAGTCATACGTCATCGGTGAATCTTCGGGAAGCGACCCATGAGATCCCCGGATATGTTGGCAGTAAATCCGGTCGTCGGACTATCCGAGCACGTACGTACCTAGTACTACGTTTTTACCGGTTTACAAGACATGGTTGGCTTCTAGCAAAGTACCGTGCCTACCCAATTCTCCAGAAATATTCTTAAATGAATATGTGATCTATATCAGGCGTAGTATACGTAGTATTGCGTATTATGATCCAGCATCGGATATCACGTGCTAGGCCTGGGACTGGAATTGTGTCTGCCCCGTACGAAGCACATATCGGATCTCTGGTAACTAGTCTCTATAATCGGATAAACATGTCCTAGTCATAATATCCCGATAGCTGCAGCATAAAAGAGAACCAGTTCCGTATCCTACGTGATTATCATATCCACTATGACTGGAGTGATACTTCCATCTTGACATCACACCCAATACACTACAATTCTCAATATACCCAGAAGAGGCGTACACAGAACCTGTTAAAGCCTTGGACGACCAAAACCAAAGTATATTGATTGTCGCAAGTATTAGCGGTGCAAGTCTCAAGTTAAGACCAAATACACCTACCCTGATTCGGACTTCCATAGACACGTAGTCATACTACCAATGGAATTCCGAGGGGTCTATCCAGAGTGAAGCTGTTTCCATACCATCGGTAAACACAACCTCCTATTACACTTGCATGAGTATCCTATACCCAAATATATGAGAACTATGTCGTTATGCTCCACAATGCGCACAAGTGTAATACTAGTATTTTACGCATTATCGATGTCCAATCTCGATAATACTCTGACTATGAATATTTAATGATTAAACCTTCGTAGATTGATACTGTCTCATATCATCTAAATCCGGAACTAATCATATGGACCTTCTATCATTTATACATCTAGATAATCCAATTACAAATGATAAAAGGGCAATTTCCTTTGTCATATAGTTAATTTGTACAACAACACTATGATCTGTACAAATAGTGATGCTATGGGTCATAATTATCCTAAAATCTCCCACTTGGCCTATAGCCAATCACTCCAGTGTCCTACACCCGAACTATGTATGGTTCGCTCAAACAGTGATCCCAATCACTTCAAGTTCTCCTTCTCCATAGTATCAGAAAGCATCCTTAGTTCATCTAAGATACTTAAGGATGTTCTTAACATCATTCCAGTGACCATCACATGGATTGGCCTGATTGTGACTCCATATGCTCAAAACATATGAGATACCAGGTCGCGTACATTATTTCAATATACGAGATCTCAGAGAGTCCTAACAACTTTTAGATCTATCCCAGTAGATCTTTATTCCTAAAATAAAGGTTGTTTCTCCCAAGAATTCTACGGAGAATTTTCATGAAAGCCAAGCTTTCACCGATTGTATTATGGGAATATCATTTCCAAGAAATGATATATCATCATTATTTAGGACATTCATTTTCAGTGCGCTCCCACTAACCTTCTTATATACACAAGAATCATTTTTGTTTTGAATTAAATCATACACCATTATGATTACATCAAAACAATAATTTCAAGAACTCAATGCTTGCTTCAATCCATCCATGGATCGAGTTAATTTGCAAACCTTGTTTGCTCATTTTGGTACGACAAAACTTGTCAGGATGTTGTAAACATCCTCCAAAAGGTTTCCTTTTAAGGAAAGCAATTTTGACGTTCCAGCTGCCATATTTCATAAATGAAACATGCAGCATTAGCAAGCATTGTCCAAATGGATTTAACCATGGCAACGAGTAAAAGGTTTCGTCGTAATCGACACAATGTTGATAATGATACCTTTTCGCTACAAGCCTAGCTTAGTACGTTGGTATGTTGCCTTCCATGTATGTCTTCCTTGAAGACTTATATAGTATCAATAGGCACAATGCCTTCCGGTACAACAACAAGTGTCTAAACTTGGTTAATATACATGGAATCCATTTCGGACTTCATGGCACTTTGCCATAATAGGGAGTCGATACCTTGTATCACTTCCTCATACGTAGTCAGTTCGTATTCCTCAATAAGATTGCCATCTTTATGAGGTGAGATCAGAAACCCATACCTCCCAGGTTGTTTTCTGACTCTCTCCGACTTGCGCGGTTCTTGTGTATTCGAAGATTATTGGTATAGTTTCATCCTTGATGAACTATTTGTGTTCCATTTAGGAATCGATGCCTGGAATAGTATTACTCTGATTTTCATCGAGTTTTACTTTCCTCCCACTTACCACTGCATATCGGTATTCCTCTCAGGAAAACCGCATGGCGAGCAACAATTACATTGTTCTCTTGTGAGTTGTATAAGTACTATATTTTGGTTTCCCTAGGATAACCCACAACTTAGGCAATTATCCGATTTGGGTTTTAGTTTGGTATCATCCAAACATATGCCCAGCATTCCCAAATTTTCAGGAATGAGAAAACCCGGTTTTTTTCCTCTTCATATCTAATATGAAGTCTGTCAAATAGATTTTTATGGAACCTTATTCAAAATACGTTTTGTACTGATTAATGCGTATCCTTTGAAGGAAATGGTAGCTCAGAGTGACTCATGATTAACCTTATCATGTCCAGCAAAATTTGGTTTCTCTGTTCGGACACACCGTCAAATTGACGTGTTCCGGGAGGAGTCCTCATTGAAAGAATATTATACTCTTTCAAGTATTTGAGAAACTTATTGCTAAAGAATTTTCCATCATAGTCTAACCGTGACGGTTTTAATATTTTAGCCGGTCTGTCTGTCTACTTCGTGTCGAAACTCTTTGAAAGTTTCTGATCCGTGTTTCACAAGTAACACATAACCATAACGCGATGCCACATCCGTAAAGGTTTCCAAGCATTCATATCCACCTCTAGCCTAGCTATACATGGGCCCACTTACGTCACTATGAACGAGGGCTAACAGATCAGTGGCACTTGTACTTTTACCAAGTAAAAAGGTATTTCAGGCACTTTGCCTAATAAACTAGATTCGTAGACATTATTTGAATAGAATCAAATATGTCCTAGTATCCACTCTTCGAAAGTGTGGATATACGAGTCTTGTTAATTGTGTCCCAGACAACAATGCCACATTTAAGTTTCAACTGATTAAATCAGTTTGAGCTAATTTAAGTACGGGTTAAACCATATCCATAAAGTCAAAATATAAACTTAGGTATCTACGGTTAAAACAGCAACTGTCATCCCATTTCCGACTCGCAGACAAATCTCAACTGAAGTCAGTATCCTGCTAATGAGCAGATTTTGCACACCAGTACATATATTTATGTACCACATCCAGTATCTAAAATCCAATTTTAATACTATTAGTGAACATGTTTATAACAAACATCCAATGTTAATTTAATTAAAGTCCAATGGGCTTTTAATTAATTTTATAAGGCATGGACTTTTGGTCAATATGGGTCAAACCCAAATACCAAAGCCCATTTAAGGAATCACCCTTATTTGCCAAGAAACCAATTTAGGCCCATTAGGCCCAATTAAAGTTTTAAAGGTCCATTAGTTATATTTGGACTTTATGGATATGGTTTTGGGCCCAATTGGATCCAACCAATTAACCTAAACCAAACTTGGCCCAACCTGTTGGAGTTTCTACAGCCCCGAGGATCGATTACAAAGCAAGAAATACATGTGCGAATACAACGAGGGAGTTGCGGAATACTCACATCGATCGGTTGAGCGACGGACGAGGCAACAAAAATTTCTTTTTCTGCTCACTGCAGCTCACGGCAGTTTCTGTTTTTGCTCCATGGTGTGCTCGGAAATCATCAAGTTTTTTGAGCTCCAAGCTTCGTCAAACGATTCCAAGCTCATGGGTGGACTTCCCTATCACCTTCACATGACTTCATAGTGTGCTAGGACTCCCGATTTTGCCACAAAATCGTGACTTTTTGCTTCCATTTTCTTCCTTGACTCTCGGCAGAAACCAGAACCAGAAGAACAAGAACAACCCCTCCATAGGCGTGAGAGAGAAGAAGAATTGAGAGAGAGAAAAGTTGTGTGAGTTGTTAAAAGAAAAGTGTATCTAATACACTTAATTTGAAAGTCAACAAATCATTAATAAAACAATGATAAATGTCTTTCAAATCCATCAAATGTTTTCCATCAACTTCCATCAACTCACATCAATCAATCAAATCAATGTGACAAGTTGTCACATCACTCAAAGTGACTAACGATTTGACGTTTGATGCGACTAGCGATTTGACGTTTGATTTGACTTGCGTGTCGCACTCGAATTCAAAATGCGAATGCGCTCGCAAACAATCTCGGGCTCGGGTTCCCTAATTCTAAATTATCAAATTTTCCGTTGCGACGCAATTAAATGATCATCCCTAGCGAAATCACTATTCACATCGCTAACGAATTAATTCTAAATTAACTCGTTCGCCTGAATTAAAATTAATTTTAATTCCGCGTCGAAATCCAATTTCGTTTAATATATCGAATATATTAATTTATCGATTAATTCCAAATTAATTGTTATCTCTCTTTTATTGATATCTTATCCCAAATAAAATATCTCCGCAATTAATCCCAGATTAATTTTCTCTCTCATCTAATTAATCCCAGATTAATTAAAAGTGTGAGTCATACGTCATCGGTGAATCTTCGGGAAGCGACCCATGAGATCCCCGGATATGTTGGCAATAAATTCGGTCGTCGGACTATCCAAACACGTAAGTACGTAATACTATATTTTTACCGATTTACAAGACAATGTTGGCTTCTAGCAAAGCGCCATGCCTATCCAATTCTCTAGAAATATCCTTACAGGAATATAAGGATCTATATCAGGCGTAGTATACGTAGTATTGCGTATTTCGATCCAGTATCGGATGATCACGTGCTAGGCCTGGGGCTGGAATTGTGTCTGCCCCGTACGAAGCACATATCGGATGTCTGGTAACTAGTCTCTATAATCAGATATACATGACCTAGTCATAATATCCTGATAGCTGCAGCATTTAAGAGAACCAGTCCCGTATCCTACGTGACCATCATCTCCATATGACTGGAGTGACACTTCCGTCTTGACATCACACCCAACACACTACGATTCTCGATATACCCAGAAGAGGCGTACACAGAAACCGGTTAAAGCCCTGGACGAGCAAAACAAAAGTATATTGATTGTCGTAAGTATTAGCGGTGCAAGTCTCAGGTTAAGACCAAATACACCTACCCTGATTTCGGACTTCCATAGACACATAGTCATACTACCAATGGAATTCCGAGGGGGTCTATCCAGAGCGAAGCTGTTTCCCGTACCATCGGTAAAACACAACCTCCTATTACACTTGCATGAGTATCATATACCCAAATATATGAGAACTATGTTGTTGTGCCCTCACAACGCGCACAAGTGTAATACTAGTCTTTTACGTATTTATCGATGTCCAAACTCGATAATACTCTGACTAGGGATATTTAATGATTATACCTTCATGGACTAATATTGTCTCATATCATTCTCAATCCAGGAACTAATCATATGGACCTCCTATCATTTATACATCTAGGTGATCTAATCACAAATGATAAGAGAGCAATCTCCTTTGTCAACATAGTTAATTTGTACAACAACACCATGATCTGTACAAATAGTGACGCTATGGGTCATAATTGTCCAACAATCTCCCACTTGGCCTATAGCCAGTCACTCGAGTGTCTAACACCCGAACTATGTACGGTTAGCTCAAATTGCTGAGAAATGCTTTCGTCAGCGGATTTGCATGATTATCATCTGATGCGATTTATTCGATCATCACATCGTCACGATATATGATTCGAACAAATCAGATGAATATCGAAGTATGTATCTGGATCGTTGATGAGACCATTCATTCTTTAGCCTGCGTTGTAGCCTAGCTCAACTGCTAAAAGAATTATATCTAATCTAATTAGATTTATTATCGACCCAAATGGCTTCTATTGCTGCCTCAGCTGCTGCAATAACCCGAATTTGTTGTTTATTCGGTAACAGTATCTTGCTTGGAAGATTTCCAGCTCACTGTTCCGTTATTCAAACTGTATAGTACCGTTTGTGACTAATAGTCGTTTTCATCGGTTTAAGAAACTTGCAGTAGTGATCCCAGTCACTTCAAGTTCTCCATCTCCATAGTATAAGACAACATCTTTAGTTCTCTAAGAAACTAATGGATGTTCTTAATATCAATCCAGTGACTATCACTTGGATTGACCTATTTGTGAATCCATATGCTCAAAGCGTATGAGACACAAGGTCGCGTACATTTTTCAATGTACGATTTCTCGGAGAGTTATCATGAAAGCCAAGCTTTCACCGATTGTTTATGGAAATATCATTTCCAAGAAATGACATATTATCATTATTTATAGGACATCCTCTGTCAGTGCGCTCCCACTAACCTCCTTATATACATAAGAATCATTTACGTTTTGAATTAAATCATAAACCATTATGATTACATCAAAACGATAATTCCAAGAACCTATGCTTGCTTCAATCCAAACATGGATCGAATAACCTGCAAACCTTGTTTGCTAGTTTTGGTACGACAAAATCGACAGCATATTGTAAACATCCTCCAAAAGGTTTCCTTTTCAGGAAAGCGATTTTCCTGTTAAGCTGAGATATTTCATAAATGAAACATGCAGCATTAGCAAGCATTATCCAAAAGGATTCAACCATGGCAATAGGTAAAAGGTTTCGTTGTAATCAACATAATGTTGATAACGATACCTTTTCGCTACAAGCCTAGCTTATAACGTTGGTATGTTGTCATCCACGTATGTCTTCCTTGAAGACTTATATTGTACCAATAGGCACAATGCCTTCTGGTACATCAACTAGTGTCCAAACATAGTCGATTTACATGGAATCCATTTCAGATTTATGACACTTTGTCATAATAGGGAGTCGATACCTTGTATCACTTCCTCATACGTAGTCAGTTGGTATACCTCAATAAGATTGACATCTTTATGAGGTGAGATCAGAAACCCATACCCCAGGTTGTTTTTCTGACTCTCTCCGACTTACGTGGTTCTTGTGTATTCGAAGATTAATAGTATAGTTTCATCTTTGATGAACTATTTATGTTCCATTAAGGATCTGTGCCTGGAATAGTATTACTCTGATTTTCATCGAGTTTTACTATCCTCCCACTTACCACTACATATAGGTATTTCTCTTAGGAAAACCGCATGGTGAGCAATAATAAAATAGTTCTCTAGTGAGTTGTATAAGTACTATACTTATGGTATCCCTAGGATAATCTACAATTGGCACTTATCCAATTTGGGTTTTAGTTTGGTATCATCCAAACATATGCCTAGCATTCCCAAATATTCAGGAATGAGAAACCCGGTTTCTTTCCTGTTCATATCTAATATGAAGTCTGTCAAACAGATTTTTATGGAACCTTATTCAAAATAAGTTCTGCACAGTTAATGCTTATCCGTTGAAGGAAATGGTAGCTCAGAGCGACTCATGATTAACCTTATCATGTCTAACATAATTCAGTTACTCAGTTCGGACACACCGTCAAATTAACGTGTTCCGGGAGGAGTCCTCTTTGAAAGAATACTATACTCTTTAAAGTATATTAGAAACTTATTGCTTAAGTATTTTCCATTACGGTCTTACCGTAACGGTTTAATACTTTAGCCGATCTGTTTGTCTATTTCGTGTCGAAACTTTAAAATTTTCTGATTTGTGTTCTTCAAAAGAAACACATAACCATAACGCGATGCCACATCCGTAAAGGTCACGAAATATTCATATCCACATCTAGCCTTACTAGACATGGGCCCACTCGTTTTACTTTTACCAAGTAAATGTGATTTAGGCACTTTGCCCAATAAACTATATTCGTAGACTTTATTTGATTGGGATCAAATTAGTCCTAGTACCCACTCTTCAAAAGTGCGGATATACGAGTCTTGTTTAATTGTGTCCCAGACAACAATGCCACAATAAATTTTCTTCTGATCAAATCAGTTTGAGCTATTTGTTTGTCATGTTATATGTTTGAGATTTATTTATATTCAAAATATAAATGATGTTATTCACATCTAATGTGTTTATCTCAATATCATCTTTATATAATAAAACACTTTAGTGTTCTAGAATATAAAGTTCAATCCGCAACGGATTAAACACTGATATAAAGATAATGTTTCTAGTCAAACTAGTTACATTATAACAGTTTCCTAATTTAAGTACACACCCGAAGGGTAGTTCCTAAAATTATGTATCTATGGTTAAAACAGCGACTTTCGTCCCATTTCCAATTCGCAGATTAATCTCAATCTGAAGTCAGTATCTTGCTCATAGTAGATTCTAAACATCAGTACATATTTATGTACCACACTAAGTATTTAAAATCCAATTTTAATACCAGTAATGAACATATTTATTACAAACATATTTGAAGTCAGAGCCTTGCCCCGTCTTCAATTCCTTCATGTCTGCTTTGTCCAAACGGCAGTCACGGTTTCGCAATCCCGTTTGCCATAAT
Organism: Zanthoxylum bungeanum; assembly: GCA_019454045.1. NCBI lineage: Eukaryota > Viridiplantae > Streptophyta > Magnoliopsida > Sapindales > Rutaceae > Zanthoxylum > Zanthoxylum bungeanum. Next base: position 96,147 of record SKCR01036947.1, read on the forward strand.
TTAGGCAGACATTTTGGGATATGTCCTTTATCTTCCCAGAAGATTATAATGATTTTGCCTTTGCCCTTTTCCACATTCTAGAAGCCTTTGGCCAAGCCTTAGCTGACTAGAATATCAAAGTAAAGTGCGCCTTGCGCTACTTGCCTAATTGCAAAGTTTGACTTTTCTCCTTGAGAATAGTCATTAACTCTCCAAGAGTTATTATTGCAATTTATAGTACTTCTAAAATCTAAGTATAGATTTATGAAGATCCTTCAATTTCAATATCATACTTTAAGGATCTAATCCTTAGTTCTGATTAAGAAATTAAGGAGTCTACTGCGGTAAGTATAATGGATTAAGCATTTAAGTTATCATCAAATGAATCTTCCAAAGATCATGCTCTACCATTTGCTTAAGTCCGGGCTTAAGTCTAATATGTTATTTTATCAAATAAAGTAACTTATTAGATTTCAGGACTATCCTGAAATTTATTCCCGATTTGAAAATTAAACATTTAAATACATTTTCCCTAGGATTATGTTTTAAATGTCAATTTTCCAATTTTATCTTGATTCTAATAGTCCAATTATTTAATCAACGAATTCAGGTACTTTTAAATATAATGATTATTATAGTCCAACTATATTAATCAACTATAATTAATTGTTTGAATATAGTCCAACTATTTTAAAACAACAATTTAAATATTAGTCCAACTAACATTTAATTTATTTGACAAATGATATTTGTTTGAGCGCGTATGGTAAGTAATTAAACGAATATTACAAATTCAATTCTTGCCACCCACTATTTTTCGGCGAGCCTCTAACCCTCTGTCGAGTACTCGGGAAACCGTGTTTCCTAGTGGGCTAGGATCCCGTTAAATATCACACAATCTTGACTTTGGCCAACAAATTATATGATAATTAACTAGGTAGATCTCTAAGATCAATGGGATCCAATCCAATTCCTAGATCCAGTAGGGGGACATCCAAGTCCGAAATATATATCTTATATATGTCAATATATCCAATATATTACCTAACCTTTTTCCTCTGAATCAACTAAGCCTTGGCTTTGGCACAACAAACTTAGTGATCCCAGTTAAGCGCGACCCATTGACCATGGAAATCTTCGTAATCAATGTCGATGGACAAGAAGTGGTCTTGACTTTGGCCAACAAACCACAACTTGGACAAGACACCAATATGGAACAAAGCTCTCGTGATTCAAACACATCCTCGACGGATAAAGGCCTTGACTTTGGCCAACAAGCCAATGCCAGTCTCGGATCTTGAGTAAGAATCACTCAATGGAAGGAAAAACGCTTAATATTTGTGAGGGTTTTTCGAGTGCAAATTGGCAACCAATTTATTATCTTTGTTAAGGTCTCATCATCATACACCCTTAAACATGCATTCTAAATACATAATAAAGCGCGTATAAATAAAATAATAATGATATGCGGATGGATACTTTACACTTTGATCCTAGATCAAATCTCTCCATTTCATCTCTCCTGCTAGCACATGTATTCCTTCTACCCGTTACACTACACTTCTAAAGAAACCTCATTTACATTGAGGGGAATAGGTGAGAAGAGAATACAAAGAATAAGGAGGTGATAAGGCTGGACACACAGGTCTAATTAATAAATTCCAAATTTATTACAACAATTTCTAAAATTGCCCCACCCATCTAATATCCATCTGATATACATTATTCATGCATCACAACCATGTATTCACACAAGCATGTTATCAATCAATCTAATCAAATTAATTAATCTGATAATTAGTGACCATCCAATGTTCAAACAACGATTTGATTTTGCGCGAGTCAAACTCGTTTTACGAATAAGTACTCAAAGTATGAATTCTCGAATTAAATTAAACTACATAATTAAATCCAATTCAATTTGTATTTAATATTAATTCGCTATTTAATTCCAAATTAAATATTACACTTTATTAATAAACCTTTTACGACTTAAATTCCAAATTTAATCGTTACGGGTCTCAAAACCCGATTAACGTCCAATGTCAATTTAATTAAAGTCCAATGGGCTTTTAATTAATTTCTTTAAGGCATGGACTTTTGGTCAACTCGGGTCAAACCCAGTAACCAAAGTCCAATCCGGGAATTACCCCATAAGCCCATAAATCAATTTCGGCTCATTAGGCCCAATTAAACTTTAAAGGTTCATTAGTCGCATTTGGGCTTTAAGGAAGCGGTTTTGGGCCCAATTGGATCCAACCAATTTAGCCTAAACCTAACTTGGTACAACCAAGCCCAATAAGCCCAATTACAACATACAAGCCCAATTTTACAAAATAAGCCCAATATAATTAAATTATAAAAACCCAATTTTACAATTTAATTACATAAAGTGTATTACACAATTAATTACCCAATTAACATTTCCAAAACATCTATTAGCCTAATTAATCATGCTCAATGACATCAATTAGTGTCCAACACATTTTGATCAAAAAATCAAACCCAAATCATGCTATAATGCTCTCGGCTTTGGAGGGGATTTTGTGTCTGATTCGGTTTCAATCCAATTAAATCCAAAATCGACATTAAATCAACATCCTCATTGATTCCAACTCATCCAATGAATCAAAAAATCAAAATCCAAGACATTTAGGGCTACTCAAACTCTCGGCCAAGCAAGATAAATTGGGGAAAATTATTCCAAACAAAATTTAATCAAATTGATTCAATCAATCATCAATTAAACATGTATTAAGCATACTCAAACATCCAATTCATTAAAATCATGCTCAAAAACATTTTACCCAAATTTTAAGCCCTAATCAAATTTCATGCTTTTCAATCGCTCTGATACCATTGTTGGAGTTTCTACGGCCCCGAGGATCGATTACAAAGCAAGAAATACATGTGCGCATACAACGAGGGAGTTACGGAATACTCACATCGATCGGTTGAGCGACGCGCGAGGCAACAAAAATTTCTTTTTCTGCTCACTGCAGCTCACGGCAGTTTCTGTTTTTGCTCCATGGTGTGCTCGGCAATCATCAAGTTTTTTGAGCTCCAAGCTTCGTCAAACGATTCCAAGCTTATGGGTGGACTTCCCTATCACCTTCGCATGATTTCGTAGTGTGCTAGCACTCCCGATTTTGCCACAAAATCATGACTTTTTGATTCTATTTTCTTCATTGACTCTCGGCAGAAACCAGAACCAGAAGAACAAGAACAAGCCCCTCCATGGGCGGGAGAGAGAAGAAGAATTGAGAGAGATAAGAGTTTTGTGAGTTGTTAGAAGAAAAGTGTATCTAATACACTTAATTTGAAAGTCAAAAAATCATTAATAAAATAATGATAAATGTCTTTCAAATCCATCAAATGGTTTCCATCAACTTCCATCAACTCACATCAATCAATCAAATCAATATGACAAGTTGTCACATCACTCAAAGTGACTAATGATTTGACGTTTGATACGACTAGCGATTTGACGCTTGATTTGACTTGCATGCCGCACTCGAATTCAAAATGTGAATGCGCTCGCAAACAATCTCGGGCTCGGGTTCGCTAATTCCAAAATAACGAATTTTCCGTTGCGACGCAATTAAATGATCATGCCTAGCGAAATCACTATTCACGTCGCTAACGAATTAATTCTAAATTAACTCGTTCGCCCGAATTAAAACTAATTTTAATTCCGCGTCGAAATCCAATTTCGTTTAATATATCGAATATATTAATTTATCGATTAATTCCAAATTAATCGTTATCTCTCTTTTATTGATATCTTATCCCAGATAAAATATCTCCGCAATTAATCCCAGATTAATTTTCTCTCTCATCTAATTAATCCCAAATTAATTAAAAGTGCGAGTCATACGTCATCGGTGAATCTTCGGGAAGTGACCCATCAGATCCCCGGATATGTTGGCAGTAAATTCGGTCTTCTGACTATCCGAACACGTAAGTACCTAGTACTACGTTTGTACCGATTTACAAGACAAGGTTGGCTTCTAGCAAAGCGCCATGCCTACCCAATTCTCCAGAAATATCCTTACAGGAATATAAGGATCTATATCAGGCGTAGTATACGTAGTATTACGTATTTCGATCCAGTATTAGATGATCACGTGCTAGGCCTGGGGCTGGAATTGTGTCTGCCCCGTATGAAGCACATATCGGATGTCTGGAAACTAGTCTCTATAATCGGATATACATGACCTAGTCATAATATCCCGATAGTTGCAGCATTTAAGAGAACCAGTCCCGTATCATACGTGACCATCATCTCCATATGACTGGAGTGACACTTCCGTCTTGACATCACACCCAACACACTACGATTCTCGATATACCCAGATAAGGCGTACACAGAAACCGGTTAAAGCCTTGGACGAGCAAAACCAAAGTATATTGATTGTCGTAAGTATTAGCGGTGCAAGTCTTAAGTTAAGACCAAATACACCAACCCTGATTTCGGACTTCCATAGACAGATAGTCATACTACCAATGGAATTTCGAGGGGGTCTATCCAGAGCGAAGCTGTTTCCCGTACCATCGGTAAAACACAACCTCCTATTACACTTGCATGAGTATCCTATACCCAAATATATGAGAACTATGTCGTTGTGCCCTCACAAAGCGTACAAGTGTAATACTAGTTTTTTATGTATTTATCGATGTCCAATCTCGATAATACTCTGACTAGGGATATTTAATGATATACCTTCATGGACTGATACTGTCTCATATCATTCTCAATCCAGGAACTAATCATATGGACCTCCTATCATTTATACATCTAGGTGATCTAATCACAAATGATAAGAGAGAAATCTCCTTTGTCACATAGTTAATATGTACAACAACACCATGATCTGTACAAATAGTGACGCTATGGGTCATAATTGTCCAACACAACCAAGCCCATTAAGCCCAATTACAACTTTACAAGCCCAATTCCAAATTTGGCCCAATTAATTAAATTATCAAAATTCTAAATTTCATAATTTAATTAACCTAAAGTGTATAGCCATAATTAATTAACCAAATTAATATTTCCAAAACACCAATTTACTCAATCAATTATGCTTAACATCATCAACTTATGTCCAACACAATCGAATCAAAAATCAATCATTTTCCATGCTAGTTAGTCACGACAATTAGGGATTTCTTTGTCTGATTCGGTTTCAATCCAATTAAATCCTAAATCAACATTACCCAAGTGATTTCAACTCATCAAATGATCGAAAACACAAAAATCACCATGACTTAGGGTATGTCCAACATTCGGCCAAGCCTTCCATTTTGGGGAAAATTTGATCCAATCCAATTTTCATCAAATTGACAATGCATAACACTATGTTATCATAATTCAAGCATATCCAAACAATCAATTTCACTCAAACATGCTCAAATCAATTTTGCCCAATTTTACCTTAATTTCAATTTCATGCTCAAAATGGCTCAAGATACCATTGTTGGGTTTCTAGATTAGTCCCAAGGATCATTCAAGCAATGAAACATGTACGAATACTCAAAGAGGTATGGCGGAATCATACTTGCATTGATCAGCTTTGCGATGCGAGGAACAACAAAACTTTTGCTCCCTTGAAGCTCACGGTTTTGGACTGTTTTTGTGCTCCTCCAAATTTGGTCAACTCCATGGATGGATCTCCAAGCTCCAAGCTTTGTGTTGTGATTCCATGCTCATGAGTTTGTTTCCCTATCACCTTGGATGACTCTTCTTGTGCTAGCATTGGAAAGATTTGCCACAAATCTTCCATTTACTTCTTGTAATTTTCGGCCTTACCAAGAAAATGGAGAAAGAATAAGTTTTGGCCCTTGGCAGATTGTGGGAGAGAGAGAGTGGAGGAAGTGTGTTGTTGTATTTGGTTTCCAAAACCTAATAAACATATACCAAAAATTAGTCAAAGCTTTTCCAAAAAACTTAGACAATTTTGGAGGCAAAATTGCAATAAATGCAATCCAACAACTCACATCACTTATGAATAGTGACTGGTTGTCAATCACTCAAAGTGATAAGACATCCATCACATGAATGACAAGTGATGTGACGCGTGATGTGACTTGTGGGCCGCACTTGAATTCGAAATGCGAGTGGGCCCGCAAACACTCATGGGCTCGGGTTTGCTAATTCCGAATTAACGAATTTTCCGTTGCGACGTAATTAAATCAAATTTAATTAAATAATTATGCCTAGCAAAATTACTATTCACGTCGCTAACGAATTAATTCTAAATTAACTCGTTTGCCCGAATTAAAATCTAATTTTAATTCCGCGTCGAAATCCAATTTCGTATAATATATCGAATATATTATTAGATCGATTAATTCCAAATTAATCGTTCTCTCTCTTTAAATAATATTTTATCCTAGATAAAATATATCCGTAATTAATCCCAGATTAATTTTCTCTCTCTTATAATTAATCCCAGATTAAAAAAGTGCGAGTCATACGTCATCGGTGAATCTTCGGGAAGCGACCCATGAGATCCCCGGATATGTTGGCAGTAAATCCGGTCGTCAGACTATTCGAGCACGTATGTACCTAGTACTACGTTTTTACCGGTTTACAAGACATGGTTGGCTTCTAGTAAAGCATCATGCCTACTCAATTCTCCAGAAATATTCTTAAAGGAATATGTGATCTATATCAGGCGTAGTATACGTAGTATTGCGTATTACGATCCAGCATCGGATGTCACGTGCTAGGCCTAGGGCTGGAATTGTGTCTGCCCCGTACGAAGCACATATCGGATCTTTGGTAACTAGTCTCTATAATCGGATAAACATGACCTAGTCATAATATCCCGATAGCTGCAGCATAAAAGAGAACCAGTTTCGTATCCTACGTGATCATCATCTCCACTATGACTGGAGTGATACTTCCATCTTGACATCACACCCAATACACTGCGATTCTCAATATACCCAGAAGAGGGGTACACAGAACATGTTAAAGCCCTGGACGACCAAAACCAATGTATATTGATTGTCATAAGTATTAGCGGTGCAAGTCTCAGGTTAAGACCAAATACACCTACCCTGATTCGGACTTCCATAGACACATAGTCATACTACCAATGGAATTCCGAGGGGTCTATCCAGAGCGAAGTTGTTTCCGTACCATCGGTAAACACATCCTCCTATTACACTTGCATGAGTATCCTATACCCAAATATATGAGAACTATGTTGTTATGCTCCACAACGCGCACAAGTGTAATACTAGTCTTTTACGCATTATCGATGTCCAATCTCGATAATACTCTGACTATGGATATTTAATGATTAAACCTTCGTGGATTGATGTTGTCTCATATCATCTCAATCCGAAACTAATCATATGGACCTTCTATCATTTATACATCTAGATAATCCAATTACAAATGATAAAAGGGCAATTTCCTTTGTCATATAGTTAATTTGTACAACAACACTATGATCTGTACAAATAGTGATGCTATAAGTCATAATTGTCCAACAATACATCCATGTATTCACACAAAGCATGTTATTCAATCAATCTAATCCAATTAATTAATCTTTGAAATAAGTGATCATCCAATGTTCAAACAACGATTTGAATTGCGCGAGTCCAACTCGGTTTAAGAATAAGTACTTAAAGTGTGTATTCTTAATTATATCGAACTAAAATTTTAAATCCAATTTAATTTGTATTCAATACTAATTCTTTATTTAATTCCAAATTAAATAATTACACTTTTAATGTGCCTTTTCGACATAGATTCTAAATCTAATCTTAATAGGTCTCAAAGCCCAATTAACATCCAATGTCAATTTAATTAAAGTCCAATGGGCTTTCAATTAATTTCTTAAGGCATGGACTTTGGCAACCAAAGCCCAATAAGGAATCACCATTTGCCACAAAATTAATTTTGGCCCATTAGGCCTAATTAAATTTAAAAGGCCCATTTATTATATTTAGACTTTATGGAAATTGTTTTAGGCCCAATTGGATCCAACCAATTATCCTAAACCAAACTTGGCCCAACCAAGCCCATTAAGCCCAAATACAACAACATTAGCCCAATTCAAAATTAAAGGCTAATTTATTTAATCACAATATTCCAAATATCACAATTATTTAATTAAAGTGTATTAGCTATAATTAATTAGTTAAATTAATATTTCCAAAAAACCAATTACATTAATTAATCAACTTATGTCCAACACAAATTGAAGCAAAATCAATCCAATATGCTCTCCAAGGCTCGTGGAAATCATGGGATTTTTTATATCCGATTTTGATTTCAATCCAATTAAATCACAAATCAACATATCCAAACATTCTAAACACATCCAATGGCTTAAAATCAAAAATCACAAACAGCTACAAGAGTCCTTTACATTCGGCCAAGCCTATTGATTTGGGGAAAATTAATCCAATTAATTTTTCATAAAATTGATCATGCATAACTCTAAGTTATCATTATCTAAGCATACTCAAACAAACAATTTGATTAAATCATGCTTAAATCAAAAATACCCAAATTCAAGATTAAGAACCCTAATTCAATTTCAAGCTTAATTTAGGCTCTAATACCATTGTTGGGTTTCTAAGGACAATCCCAAGATCATTAAGCATAAAAGAAGTGTGAATACTCAATGAAGTAGCGGAAATACTTACAATGATCGGAATAGATGTAGGTGTAGAGTTCAAAACTTTTCCTTTGAGAAGTTGCTCCAAGCTCTCCTTTGAATTGTATGTTGAGCTTCCAAGCTTGATTGTTGAATTCCAAACTCATGGGAGTAGTTTCCCTATCACTTTTATATGATCTTTGATGTGCTAGCAATGGAGAATTTTTGCAACAAAATTTCCCCTAGGCTTCTTGCAACTCTCGGCAATTTGAAGTTTTAGAGAGGGAAAGAGTAAGTCACGCCCAAGGCTAGAAGAGAGAGGAAAAAATTGTGTTGTGTGTATTGATTTTGCAAAATCAAAAAGTCTAATACCAAATCTCCAAGAGTTGGTAAAAGTCTATCACAATTTTAAGATTATGTGTCTAACAAGTTAACATCAAAATCTCTACTAACATCCATCAAACAAAAGCCAAGTGTTTGACTAATGATGTGACTTATTGTGGGCCCCACTTTAATTCAAAATCCGAGTGTGCCCGTAAAAAAATTCCGGGCTCGGGTTCGTTAATTCCGAATTAACGAATTTTCTATTGCGACTTAATTAAATCAAATTTAATTTAAATAATTATGCCTAGCAAAATTACTATTAAGGTCGCTCGCGAATTAATTCTAAATTAATTCGTTCACCCGAATTAAAATCCAATTGTAATTCCGTTATATAATCTAATTTCATTTAATATATCGAATATATTATTTTATCGATTAATTCCAAATTAATCGTTCTCTCTCAATCAATTGAATTTTATCCCAGATAAATTCTCGCCGTAATTAATCCCAGATTAATTATGTTCGAGTCATACGTCATCGGTGAATCTTCGGGAAGCGACTCATGAGATCCCTGGATATGTTGGCAGTATATCCGGTCGTCGGACTATCCGAACACGTGCGTACCCGGTACCACGTTCTTACTGATTTACAAGACATGGTTGGCTTCTAGCAAAGCATCGTGCCTACCCAATTCTCCAGAAATATTCTTTAAGGAATATATAATCTATGTCAGGCGTAGTATACATAGTATTGCGTATTGCGATCCAGTATCGATATCAAATGCTAGGCCTAGGGCTGGAATTGTGTTTGCCCCATACGAAGCATATATCGGATCTCTGGTAACTAGTCTCTATAATCGGATAATCATAACCTAGTCATATTATCCCGATGACTGCAGTACTTAAGAGTACTAGTTCCATATCATGCGTGATCATCATCTCAATATGATTGGAGTGATACTTCTATCTTGACATCACACCCAATAAACTACGATTCTCAGTATACCCAGAAGAGGCATACACAGAACCTATTAAAGTCCCGGACGACCAAAACCAAAGTATACTGATTGTCGCAAGTATTAGCGATGCAAGTCTCAGGTTAAGACCAAATACACCTACCTTGATTCGGATTCCCATAGACACATAATTATACTACCAATGGGATTCCGAGGGGTCTATCCAGAGCGAAGCTGTTTCCGTACCATCGGTAAAAAGAACCTCTTATTACACTTGCATGAGTATCCAATACCCAAATATATTTGAATTATGTCGTTACGCTTCCATAACATGCACAAGTGTAATACTAGTCTATTCCGTATTATCGATGTCCAGTCTCGATAATACTACGACTAAGGATATTTAATGATTAAACCTTATGTGGATTAATACTGTCTCTTATCTTATTAATCCGGTACTAATCATATGGACTTTTATCATTTATATATCCCGGTAATCCAATTACAAATGATAAAAGAGCAATTTCTTTTGTCACATAGTTTATTTGTACAACAACACTATGTTTTGTACAAATAGTGATGTTATGGGTCATAATTGTCCAACAAACATATCTTCAAATGATCAAATTGAACAAATATTACAATAATATCATTCAATTCTACTTCACACATGCACCAAGCTTTCTATTCCGTCTTCCAAATCAAAAACACTCAAATTCTTATAAAAGAAGAAACCCTAGAATCTCTCTAGATGCTCAAGAACAAGAAACATGCTTTCTAAGCTTAGAGATATAAAGAATTACCTTTAATTCTCCTAATTCCTTAAGCTATTTTCTTGATTTTCTTCACTTTTCCTTCTTGAATCATCAAGCAAATTTAGAGAGTTTTGGAAGAAGAGTTTTCGGCCAAGGTAAGCCAAGAAAAAGAAAAGAAAAAAAATTTCTCTTTAAAAATACAGTTGCCGACCTAGAGAGGGTAATTTGGTCAATTTCCCAATTTAATTCAATTAAATAAAATCAAGCTTTATGTTAGCAAATCAAATTTGCACACCTTAAGCTTAATTAAACCATGCACATATAACCAATAATAATTAAACATTTTTCATAACAATTATGAAAAAGAATATCATTTAATTATTCAAATATTTAACATTTAAATATCTAAATAATTAATTATTATAATTATTATTATATATGTATTTTTATTTACATTAAATAACAAATATATATTAATGGCATGTGTCAAAGTCTCATTTAACAATTAATTAATATGTATCAAATCAAATTTTGTATCAAATCCAAATACACGTTAATTATTAATTGACCAAAATCCTCTAAAGCATGTGTTTTCGTTTAACCAATTAAACGATTCGAATTAACTCATTTAATCTGATGAAGTATTATGAATAATCTGTATTATTCATAAGAGATTTCCCAAGTGCTCAACGAGTACACTTCATATTATGGATAATCCCATTAAACTATGTAATTCGAGATCATTGCATACGTATAATCTCTTTGTCACAGGCTATCCATATTATACCTGGGATATAGATGAGAACGTCAAATCCTTATGGTATAATATAGTCGACTTTCAAATTTAAGATATCTAAATAACACTCGGAACTCGCTTCTGAAGTTATATTATGGCCATGGATTTACTAGATCGCAAACACGTGTAGGATACCTATGCCATATACACAGAACTGACGGATTCTATCTTGATACGCACTCAACGAACAGGCGGAGGTCTGATCTAATTATATCGATGATGTGACTGCCATCAAAATGTGGAGGATAACTCATATATCCACTGTGGTATCTCAAGTCGAAGGACCACTATGCTCGCTCAACTCGAGAATATTCCTATTGACGTTGGTGTACCATATACTAGGAAATCTTCAGTGAGTCGTTCAATGTTTATCAAATAAACACCTACATGTCTATACGAGTCTCCTAAGACTCATGGTTCATTGGGATAAACCATCGGACCAAGTCACGATATAAGACATGTACTGGTCTCAGTGGATTTTAATAACCGCACGTGTTAGTAAATCTTGACCATGAACTTTATTTATTGATATACAACTTATAGTGACGCTTCCCAATGTCAATTACAAACTATGTTGTAACTGCGTAGTACATTGTAAATCACAGGGTCTTTATCTAATATACATGTATCACTAAAACAAATTTAGTTTCAATCTAATTGTAATTAGATATCTAATCGTAATTAGATCGAATATGTATATAAAAGACAGGAGGTGCTACTATTAAAAAAGTAATATTATGGAAAAATGAATTGTTCGTATTCATGAATCGGACATAAATATGATCCGGATTGACACTCCGAACACCAACCCTAACAATTTCTCCCACTTGCTCTAGTGCCAATCCACGGTATCATATACACATCTAAATGTGTATCACATACTAATGGTCCTCAAGAGCTCACCTAGCACTCAAAAGGTAGGCAACAACAAGTAAGCCCCCTATAACAAATTGAGTTTGTCCAACAAACCAAATCGTTTCCCTTAACCATCATCATTCATATTTTGTAGAACCCAAGTTCTACATCAATATGACTGAAATACGATATCAATATTGTGCTATAGCTATTAAGTTGTCTATGTATTTAGAGATCAAATCTAAAATACTATGTAGACAACCACAAACACAATATTAATATCAAAACTTCTAATTTATAAGGTCATTATGCAACTTCATAAGTCATAACTTCATAAGTTACAACTAATTCTAATAATTTAGTATAATCAATGGTGACACTCCCACTACATCTTTTCTGACTTTATATGACATAGACCATCTAATGTCATAATTAGACTCAAATTAATTTGATTCTAATGGTTGTGGACTATATCTCCATGAGTAAGAAACTCGTTCTTAATATCTCCAAGATAACGAAGAACATGTTTCAAGACACATCCTATGGTCTACAGGGTATCAAAATAACTCGTAACAATTACGATTAAATTGATATCTTTAATCGCATATAATATAGTATTCATTATGCCATCATCCTATAATGCATAAGATTGACTAGACATTCTAATCAATTTCTCTTTCGACAAAGGAACCATCTTTTACGAAAGATGAATATTATATAAAAAAGACAAACTAACTGTCAGACAGTTATACTAACTGACATACAGATAGTTTTGATGTGTCATTTGTTAGATCATATCTAATACACGACTAAAGGGAGTATCTCACAAATCTCTTAGTTTTATATCATATATGAAACTTTATATCAAATATAACAGAGACTACTCCCACTACATTCACAGAGAAAAGAATACTTAGGATATATAACATTAGAAAGAAATTTGTAAACTCCCACTGACCCTACTATCAAATATGTATTCTCTATGCTTTGATAAAATCAGACAATCTGATTGTAATCAAAATTAGAGAACACAAATTTCCGGAAAGCTCACATGAGTCTACAACAGGCTCTATAAGCTAGTATATCAAACTGTAATCTTAGCAGAATACAAACTCTAGGGCCATTATAAAATGAACTCTTCAAACAAAGAAATCACAATGGATCTCTTCTTCGAAAAAACCATTCAGGAATGCCAATTTGTATTTCTAGCCAAAATACATAGTTTAATATCAACATTAACCAACAGATCTTTAATTATTCAATTAGTGCGACTGTAGACAAGTTTCCTCAGAATCTACAATAGATAGCTGAGTTTAACTTTTCTCACAATCATGCTATAAAGGTCAAACCTTTAATAAACTCACTTTGCTTTTGCTGAACAAAAAATTTACACATTTTATGAACGATTCATAACGAAAGCTCAATCAATTTCCGAACTTGATCATGGTAAGCTATGAATAATCTTATATATATGGTTCAATGCTAACTTCCGAAATCGATATTAAATATCGCTTCCACTATAAATTATAGGATAATTTTCTTTGATAAGAAAACAACAGAATCATTAAGTATCAAATACTTTTGTGAATGATTTTGACATCCTATTGAACTTATACAAAAGATATCTTAGGGTCATTTCATCTTATTAATTATGTAGTTCCATTTATAGCTTATCATTCTCACATTTAACTTCAATAAGTCAAGTCTTTTCTACAACTGGCAACATCCAATGTTACACATCAAGTAATAAAACTATTTTATTGCTTGGGATCGTAGAAAAGATATTCTATCAAATAGAATACAATATTCTATTAAATAGAATAAATGATAAACTTTTACTTGTACCTCCGAGGCGCAAGTACTTTCAATTATATAACCATTATATAAAAGAAAGATTCAAATCTCAAACCTTTTAAGATTCGAATTTTCTACTTATATATATCATATATGTAACTGTAGAAACTAATGGAACCTTAATTAAAAAGATGAATTAGTGTTACTGGAGCATATCCCCAAGAGTATTGAAAACTATTTTGGTAACACTCAATATCAAACGAATCAGATCATATAAGATTCGATTTCTCCCACTGATCAATTCCATCATGATGGAATCGTAGAAGAATAATATTGAGTAAGAATCACATCCATTTAATAACTTTAGAACTAATTGCCATAATTCATATGTTTGATCATATCAAACATCCTTGAACAATTCAAAGACTCGCGATGAATTTTAAAAAATATAGTTTTCAATACTTCAAATAGAATATCTTTGAATCATTCAAAATATTCTACTTGTTGGACAGTTATGGCCCATAGCATCACTATTTGTACAGATCATGGTGTTGTTGTACAAATTAACTATGTGACAAAGGAAATTGCTTTTCTATCATTTGTAATTAGATTACCAAGATGTATAAATGATAGAAGGTCCATATGATTAGTTCCGGATTGATAAGATATGAGACAGTATCAATCCACGAAGGTTTAATCATTAAATATCCCTAGTCGTAGTATTATCGAGATTGGACATCGATAATGCGGAATAGACTAGTATTGTACTTGTGCTCGTTGTGGGAGCATAACGGCATAGTTCTCATATATTTGGGTATAGGATACTCATGCAAGTGTAATAGGAGGTTGTGTTTTACCGATGGTACAGAAAACAGCTTCGTTCTAGATAGACCCCTCGGAATTCCATTGGTAGTATGACTATGTGTCTATGGAAGTCCGAATCAGGATAGGTGTATTTGGTCTTAACCTGAGACTTGCACCGCTAATACTTGCGACAATCAATATACTTTGGTTTTGGTCGTTCAGGGCTTTAACAGGTTCTTTGTACACCTCTTCTGGGTATATTGAGAATCGTAGTGTATTGGGTGTGATGTCGAGATGGAAGTATCATTCCAGTCATAGTGGAGATGATGATCACCTAGGATACGGAACTCGTTCTCTTATATGCTGCAGCTATCGGGATATTATAACTAGGTCATGTTTATCTGATTATAGAGACTAGTTACCAGAGATCCGATATGTGCTTCATACGGGGCAGACACATTTCCAGCCCCAGGCCTAGCACGTGACATCCGATGCTGGATCGAAATACGCAATACTACGTATACTACGCCTGATATAGATCACATATTCCAGTAAGAATATTTCTGGAGAATTGGGTAGGCATGATGTTTTGCTAGAAGCCAACCATGTCTTGTAAATCGGTAAAAACGTAGTACTAGGTACTTACATGTTCGGATAGTCCGACGACCGGATTTACTACCAACATATCTGGGGATCTCATGGGTCGCTTCCCGAAGATTCACCGATGACGTATGACTCGTACTTTATTAATCTGCGATTAATTATAAAGAGGGAGAGAGAATTAATCTGGGATTTATTATGGAGATATTTTATCTGGGATAAAATATTATTTAAAAAGAGAGAACGATTAATTTGGAATTAATCGATAAAATTAATATATTCGATATATTAAACGAAATTGGATTTCGACGCGGAATTAAAATTAGATTTTAATTCGGGCGAACGAGTTAATTTAGAATTAATTCGTTAGCGACATGAATAGTGATTTTGCTAGGCATTATTATTTAATTGCGTCGCAACGGAAAATTCATTAATTTGGAATTAGCGAACCCAAGCCCGGGAGTGTTTGCGGGTGCACTCGCATTGCGAATTTAAGTGCGGTCCACAAGTCACATCAAACGTCAAACCACTAGTCACATCAAGCGTCAAATCACTTATCACTTTGAGTGATGTGATGTGTAGTCCTTTTTGTTGGACAATTATGACCCATAATGTCACTATTTGTACAGATCATGGTGTTGTTGTACAAATTAACTATGTGACAAAGGAGATTGCACTCTAATCATTTGTGATTAGATCACCTAGATATATAAATGATAGGAGGTCCCTGTGATTTGTTCCTAGATTGAGAATGATATGAGACAGTATCAATCCACAAAGGATCAATCATTAATATCCCAAGTCATAGCATTGTCGAGATTGGACATCGATAAATGCGTAAAAGACTAGTATTACACTTGTGCGCGTTGTGAGGGCACAACGGCATAGTTCTCATATATTTGGGTATAGGATACTCATGCAAGTGTAATAGGAGGTTGTGTTTTACCGATGGTACGGGAAACAGCTTCGCTCTGGATAGACCCCCTCGGAATTCCATTGGTAGTATGACTATGTGTCTATGGAAGTCCGAAATCAGGGTAGGTGTATTTGGTCTTAACCTGAGACTTGCACCGCTAATACTTGCGACAATCAATATACTTTGGTTGCGGTCGTCCAGGGCTTTAACAGGTTCTGTGTACTCCTTTGCTGGGTATATTGAGAATCGTAGTGTGTTGGGTGTGATGTCAAGACGGAAGTGTCACTCCAGTCATATGGAGATGATTATCGCGCAGGGATACAAAACTGGTTCTCTAAAAAGGTTGCAACCGTCGGGATAATATGACTTGGTCATGATTATCCGATATTAAAGAGACTAGTTGCTCGTCATCCGATATATGCTTCGTACGGGGCAGACACTGTACTAGCCCCAGGCCTTGTATGTGATCATCCGATACTGGATCGAAATACGCAGTACTACGTATACTACGCCTGATATAGATCCTTTATTCCTGTAAGGATATTTCCGGAGAATTGGGAAGGCATGGCGATTTGCTAGAAGCCAACCTTGTCTTGTAAATCGGTACAAACGTATTACTTGGTACTTACGTGTTCAGATTATCCGACGACCGAATTTACTGCCAAAATATCCAGGGATCTCATGGGTCGCTTCCCGAAGATTCACCGATGACGTATGACTCACACTTTTATTAATCTGGGATTAATTAGATGAGAGAGAAAATTAATCTGGGATTAATTATGGAGATATTTTATCTGGGATAAAATATCATTTAAAGAGAGATAACGATTTATTTGGAATTAATCGATTAATTAATATATTCGATATATTAAACGAAATTGGATTTCGACGCGGAATTAAAATTAGATTTTAATTCGGGTGAACGAGTTAATTTAGAATTAATTTATTAGCGACGTGAATAGTGATTTCGCTAGGCATAATCATTTAATTACGTCGCAACGGAAAATTTGTTAATTTGGAATTAGCGAACCCGAGCCCGAGATTTTTTGCGAGCGCATTCGCATTTCGAATTCGAGTGCGGCACGCAAGTCAAATCAAGCATCAATTCGCTAGTCGCATCAAGCGTCAAATCACTTGTCACTTTGAGTGATGTGACTTGACAACTTGTGATTGATGTGATTGAGTGATGTGTGTGGTTGGCATTTGTGGGCATTAATTGCTTTGACTTTTGGAACCAAAATTGTGTATTTGATTTTAGAAATCAATTACCAATTTCAATTAACACATTTATCTCTCTCTCTCCTCCATTTTCTCTCTTCATCTCTCACGCCCACTAGGGCTGAATTTTCTTATGTTCTTGGCAGTGAACTGCCGTGAAAATGGAGGAAGAAAATGGAAGCAAAAGTCGCGATTTTGTGGCAAAATCGGGAATGCTAGCACACTACGAAGTCATGCGAAGGTGATAGGGAAGTTCACCCATGAGCCGGGAATTGTTTGACGAAGCTTGGAGCTTGTTCAAGGACCTCTAATGGCCGAATTTGAGAACTGCACAAACAGCCATTGCCGAGCAGTCCAAGAGGCAGAAAGTTGAGTTTTATTGCCTACCGCATCGCTCAACCGCTCGATGTGAGTATTCCGCAACTCCCTTGTTGTATTCGCACTTATGTTTCATGCTTGATAATCGATCCTCGGGGCCTAGAAACTCCAACACTTTTGATGTGAATAGTTGATGGAAGTGGTTGTGGCTTTAATTGGCTTGACTTTTTGAAAGCAAATTTGGTATATCTTTATTTGATTTTTTGGAAATTCAAATAAGTGTATTAGATACACAAACCAAACACTTTTTTCTTTCACTTTTTCTTCTCTCCATCTTCCCGCCCAAGGGGCCAATATTTTCTCTCATTTGGTTCATCATTGCCGAGAACCATAAGGAACAAGATGGTGATTTTTGTGGCAAAAATCATCAAGAGCTAGCACTCAAAAGATGACATACAAAGGTGATAGGGAAACCCACCCGTGGGCATGGAATACACATCAAAGCTTGGAGCTTTATGGACCACAATGGCCGAAATTTTGGAGCAGAAAATCTGCAAATGTCGTGAGCCCTATGAGGGAAAAGCTTGAAGTTTTGGTGTTCGTCGCATCGCTCAACCGATCATTGTAAGTATTCCGTAACTTCTTTGAGTATTCGCACATGTGTTTCATTGCTTGATTTGATCCTTGGGACTTAATAGAAACCCAACAATGGTATCAGAGCCATTTTGAGCATTAAACTAAATTAGGGTAAAATTTGGGTAAAATAATTTTGAGCATGATTTGATGAAATTATTTGATTAAGTATGCTTGAATGATGTTTAATTGAAGTTGGATATGATCAATTTCATGAAAATTTGATTGGATCAATTTTTGCCCAAATAGTAGGCTTGGCAGAATTGGATGAACCCTAGATGTCATGGTATTTTTTGTTTCTTTGATCATTGGATGACTTGAAACAATTGGGAATTGTTGATTTAGGATTCAATTGGATTGAATTTGGAATTGGACAAAAAAACCCTACCATTGCCGTGACATTGAAGCATGATGATTTTTTGATTCAAATGTGTTGGACATATGTTGATGATAATGAGCATAATTAATTGTACAAATTGGTGTTTTTGAAATGTTAATTTGGGTAATTAATTATGGCATACACTTTAGGTTAATTAAGTTATTAAATTTGGAATTTGGTAATTTAATTAATTGGGCCTATTTTGGAAATTGGGCTTTAAAAGTTGTAATTGGGCTTAATGGGCTTGGTTGTACCAAGTTAGGTTTAGGCAAAATTGGTTGGATCCAATTGGGCCCAAAACCATTTCCATAAAGTCCAATTATGACTTAAATAGACCTTTAATTTTAATTGGGCCTAATGGGCCTAAATTGGTTTCTTGGCAAATAAGGGTGATTCCTTAAATGGGCTTTGGTATTTAGGTTTGACCCATATTGACCAAAATTCCATGCCTTATGAAATTAATTAAAAGCCCATTGGACTTTAAATTAAATTGACATTGGATGTTAATCGCGCTTTGAGACCCGTAACGATTAGATTTGGAATCTAAGTCGTAAAGGTTCATTAATAAAGTGTAATATTTAATTTGGAATTAAATAATAAATTAGTATTAAATACAAATTAAATTGGATTTAATGTTGTAGTTTAATTTAATTCAAGAATTCGTACTTTGAGTACTTATTCGCAAAACGAGTTTGACTCGCGCAAAATCAAATCGTTGTTTGAACATTGGATGGTCATTAATATTCAGACTAATTAATTGGATTAGATTGATTGATAACATGCTTGTGTGAATACATGGATGTGATGTATGAATAATGTATATCGGATGGATATTAGATGGGTGAGGGCAATTTTAGAAATTGTTGTAATAAATTTAGAATCTATTAATTGGACCTGCGTGTCCAGCCTATTACCTCCTTACTCTTTGTATTTCTCTTCTCACCTATTCCCCTTAATGTAAATGAGGTTTCTTTAGAAGTGTTATGTAATCGGGTAGAAGTAATACTTGTGCTAGCAGGAGAGAGGAAATTGAGAGATTTTTTCTAGGAACAATGTGTTAAGTATCCATCCGCATATCATTATTATATTTATTTATATGCGCCTTATTATGTGTTTAGAATGCATGTTTAAGGGTGTATGATGATGAGACCTTAACAAAGATAATTAATTGGTTTCCAATTACGCGAAAAAAACCCTCAACACATATTAAGCGTTTTTCCTTCCATTGAATGATTCTTACTCAAGATCCAAGACTGGCATTGGTTTGTTGGCCAAAGTCAAGACCTTTGTCCGTCAAGGATGTGTTTGAATCATGAAGGCTTCGTTCCATATCGGTGTCTTGTCCAAGTTGTGATTTGTTGGCCAAAGTCAAGATCACTTATTGCTCATCGACATTGATTACGAAGCTTTCCAAGGTCAATGGGTTCCGCTTAACTAGGATCACTAAGTTTGTTGTGCCAAAGCCAAGGCTTAGTTGATTCAGAGGAAAAAGGTTAGGCAATATATTGGATATATTGGCATATATAAGATATATGTTTCGGACTTGGATGTCCACCTACTGGATCTAGGAATTGGATGGGATCCAATTGATCTTAGAGATCTACCTAGTTAATTATCATACAATTTGTTGGCCAAAGTCAAAATTGTGTGTTATTTAACGGGATCGTAGCCCACTAGGAAACAAGGTTTCCCGAGTACTCCACAGAGGGTTAGAGGCTCGTCGAAAAATAGTGGGAGGCAAGTATTAAATTTGCAATATTCGTTTAGTTACTTGCCATAGGCCCATACGCGCTCATTATAAATATTTCGTCAATAAATTAATATATTAGTTGGACTAATATTTAATGTTGTTTTAATAAAACAGTCGGACTGTAATCAAACTATTCAAATGATAGTTGATTGTATAATTGGATTATAGTAATCAATATATATATTTGAATTAACCTAATTAAATTATAGTTGATTATATAGTTAGACCATAGTAATCATTATATTTAATAGTACCTAAAATCGTTGATTGGATAGTTGGACTATTGCAATCAATATAAATTGAAAGATTAGTGTTTAAAACATAATCCTGGGTGAAAATGTATTTAAACGACTTTAATTTTCAAATTGGGAATAATGATTCAGGATAGTCCTGAAAACTGAGAAGTTAATCTATTTGATAGAGTGACATCTCAAGCCTAAGTCCGGAGTTAAGAAAATAGTAGAACATGATATTTGGAATATTCATGTGATGATAACTTTAGTGCTTAATCCATTAAGCTTGTCAGATAGACTCCTTAATTTCTTAGTCAGAACTAAGGATTAGATCCTTATAATATGATAATGAAATTGAAGGATCTTCATAGATCTATCCTTAGATCTTAGAAGTAATAAATTGCAATAGAAAACTCTTGGAGAGTTAATGGCTATACTCAAGGAGACAAAGCCAGAGTTTGCAATAAGGCAAGAAGCGCAAGGCGCATCTTACTTCGACATTCGAGAAGGCCAAGGCTTGGCCAAAGGCTTCTGCGTGTGGAAAAGGGCAAAGGCAAAGTCATTATAATTTTCTGGGAAGACAAAGGACATATCCCAAGATGTCTGCCTAAACTGTGGAAAACGGGGTCACTGGAAGCGTGACTGCCGTATGGACAAAGCAGACATGAAGGAATTGAAGACGGGCAAGGCTCCGACTTCAAATATGTTTGTCATAAACGTGTTCGCAACTAGTATTAAAATTGGATTTTAGATACTGGATGTGGTACATCAATATGTACTAGTGTGCAGAATCTGCTGAGAGCAGGATACTAACCGTAGAAACCTAAGTTTAGGAACTACCCTTCGGGTGTGTACTTAAATTAGGAAACTGTTATAATGTAACTAGTTTGACTAGAAACATTATCTATATATCAGGGTTTAACCCGTTGCGAGTATACCCTTATATTCTAGAACACTAAAGTGTTTTATTTTATAAAGATGATATTGAGATAAACACATTAGATGTGAATAACAGTAATTATATTTTGAATATAAATAAATCTCAAACATATAATATGACAAACAAATAGCTCAAACTGAGTTAATCAGTTGAAACTTAAATGTGGCATTGTTGTTTGGGACACAATTAACAAGACTCGTATATCCATACTTTCGAAGAGTGGGTACTAGGACGGATTTGATTCTATTCAAATAATTTCTACTAATCTAGTTTATTGGGCAAAGTGCCTAAAACGCCTTTTACTTGGTAAATGTGCAAGTGCCACCGATCTGTTAGCCCTTGGTCATAGTTGTTGGGGTTGGTGCTCAGAGCGCCAATCCGGACCGTATTTATGTCTGATTCATGAATACGAACATCCCCTTATTCCATAATATTACTTATTTATGGTTGCACCTCTTATTCTTATATACGTATTCGATCTGATTACGATTAAGATTGAAACTAAATGTGGTTTAGTGATATGTATATATTAGACAAAGGCCCGATAATATATAATGCAGTACACAGTTACAAAGTTAGTTTGTAATTGACATTGGGAAGTGTCACTGCTATATGTATATTATCAAACATATTTCCTGGTCAAGATTTGCTAACACGGGTCGGTTAGTCAAATCCGTTGAGACCAGTACATGTCGTATATCGAGACTTGGTCCGATGGTTTATCCCAATGAACCATGAGTCTAGGGAGACTCGTATAGACATGTAGGTGTTTATAATGGATAAACACTGAACGGCTCACCGAAGATTCTTAATGGATGGTACGCCAACGTCAATAAGAATCTTCTCGGGTTGAGTAGCATAGTGGTCCTTCGACTTGAGACACCACTGTGGATGTATGAGACATCCTCCACACTTAGATGGCAGTCACGTCACCGATCTATTTAGATCAGACCTCCACCTGTTCGTTGGGTGTGGATCGATCCTCAGGATATCCTGTGTGTGTCAAGATAGGATCCTTCAGTTCTGTGTACAGAGCATAGGTAGTCCATATATTATTAGCAGTCTGTTAAATCTGTGGCCACAGTATACATCGGAAGTAAGTTCCGAGTGTTATTTAGAGATTGCTAATAGTTACGTCGACGAGATAATACCTATAGAGATTTGACGTTTACATCTATATCTCTGGGATTATCTGGATACCTGTGACGGAGGGATTATACGTATGCAATGACCTCGACCTGTATGATTCAGCGAGATTATCCGTGATCGTCATAATCTACGGGTGGATAGATTATGGACATGAAATTAGATTTCGTGACGGATATACCTGAATCTAGAGAGTCTCAAATAATGAAACATACTCGTAGAGCACTAGAGCAACATTAATAAATAATATTGATTATTTATAAAGTCGTTTAAAGGTTAAACGCAAGATACGTGCTAAAGTGACTAGATAGTCATTTGCTTAATTTTTGTGTATTTACATTTAATACTTGATTAATTTAAATACACATTAATTAATAGTCAAAATGAGTTATTTGACTTATATCCTAAATGAATATATGTTTTTAATATTTAATGTAAATATTATACATATATTTAATATATTTGTATTTGATTAATTAATTAATTATTTAATTGTTAAATGATTAAATTAATTAAAATATAAATATTTTATATTAGGATATATTAAGTAAATGATGTTAGTTGCTTTTGTTGACTTAGATAAATATCTAATAAAGGTGTTTAGAAGATATTTATGCAAGTTGATGACATTAAAGTGAAATGAAAATTGAAATTACAAAACTTGGTTTTCATTAGGTGAATTTCGGCCAAGGCCTTTATTGTAAAGGTATATATTGATTTTCATTTCATGATACACTTAACCTAACACACTTTATCAAATAAACTCCATTGAAAGAAGCTAAAGGAAGTTGGTGAAGAAGAAAGACTTAAAACATCAAAAGCTTGGATTTTTAGTAAGTTTCTTGAACTTACTATTAGTAAGGAATTTGTTCCTTAGGTTCTAGGCTTTAATATATGATATTCTTAGGATGTTTCTTTCTTTGCTCCTTGTGTTTTTGTTGATGGGAGTTTTGGTGAAGTGTGATGCATGTATGATGAAGAAAGTGAATGACTATTGTAGTGATAAACTTTTTATAAGGTTTTGGAAACCATGTTGCTAATCTAGAGTTGTTGACCCACTCTTAAATGACCTAGATTTGATCTTGAGTTGTTTCATTGTGTTGAGACTTGGATTGGATGGAAGAATGATGATGGAAATAATTGATTTAAAGTATTTGGTATAATTTGTCCAATTTGTGGAAATTGAAAAATTAGGGTTCATGACCTATTCCAAATTTGGGGCTTTTCATATATGTTGAGCATTTGGGTGTGTATATGATGCATGCAAAGTTTCATGTTGATTGGATTTCATTAGGATGAGTTTTAAAGCATGAAATGACCAAATGGTCAAAATGGGAGCCAAATGAGGCTCACGGCCTTGATGATGAAAAATGGGGATTTTGTGTCTTTTGGTGTTTTGATGTTTTGAACATGCTAAGTTCATCTTAGAAATGATTTAGAATCATTCAAAATTGATTAGATCAATTTCGGACTAAAATGGACAAAATACCAATAGAAGGGCATTTCGGTAAATTCACTTGAATTTGATTCATTTGAATTTTGGTTTCATAATTTGATTATTGGGTAATTAAATAAATATGTTTATTTAATTAATCCAAGAAAAAGTTTTGAAATCGGAAGATTCGATCTTCCGCCGCTTCCGCTGCGTTACCGGACTCTGCCCCTAAAAAACCCCTACAAAATGGTATCAGAGCGAGTCTGATTCTAGGCCTCCATAAAATGATTAGCTTGTTTTATTCAATGTTTAATCATGTTTTCTTGACTTTATACATGCATGTTATAATCTAATTTGATTAGATTTAGGGTGTATGACACTTAATGGAATATCCCCGCTTAATAAGGTTTTAAAGTAACTAGTATTTGGAATACTTGTTTCTTGGTCCGTCTTGTCAATACGGTTTATAAATATCTTTTCGTTGACTACATCCGAGACCGTGCCTCTGCTGTGAGGGTGTAGCTGATAGAAATTTATTTATGCCGAATGTATATTAGATACTAGATAAATTCAAGCGAAAGCGGAATCCTGAACGTGCCCTAGCTGTCAGGGTTACGCAAGTAACTTGAGTTTATCATTGACAAGTTTAACCTTGGTACGTCTCCTTGTGGGCCTGCCTTCGCAGCGACAACGAGAAACGGCCAGGACCAGAACCTCGGAGTCACTAGTGAGTGATTGACAATGAGTTGTCTACCTGTGAATATACGTAGGCGAGACCGTGCCTCTGCTGTGAGTCGAAATATATTCATGGGGTCCTCTTTCCACTATGGAATTCGATTTAATTATTAAATTCTCGTCTTTCCGTTGGGGATTACGGAATTACGTAAAAATAGTGGGAGGCACTGCTAAGTTTAAAATATTCCATAACTTAGGCAGTGTATGTTGTTATGGAAATTGTCGCTTGTTTGTTTCCTTATTCTATTGTTTATATAGAATTAAACTTTTATTTACTGCACACATATTATGATATGTTATCTGACTTGACTCTTAGTTGCAGTTATTCTAGAATAGGTTCTAGATACTAATAGACTAGGATATTAATAGATTAGTCTAAACCATCGGGAACTGTTGTTCCGATTTTCTTAAAAAAATAAAGATGGTTAATGACTTAGTTTCTAAGTCATAATAGATAATCTAGATAGATATCCCCTTTAGGATATAATACTTTAGAGACAATAGTT
Source organism: Zanthoxylum bungeanum (assembly GCA_019454045.1). Lineage (NCBI taxonomy): Eukaryota > Viridiplantae > Streptophyta > Magnoliopsida > Sapindales > Rutaceae > Zanthoxylum > Zanthoxylum bungeanum. The sequence continues at coordinate 121,842 of SKCR01036947.1, forward strand.
TCTTATGCAGTAAGAATTGACTTGAATTAGTTCATGTCTCGAGATTCTTGACTGGCATTAAGAAAGCCCTATTAGGTATTTGTTTATCTAGTAATGACGTTTCTAAGCTTTAATTACCTTTAGAGGTAATGTGTATGACACAATTTGCTAATCAGTTATTTACAATTGTTGTGAATAGTTGAATGCAAATAGTAAAGCTAAAGAAAGAGATGTGTATATTTGTGTATGGAAAATATCGATTTTCACAATACTACAACTATAGGTATTGGATACCAGATCTCCCGTCTAGTTATTTGAAATATTGGTTAACGATTGTTTTGATATTTGATATCGGAACTTGCGACTATTGGATAGTCACTTGTTCTTTATAAACAATTGTTACATATTTTATAATAACTAGTAGTGTCATTGACGTAGAGATAAACATAAGGAGAAATTATTCGGTAAAGTAAATAATTTAGAACGGTGCTTTATGAATTTAATCACTTAAGTATTGGATGCTCATCCATATGGTAAAGGATGGTTTGATACTAGATCACACCACACATCCTTATCCATTTAATGAATATTGTATTCAGGAAAGTGATTAAGATCTCATTTAACCAATGATTGTCATTGGACCACCAATTTATTTAAACTGATACATTGGATGTATGTGGTTTAATAAATAATAATTGCTTAAGGTAGTTTTCTTTACTTCGTAACTTAGTTGATGAATTGTCATAACTTAGTTACGTGTTTCTGAAGGAACACATATTGAAAGTCTTGAAAGTATCAAGTACTTTCAATCCGTTCTAATGAAACGTAGATTGAACATTTTTGACTTGTTCAAATATATTCAATCTAAAGGTTTTAGAGAATTCTATCCTCAAAATTCATAACATGTCTTTGAACTGTTCAAAGATCTTTGATACGATCAAACGTATGAATTTAAAGCAATTAGTTCTAAGGTTATTTAGTGAATATGATTCATGTTCAATATTGTTCTTCCACGATTCCGTCTTGATGGAATTGAGTAGTGGGAGCAATCGAATCTTATATGATTTGATTTGTCTGATATTGAAAGTTACCGAATTAGTTTTCAATACTCTTGGGGTTATACTCCAGTAACACTAATTCATCTCTTTAATTAATGTTCCATTAATTTCTGCGATTACATATATGATATGTATAGGTAGAAAATCCAAATCTTGAAATGTTTGAGATTTGAATCTTTCTTTTATATAATAGTTATATAATGGAAATTACTTACACCTCGGAGTATAAGTAAAATTTTATCATTTATTATGTTTAATAGAATATTGTATTCTATTTGATAGAATATCTTTTCTATGATTCTAAGTAATAAAATCGTTTTATTACTTGGTGTGTAACATAAGATGTTAACTATTGTAGAAAAGACTTGGCTTATTGAAGTCAAAAGTGAGAATGATAAATTGTGAATGGAACTACGTAATTAATAAGATGAGACAACCCTTTTACATCTTCCGTACAAGTCCAATAGGATAACAGAATCATTCACGAGTATTTGATACTTAATGGTTCTGTTGTTTTCTTATTGAAGAAAAATTATCCTATAACTTATAGTGGAAGCGATATTTGATATCGATTCTGGAAGTTCACCATTGAACCGTAGATCTAAGATTGTTCATAGCCTACTACGATCAAGTTTTGAACTTGATTACGCTTTCATTATGAATTAGTTCATGATATGTGCTAATTGTTTGCGCAGCGAAAGCAATGTGAGCTTATTAAAGGTTTGACCTTTATAGTATGACAGTGAGAAATGTTATTCTCAGCAATCTATTGTAGATTCTGAGAAAACTTATCTATTGTCACACTAATTGAACAATTAAGATATATTGGTTAATGTTGATATTAAACTGTATATTTTGGCTAAAGAATGCAAAGTGGCGTTTTTGGATGAATTATTCAAATTAGAGATCAGTTGTGATTTCCTTATTTGAAGAGTTCATTCTGGAATGGCCCTAGAGTTTGTGTTCTGCTGAGATCGCAGTTTAGTATGCTAGCTTATAGAGCCTATTGTAGACTCAGATAAGTCTTCCGGAAATCTGTGTTCTCTGTTTTTGATATCGTCAGATTGTCTGATCTTGTCAAAGTATAGAGAATACATATTAGATTAGAAGGGTTAGTGGGAGCATACAAATTACTTTCTAGTGTTATATATCCTAACGACATTTTCATTATTATGGTAATAATGAGATGTTTGTGAGGTAAAAGATTTACCTAAGTCTTCTTTACTCCGTGAAAGCAGTGGGAGTAGTCTCTGTTATATTTGATATAAAGTTTTATATATGATATAAAACTTGGAGACTTGTGAGATACTCCTATTAGTCGTACATTAGATATGATCTAATAAAGGACATAACAAGGCTATCTGTATGACAGTTAGTATAACTGTTTGACAGTTAATGTGTGTCTTGTATACAGTATTCATCTTTCGTAAAGGATGATTCCTTTCTCGAAAGAAATATTGATTAGAATGTCTAATCAATACTATGTATCATTGATGATGATATAATGAATACTTTATTATGTACGATTAAGATATCGATTTAATCGTAATTGTTACGAGTTATTTTGATATCCTATAGACCATATGATGGATCTTGAAACACGTTCTTTGTGATCTTTGAGATATTAAGAACGAGTTTCTAGTTCATGGAGAATACAGTCTGCAACCATTAGAGTCTTATTAGTTTTGAGACTAATTATGACGTTAGACAGTCTACGTCATAAAGAGTCAGAAAAGATGCAGTTAGAGCGTCACGAAGAATTCTACTATATAGTGGAATTGAATGCAACCTTTGAAGTATTGACTTTTGAAGTTGCATAGTGACCTCATAAATTAGAAGTTTTTGAATTGTTATTGTGCTTGCGGTTGTCTTCATAGTATTTTGGATTTGATCCTTAAATACTTGGACAACTCAGTAGCTGTAGCACAATACTGATGTAGCATCAGAGTCATATTAATGTATAATATAGATTCTACAAAATATGAATGATGCTGTCTATGGGAAACGATGGAGTTTGTTTGACAAACTCAATATGTTATAGCGGACTTGTTTTTGTTGCCTACCTCTTAAGTATTGGGTGAGCTTTTGAGGACCATGTGCATACGATGCACATTGAGACGTGTATATGATACCGTGGATTGGCACTAGAGCAAGTGGGAGAAATTGTTGGGGTTGGTGCTCAGAGCGCCAATCCGGACCGTATTTATGTCTGATTCATGAATACGAACATCCCCTTATTCCATAATATTACTTATTTATGGTTGCACCTCTTGTTCTTATATACGTATTCGATCTGATTACGATAAGATTGAAACTAAATGTGGTTTAGTGATATGTATATATTAGACAAAGGCCCGATAATATATAATGCAGTACACAGTTACAAAGTTAGTTTGTAATTGACATTGGGAAGTGTCACTGCTATATGTATATTATCAAACATAGTTCCTGGTCAAGATTTGCTAACACGGGTCGGTTAGTCAAATCCGTTGAGACCAGTACATGTCGTATATCGAGACTTGGTCCGATGGTTTATCCCAATGAACCATGAGTCTAGGGAGACTCGTATAGACATGTAGGTGTTTATAATGGATAAACACTGAACGGCTCACCGAAGATTCTTAACGGATGGTACGCCAACGTCAATAAGAATCTTCTCGGGTTGAGTAGCATAGTGGTCCTTCGACTTGAGACACCACTGTGGATGTATGAGACATCCTCCACACTTAGATGGCAGTCACGTCACCGATCTATTTAGATCAGACCTCCACCTGTTCGTTGGGTGTGGATCGATCCTCAGGATATCCTGTGTGTGTCAAGATAGGATCCGTCAGTTCTGTGTACAGAGCATAGGTAGTCCATATATTATTAGCAGTCTGTTAAATCTGTGGCCACAGTATACATCGGAAGTAAGTTCCGAGTGTTATTTAGAGATTGCTAATAGTTACGTCGACGAGATAATACCTATAGAGATTTGACGTTTACATCTATATCTCTGGGATTATCTGGATACCTGTGACGGAGGGATTATACGTATGCAATGACCTCGACCTGTATGATTCAGCGAGATTATCCGTGATCGTCATAATCTACGGGTGGATAGATTATGGACATGAAATTAGATTTCGTGACGGATATACCTGAATCTAGAGAGTCTCAAATAATGAAACATACTCGTAGAGCACTAGAGCAACATTAATAAATAATATTGATTATTTATAAAGTCGTTTAAAGGTTAAACGCAAGATACGTGCTAAAGTGACTAGATAGTCATTTGCTTAATTTTTGTGTATTTACATTTAATACTTGATTAATTTAAATACACATTAATTAATAGTCAAAATGAGTTATTTGACTTATATCCTAAATGAATATATGTTTTTAATATTTAATGTAAATATTATACATATATTTAATATATTTGTATTTGATTAATTAATTAATTATTTAATTGTTAAATGATTAAATTAATTAAAATATAAATATTTTATATTAGGATATATTAAGTAAATGATGTTAGTTGCTTTTGTTGACTTAGATAAATATCTAATAAAGGTGTTTAGAAGATATTTATGCAAGTTGATGACATTAAAGTGAAATGAAAATTGAAATTACAAAACTTGGTTTTCATTAGGTGAATTTCGGCCAAGGCCTTTATTGTAAAGGTATATATTGATTTTCATTTCATGATACACTTAACCTAACACACTTTATCAAATAAACTCCATTGAAAGAAGCTAAAGGAAGTTGGTGAAGAAGAAAGACTTAAAACATCAAAAGCTTGGATTTTTAGTAAGTTTCTTGAACTTACTATTAGTAAGGAATTTGTTCCTTAGGTTCTAGGCTTTAATATATGATATTCTTAGGATGTTTCTTTCTTTGCTCCTTGTGTTTTTGTTGATGGGAGTTTTGGTGAAGTGTGATGCATGTATGATGAAGAAAGTGAATGACTATTGTAGTGATAAACTTTTTATAAGGTTTTGGAAACCATGTTGCTAATCTAGAGTTGTTGACCCACTCTTAAATGACCTAGATTTGATCTTGAGTTGTTTCATTGTGTTGAGACTTGGATTGGATGGAAGAATGATGATGGAAATAATTGATTTAAAGTATTTGGTATAATTTGTCCAATTTGTGGAAATTGAAAAATTAGGGTTCATGACCTATTCCAAATTTGGGGCTTTTCATATATGTTGAGCATTTGGGTGTGTATATGATGCATGCAAAGTTTCATGTTGATTGGATTTCATTAGGATGAGTTTTAAAGCATGAAATGACCAAATGGTCAAAATGGGAGCCAAATGAGGCTCACGGCCTTGATGATGAAAAATGGGGATTTTGTGTCTTTTGGTGTTTTGATGTTTTGAACATGCTAAGTTCATCTTAGAAATGATTTAGAATCATTCAAAATTGATTAGATCAATTTCGGACTAAAATGGACAAAATACCAATAGAAGGGCATTTCGGTAAATTCACTTGAATTTGATTCATTTGAATTTTGGTTTCATAATTTGATTATTGGGTAATTAAATAAATATGTTTATTTAATTAATCCAAGAAAAAGTTTTGAAATCGGAAGATTCGATCTTCCGCCGCTTCCGCTGCGTTACCGGACTCTGCCCCTAAAAAACCCCTACAATAGTGACGTAAGTGGGCCCATATCTAGCTAGGCTAGAGGTGGATATGAATGTTTCATGACCTTTACGGATGTGGCATCGCGTTATGGTTATGTGTTTCTTTTGAAACACGGATCAGAAACTTTTGATGAAATCAAAGAGTTTCGACACGAAGTAGACAAACAAATCGGCTAAAGTATTAAACACCATGATTGGACCATGATGAAAATACTTAAGCAATAAGTTTCTCATATACTTGAAAGAGTATAGTATTCTTTCAATGAGGACTCCTCCCGGAACACGTCAATTTGACAGTGTGTCCGAACAGAGAAACCAAATCTTGTTGGACATGATAAGGTTAATCATGAGTCGCTCTGAGCTACCATTTCCTTCAAAGGATACGCATAAACAGTGCAGAACTTATTTAGAATAAGGTTCCATAAAAATCTGTTTGATAGATTTCATATTAGATATAAACAGGAAAGAAACTAGGTTTTCTCATTCCTGTAGATTTGGGTATGCTAGGCATATGTTTGGATGATACCAAACTAGAACCCAAATCGGATAAGTGCCTAAATTGTAGGTTATCCTAGGGAAACCAAAGTATAGTACTTATACATCTCACAAGAGAACAATGTAATTGTTGCTCGCCATGTGGTTTTCCTAAGAGGAATACCTATATGCAGTGGTAAGTGGGAGGAAAGTAAAACTCGATGAAAATCAGAGTAATACTATTCCAGGCACTGATTCCTTAATGGAACACAAATAGTTCATTAAAAATGAAACTATACCAATAAATTTTCGAATACACAAGAACCATGTAAGTCGGAGAGAGTCAGAAAACAACCTGGGGTATGGGTTTCTGATCTCACCTCATAAAGATGTCAATCTTATAGAGGAATACGAACTGACTACGAATGAGGAAGTGATACAAGGTATCGACTCCCTATTATGGCAAAGTGCCATGAAATCCGAAATGGATTCCATGTATACCAACTAAGTTTGGACACTGGTTGATGTACCGCAAGGCATTGTGCCTATTGGTACTATATAAGTCTTCAATGAAGACATACATGGAAGGCAACATACCATTGTACTAAGCTAGGCTTGTAGAGAAAATGTATCGTTATCAACATTGTGTCGATTACGACGAAACCTTTTACTCGTTGCCATGGTTAAATCCATTTGGATAGTGTTTGCTGATGCTTCATGTTTCATTTATGAAATATGGCAGCTGAACGTCAAAATCGATTTCCTTAACGGAAATCTTTTGGAGGATATTTATAACATCTTGACGGTTTTTTCGTACCAAAATGAGAAAACAAGGTTTGCAGGTTATTCGATCAATGTATGGATTGAAGCAAGCATTGCGTTCTTGGAACTATCGTTTTGATGTAATCATAATGGTATATGATTTAATTAAAAACGAAAATGATTCTTGTGTATATAAGGAGGTTAGTGGGAGCGCACTGACAATGAATGTCCTATAAGTAATGATGACATCATTTCTTGGAAATGATATTCCCATAATACAATCAGTGAAAGCTTGGCTTTCATAAGAATTCTCCGTAGAATTCTTGGGAGAAACAACCTTTATTCTAGGAATAAAGATCTACTGGGATAGATTTAAAGTTGTTAATACTCTCCGAGAACTCATGCATTGAAATAAATGTACGCGACCTCATGTCTCATACGTTTTGAGTATATGGAGCCACAATCGGGCCAATCCAAGTGATAGTCACTGGATTGATGTTAAGAACATCCTTTAGTATCTTAGAGGAATTAAGGATGCTGTCTTATACTATGGAGAAGAAGAACTTGAAATGACTAGGTTCACCGTTGCAAGTTGCCTAACCGACAAAAACAACTATAAGTCGTAACAACGGTACTATACAGTTTGAATAACGGAACAGTGAGCTGGAAATCTTCCTAGCAAGATACTATTACCGAATAAACAACAAAAGTGGATTATTGCTGCAGCTGAGGCAGTAATAGAAGCCTTCTGGATTGATAATAATCCTAATCAGATTAGAAGTAATTCTGTTAGCAGCTGAGCTAGGCTACAGCGCAGGCTAAAGAATTAATGGTCTCATCAACGATCCAGATAAATACTTCGACTATTCATCTGATTCGTTCGGATCATACAACGTGGCGGTGTGATGATCGTATAAATCGCATCAGATGATAATCATGTATATCCGCTGACGAAAGCATTTTCTCAGCAGAAATTCGAGCGAACCGTACATAGTTCGGGTGTTGGACACTTGAGTGATTGGCTATAGGCCAAGTGGGAGATTGTTGGACAGTTATGGCCCATAGCATCACTATTTGTACAGATCATGGTGTTGTTGTACAAATTAACTATGTGACAAAGGAAATTGCTCTTCTATCATTTGTAATTAGATTACCAAGATGTATAAATGATAGAAGGTCCATATGATTAGTTCCGGATTGATAAGATACGAGACAGTATCAATCCACGAAGGTTTAATCATTAAATATCTCTAGTCGTAGTATTATCGAGATTGGACATTGATAATGCGGAATAGACAAGTATTGCACTTGTGCGCATTGTGGGAGCATAACGGCATAGTTCTCATATATTTGGGTATAGGATACTAATGCAAATGTAATAGGAGGTTGTGTTTTACCGATGGTACGGAAAACAGCTTCACTCTAGATAGACCCCTCGGAATTCCATTGGTAGTATGACTATGTGTCTACGGAATTTCATCATTGCCGAGAACCATAAGGAACAAGATGGTGATTTTTGTGGCAAAAATCATCAAGAGCTAGCACTCAAAAGAGGACATACAAAGGTGATAGGGAAACCCACCTGCGGGCATGGAATACACATCAAAGCTTGGAGCTTTATGGACCACCATGGCTGAAATTTTGGAGCAGAAAATCTGCAAATGCCATGAGCCTTAGGAGGGAAAAGCTTGAAGTTTTTGTGTTCGTCGCGTCGCTCAACCGATCATTGTAAGTATTCCGCAACTTCTTTGAGTATTCACACATGTGTTTCATTGCTTGATTTGATCCTTGGGACTTAATAGAAACCCAACACTACCCGCGTTTCATCAGAAACATATTGAAATTCATGACAATTCATTAACTAAGTTATGAAGTAAAGAAAACTATCCAAGATAATTTCTAATTCATTAAACTACATACATCCAATGTATTAGTTTAATAAATCTGTGGTCCAATGACGATCATTGGTTAAATGAGATTTAATCACATCCTGAATACAATATTCATTAAATGGACAATGATATATGGTGTGATCTCGTATCAGACCATCATTCACCATAAAGAATAAACATCTAATGCTTATGTGATAAAATCTCAAAAAGCACTATTCTAAATTATTTAGTTAACTGAATATTTTCTTAATGTTTATCTTCTTATCAATGACACTTCTAGTCATATTAAAATATGTAACAACTGTTTATATAGAACAAGTAACTATCCAATAGTCACAAGTTCTGATATCAAATATCAAAACAATCATTAAACATTATTTTAAATAATTAGATGGGAGATCTGGTATCCAATACCTACAGTTGTCGTATTGTGAGAATTGATATTCTCTATACACAATTATACACATCTATTTTCTTCAGCTTTATAATTTGCCTTCAATTATTCACAACAATTGCAAATAATTGATTAGCAAACTGTGTCAAACACGTGACTTCTAAAAGTCACTAAAGCCAAGAAACGTCATTATAAGATAAACAAATACATAATGGAGTTTTCTTAATACCATTCAAGAATCTCGAGACATGAACTAATTCACGTCAATTCTTACTGCACAAGAAAATATTCTCTCTAGACAATTATATCCTAAAAAGATATCTATTTAGATTACATCTATTTAGATTACTGCAACTAAGTCACTAACCATCTTGATTTTCAAGAAAAACGGAACAACAGTTCCCGATGATTTAGACTAATCTAACAATATCCAAGTCTACTTACATTCTAGAACCTATTCTAGAAATTCACAACCATAAGTGAAGTCAGAAAACATATTCAAATAATATGCATGCAGTAGATAAAAAGTTTAAATTCTATCAACAATATAGAATAAGGAAAACACACAAGCGGTAATTTCCATAATATTACACACTGCTTTAGATATGGATTTTTAACCCAACAGTGTCTCCCACTACTTTACGTAATACCGTAATCTCCAACAGAAAATGAGAATTCAATAATTAAATCGAATTCTATAGTGAGAAATTGACCCCATGAATATATTTCGACTCACAGCTTTGACACGATCTCGCCTACGTAAGACAACTCATTGTCAATCACACTCACTGTGACTCCTGATTTTGGTCCTGATCGTTTCTCGTTATGACAGCTTTGGCACGTTCACAAGGAGGCGTATCAAGGCTTCACTTGCCAATGACAAACTCAAGCTATTGATGTAATCTTGACAGCTTTGGCACGTTTAGATCTAATATCAAATATACATCCGGCATCGATAAAATTCTATCAACTACACCCTCACTGCTTTGGCACTTTCTCGGATGCAGCCATAGAAAGATACCCATAAACTGTATTGACAAGACGAACCAAGAAACATGCATCCAATACATATCACTCTACTGTCTTATCTAAGCGGGGATATTCCTCAAGAAAGTATTGTTCTACATCAAATGCAGAATTTAATCTAGATCAATTTCTAAACAGTTCAATTCTACCTTAGAAAACATAACTTAACTTAACCATTAAATTTTTCCGTTACGTTTCTCGTTAGCGTAGAACTAAAAGTCAAGAAACATCTAAATTACATGCATGTGCAAACATCAAAATTGGATTATATATCATATATCAAGCTTGACTAATGTAATGGATGAAGGATCAGACCTGCACTGATACCATTTTTGTTGGGGTTTTAGCGCGGAAGCTTACGGTTCGGGCGAAATCATAATTTTAAAACTTTTAAAATTATCGAATAAATTACTCGATATCCAATATGAATAATTTATTCATATTTCACCTAAACATATTATTCGATATTAAATAACGACATAAATAGTTAAGAAACACCGTGAAACGTTTACGAAAACGTTTTTCCGCAAAATGACATAAAACTTGTTTTTGACCGAATCGACCACCCAATGTACATGGGGGATGCCCAGGTCAGCCCCAACAGTACCAGGGCAGTTCATGGGATGCCCGAACAGTGATCAATTCACTGTTTGGGCAGTCGTCACCCGGTAGGCTCAAAAGTCACCCGGTAATTCCATTTTTCACCGTTTTCACTTATTTCAACTCCAAAATAATTTTCGTCAATTGTTCCAATACCCAAAACACATCCAATACGTTTATATAACATAATTTTCATCACCGTAAACCCATTTTTCTAGATCTGATCCAGAAACCAAAAATATCAATATTTCATGCTTTAATCCAATTTTCTTAACATTAATCACAACACCAATCCAAGCCACCACTAATGAAGCACCCCCAATAACAATTCTAGGTATTAAAAGAGTGGTCATAACACTCTAGAATGACAACATATCATCAAATGATCATATTGAATAAATATTACAATAATATCATTCAATTCTTCTTCACACATGCACCAAGCTTTCTATTCCATCTTCCAAATAAAAAACACTCAAATTCTTAGAAAAGAAGAAACCCTAGAATCTTTCTAGATGCTCAAGAACAAGAAACATGCTTTCTAAGCTTAGGGATATAAAGAATTACCTTTAATTCTCCTAATTTCTTAAGCTATTTTCTTGATTTTCTTCATTTTTCATTCTTGAATCAAGCAAATTTGGAGAGTTTTGGAAGAAGAGTTTTCGGCCAAGGTAAGCCAAGAAAAAGAAAAGAAAAATTTTTTCTCTTTAAAATTACAATTGCCGACCTAGGGAGGGTAATTTGATCAATTTCCCAATTTAATTCAATTAAATAAAATCAAGCTTTATGTTTGCAAATCAAATTTGCACACCTTAAGCTTAATTAAAACATGCCACATGTAACCAATAATAATTAAACATTTTTCATAATAATTATGAAAAAGAATATCATTTAATTATTAAAATATTTAACATTTAAATATCTAAATAATTAATTAATATAATTATTATTATATATGTATTTTTATTTACATTAAATAATATATATATATATATATATATATATATATATATATATTAATGGCATGTGTCAAAGTCTCATTTGACAATTAATTAATATGTATCAAATCAAATTTTGTATCAAATACAAATACACATTAATTATTAATTGACCAAAATCCCCTAAAGCATGTGTTTTCGTTTAACCAATTAAACGATTCGAATTAAATCATTTAATTCGATGAAGTATTATGAATAATCTGTATTACTAATAAGGGGTTGTCCAAGTGCTCAATGAGTACACTTTGTAATGTGAGACTCTCTAAGTTTAGGTTTATCCGTCATGAAATCCAATTTCGTGTCCATAATTCACCCACTCATGAATTATGACGACCACGAATAATCTCGCTAAACTATGCAAGTCGAGGTCATTGCATACGTATAATCTCTCTGTCACAGGCTATCCATATTATACCTGAGATATAGATGAGAACATCAAATTCTTATGGTATATTATAGTCGACTTTTAAATTTACGATCTTTAAATAACACTCGGAACTCGCTTCCAAAGTTATACTATGGTCATGGATTTACTAGATCGCAAACACGTGTAGGATACCTATGCCCTATACACATGACTGACGGATTCTATCTTGATACGCACTGGATATCATGAGCATCAATCCACACCCAACGAACAGGCGGATTTCTGATCTAAATAGATCGATGACGCGACTGCCATCAAAGTGTGGAGGATAACTCATATATCCACTGTGGTATCTCAAGTCGAAGGATCACTTTGCTCGCTCAACTCGAGAAGATTCCTATTGACCTTAGTGTACCATCTATTAGGAAATCTTCAGTGAGTCATTCAGTGTTTATCAAATAAACACCTAGATGTCTATACGAGTCTCCCGAGACTCATGGTTCATTGGGATAAACCATCGGACCAAGTCACGATATACGACATGTACTGGTCTCAGTGGAATTTACTAACTGACACGTGTTAGTAAATCTTAACCAGGAACTTTATTTAAGGATATACAACTTATAGTGACGCTTCCCAATGTCAATTACAAATTATGTTGTAATTGCGTACTATATTGTAAATCCTAGAGTCTTTGTCTAATATACACGTATCACTAAAACAAATTTAGTTTCAATCTAATTATAATTAGATATCTTATCGTAATTAGATCGAATATGTATATAAAAAAGAAGATGTGCTACCATTAAATAAGTAATATTATGGAAAAAGGAATTTTTCATATTCATGAATCGGACATAAATACGATCCGGATTGACACTCCGAGCATCAACCCTAACATGAAGAATAACTATTAGATAAAAAAGGCATTGTACTCTTTTTCCTTTGACCATGTTTTATCCCATTGAGTTTTACTGGTAAGGTTTTAATGAGACAATGTTATACATATCCAAAGGTCAAACACATTGTGTGAAATTAAAATTATAGGGCCAAAGAGGGAGTGTTGTAAATGTGGTTGGTCCATTTACTTTAATAGTTTTTATATTTTATCTTAACTCTGTATATTTGTAACTTATCCCATATTACTTAAGGATGATAATCTCTCCCTATAAATAGAGAGCAGTTCTTATAAACTTATTTATTAATAAAACCTGCAGTTTTTCAAGATATTCTATTTTTTTTATTTCTCTCTTATATTATAACATGATTAAAGTTGTTTTTGTCGTTAATGTTGGTGTTATAAAAAATTTAGGGTTGAAAATAATTTAAATTTTTTGATGGGATATATAAGGAAAACGGGCTTTGATAGATTATGAGAAGGGTGTGTCAATTCAACTCATTTGTTTTTAGTCGAGCTATTATTTACGAGATTTTTTTCAATAAAGAAAATTAGAACATCAACAGTATGAAGAAAAGCATATTAAAATTAGGAATTTTGCTTTATTTTTTACTAGTTGTAATAAAAGAACACACGTGTGGAATGTCATACAACAGTGAAGCACGTGACAGGGGATGAAACATATGACATGGCAATTGATGACAGGTGGCACCAATCAGAGGCCCTAAAACCTTATCCCACAATCAAAATCTAATCGTCTCGCATCATCCAAATATCCAAAAGCCATCCAATTCCCCTTCACATATTTATTATTATTTTTTTTATATCACTTTTATACATCATACACACACACACACACACACAAAAACAAAAAGAGTTTGCTCGAGTCGAGTCGAGTGGAGTGGAGTGTGGTCTCAGAGAAAAAAAAAAAGAAAAATGGCCTCAACCTCATGCTTCTTGCACCACCACGCACTTTCTACACCAACAAGATCATCATCTCAGCGCCACGTGTCAAACATCAAGCCCGCCACCCAGTTTGTTTGCCGAGCACAGAAGCAAGCCGTCCAAGAAGATGACGGCAGCGCTGTCTCCCGCCGTTTGGCTCTGACAGTGCTCATTGGTGCTGCTGCCATTGCCTCCAAGGTCTCTCCTGCTGATGCTGCCTACGGAGAATCTGGTACTTTCCTTCTTTTTTTTATTTTTTATTTTTTTTAATCTCTCTCTCCTTAATTACGTGTTAAATGCATGTTTACAGCTTGTTCATTTGTTTGAATATAATATAACCATAGCATATATATATACTTGCAATTGAAAATTTTGTATGAATTTTTAATTATAACGTACATGTAACATGGGGTTTATTTGCTTTAAATTAAGGAAAGAAATAGTTTGATGATTTAAGTACATAATTTAGTTGAATTATATAATTTTGTTGGCAGCCAATGTGTTTGGGAAGCCAAAGACCAACACTGACTTCTTGCCATACAACGGAGAAGGATTCAAGCTATCAATCCCCTCAAAATGGAACCCTAGCAAAGAGAGAGAATTCCCTGGTCAAGTTCTTAGATACGAAGACAACTTCGATTCCAACAGCAATGTCAGCGTCATTGTCACCCCAACTGACAAGAAATCCATCACTGACTACGGTTCCCCTGAGGAATTCCTCGCCAAGGTATACTCACTCCTTTTTTCATTTGTGGATATATTTTCTCTGGATCCAATCATGAGGTTCTCTAGTTGTGTGTATGATCAATTTTGCTGTTAATTGTATTTTGAGAAATATGCTCGGTTGGATCTTTGCAGGTGAACTTCTTGCTGGGGAAACAAGCCTTTTTCGGCAAGACTTCTTCTGAGGTAATTCACTAATCACATAATCATGAACATTAATGTTATACCGATATAAAATTCTTCACTCATTTAAGTTCCATCTTACTCTTATATGATTTCCCAGCTTCAGCCTGCATTAATCTAATGAGAGAGTGCAAAACTGTATTATCAAGTGTTTTGATTATATAATTCAATACTAGGTGCATTAGTGTGTGTGTGTGTGTGTGTGCAATGTGTGCTCTACTGATATGTTTACTTGGATTGTTCAATTAGGGTGGTTTCGACGATGATGCTGTGGCAACAGCTAACATCTTGGAGGCTTCAACCCGAGGACCATACTACTACTTGTCTGTATTGACAAGAACTGCAGATGGGGATGAAGGTGGCAAGCATCAGCTAATCACAGCCACAGTTAAAGATGGCAAGCTTTACATCTGCAAGGCTCAAGCTGGTGACAAGAGGTGGTTTAAAGGAGCAAGAAAGTATGTGGAGAGCACTGCCACTTCTTTCAGTGTTGCTTAAGACATTAATAAGAACTTTTTATGTAAATCAACTTAATATATGATGTTTGTTTTGAATTGTCTAGTCCATCTTTTTTCCCAAAAGATTCTAATTGAGTGACTTGGTTGGAAAAAGCTTGTGGATTTGTGAGTGTATTTTATGGCTCTCCTTTAGTTGTATAAATGTTTCCTACTCTCTCTCTTGTTTGAATTCTCCCCTGCAATTCCAGCCATAAATCATGGCAATTTCAAACAAGACTGTGAAGGTCACAAAAAATGCTTGCGTGAGGCACTATAAATAGAGCTCTACGCACATGGAAGAATAGATATACAATGAAGCTTTAAAAAGCTTAGGATTAGCCATGGGTTTGTTCATAAGATTTAGCATTTAGGGTCTTTTAAACTCTTGATCATAGTGTGTGCAAAGTGCAATTTGTGATTCCCATTATCAAGGTGTTTCCTTTTGCAACTTGTGAATAAAGAAAGCTACCCTTATTATCTGTTCTTTTTAATTTTTAATTTTTATTTTAGTTGTCTAAAATAACTCTCATCTTTAGACACAAGAAACCTTATCTCTGGCACGTGTGTGAAGGAACCAGACGACGCAATTCTTAGTGAGTAGAGTTATACTAACTATTCATGCTATTACACCAGAACATTTAAATTTTCTTTCATCAAGGGATCGAATGACACATTTTAGTAGGTTGTGATAATGAAAGGAATGAAACCAACTTCTATCTTGTTCATCTGCAAGTTCATTGATCGCAAGCATTGGGAATTTATTTGTTATTATTATAAGTCCATATTTAATTTTCCTTCATCACAACAGCAGAATAATAACAAGGATTGTTGCTATCAAATAAAAACAGGAGATAGCAAATCTGCAAATAATTTCTTCTGGTTTTATTAGAGTACCTATCTGATTCACCATACTAAATAAACTGCACCAGCCAGCCATAGTTTCAAATTAGTCTTCAAAACCCTTTTACCATAATTAACAATCAATCAATTGAATCAAATGTGAAAGAGCAGATTTATTATCAGAATGATGTTTCACAGTTCACAAGCTTGTTTGATATGAATGTCAGCTTGAAATGAAAATGAGGTATTTACATAAAAGCAATAGTTATGGAATTAAGGGATGGAGATTCTACTCTTTTGGTTTCAAGTTCCTCCATTGCAATAGTGGACGCCGTTACTGTGACAATCCTTATGCTTCGCATTTAGATCTTTCAAGCCCCATATCCGGATGGTACAATCATCGCTGGCTGATGCCAACATGTGAGGATTTGCTGGATTCCAGCTTACACAGTTAACAGCTCCAGAATGACCTGCTAATGCCTCAATGACGTTGCCTGAGGCTCTATGCCAGATGTAAACCTATGAACAAAGTGAAAGCTCAATTATTGCCCTAGGAAAGATGATATAGATTCAGGCACTATGAAATTACGGCAGGGAAAAGAATCAAAGACCCTATATTGCAGTTTGCATCTTCTTTCAAGAAGTCAAGACTTTATAGAAGAAGTCAAAGTAGTTATCAGCACTACACAATAAGATTGAACAATTGACTGTAAATCACACCTAAGTCATAAGTACTAAGGCAATCCAACCAAAGAGAATGCAGAACATCCTAACTGCTGCTTGATGTCAACAATGTTATGTGTGTGTCCAACATTGCAATTAATGCTAAGGTAGAATAAGATTCCATACTATGGCCCCGTAATGGTCATATACTGGATCCATTCTCTGATATATAAAGAATTATGTCTAAATGCCACTCTACTTTGACACCCAAGTACTTAATCCTAATTGAACACATCTGTACATGGAAAAAGTTCAGTAAATCCCCGATGCATAATGGAGATCAGAAGTTGAAACATAAAATCCAAAAAATCTGAACATGTACGCACTATGCTCAACTTATTTATGTAAGTATACATGTCTGGGTTAATTCTTAACCACTTGGAACAAGTTCAGAGTTAATGTTCCAGAGCCATTTAGTGAAAGAACATAAAGTAATATATAAACAATAATGGCACAACCATTGACATGAAGAAGAAAGAGGATTATTGATCACAAGCTAAATATTGCTATCCTAAGTATTTCTGATAAAACGGAATTCAAATTTCAAAGTTCAAGACATAATTTTAGGGCTCTCATCAATATTAGAAAAGCACCATCTAAGCAAGCACACCACTCTAAATGACTTGAAAGAGATGTAAAAAGACAAGTGACTTCCCAGTCCAGGGCTCAGATCATTATGGGAATTTTCCTGTTACGGGTGGTTTTCCAGGACAAGACCAAAAACATTCTGTTAATTTGCCTTGCCGATGTGTTGACTTCAACAACAGATGACCTCTCATTTATTAAGTAATTCCCTTGAAGAGCTCAAACATGGAAGATTATATTATAGGTAAGACAAAAAAATATGTAAATAATAATCAAACAAAAACAAGGACAGGTACAGGTACAGATAAAAATCAAGTCCCAACCCTGTCCAACATAATTTGACTTTAAAAAATAGAACAAAATACAGACCTGTGAATCCTCACTCCCACTGGCAATAAAAGCTTGCCCAATCCCACCAAAACAAGACCTAATAACAAACCGTGTACGTTTATGACCTTTGTACTTGGCAACCAGCTTGACTTCACCCTCTATGTTCCAAAGATGGATTTCTTGGTTCAGTAGATTAACGAGCAAAAATCTGTTATCTCTAGATAATGAGAATGAAGTTATTGTTTGATCCTCTTCAATATACCTCTCAACTTTTGCTACCCTGTCAAGTAATAGTAATGCAGATTCTTTACACATGGTTATAATCTGCCTCCCATCACTTGTTACTTCCAAATCAGAAATCTTTAAAGTTCGTTGGCCTTTCCA
Organism: Zanthoxylum bungeanum; assembly: GCA_019454045.1. Lineage (NCBI taxonomy): Eukaryota > Viridiplantae > Streptophyta > Magnoliopsida > Sapindales > Rutaceae > Zanthoxylum > Zanthoxylum bungeanum. The sequence goes on from SKCR01036947.1 coordinate 140,134, forward strand.
ACACTCTAGCTCTTTCCCATCTAATTCCCACATGCAGATACTCTTATCAGTAGCTCCAGAAAATATCCATTTCCCATCTGGATGCCATCCACAGGACACCATACCAAGACCAGCTTTTTCATAAACATGGAGACAATTGCCAGAAGAAACATCCCAACGCCTGACGGCCTCCTCCACTCCACAAGTGAGGAGCTGTTGGTCATCAGAGCTCCAAGAAACACAGGAGACAGGTTTTTGGTGACCAGATAATTTATGCTTTAATGTTACTCCACCATTGAGATCAACCTACAAATGTAAATTACAGATAATAAGGTCAATAGCATATTACAGTTTAGAAAAAAGATAATAAAAGAGGCATGGCCCAAGACTTCTGACCCACATATCAACCACAGCTGCATATATTGAGGGGGATATATATAACTTATTATAATGCAACAGAAAGCCTACAGATATAAAAATATGCACAAAGGCCTCCATCTTCAGGTTGTTAAAATTGAACTCCTAGGAGGATAATAAGTTGGACTCCTATAATACAAAAAGGAGAATAAATTGGACTCCCAGCAGCCAGCATACGCTGCATACCTAACAAGATAAATTGGACTAGCATATCTAGCAGGAAAATACAACTATCATAGCATTTGCAGACTATAGAAAAGTAGCTTTGCTCTATGAACATGATATTCTAAAAGAAAACCAGATTAAGACTTCTCTTGCAAACATCATCTTTACCACATTATATAGGCAGTACATTAGTATTTAAACAGTAGTAGCTACTCAACATTTCAGGTTTTTACAAACCCTGAAATACACTTCCTACTGAGTCTTGACAAAATCAAGAATCAAAAACCATATAACAGTTTAATCTTTTATAAGAGTTTCTTTAACCCCTTCCCCAATTTTCCTCTCTGGTCTCTCCTTGTTCTTGTATATTACTCTATTCTCCTATTCGATAGGCATAAAAGTCATTAGTTCTTTCTCTTTCTAATCTTTTATTTTTTCTCACCCCTTTCAGAGATTCGAGCAAAGGCATTGGCAACATGATAACACCCTAAAAAAGAGGCACCATAATCAGCCCATGAATGGGCCAAGCAGCAGCACATCAGCACGCACATGCACACGCAACAGCCGCTAGCGCGCGCGTGAAACCAAAGCCAACAGCCCGCAAGCACACAAAACAAAGTCAGCAGCGAGCGTGCAACACGGGCAAACTTGCCCATCAGTGTGCACAGTTTCCTCAGACTCGCGCACCCAATTGCTCGCAACTCTCATACAGCAACTTAAGCACACCAATGGACGGCCCACATGAGAAACAACCATCTTGTGCACAGCCCATGTTCCCACACAACTCAGCCCGTGCACGACAGAATTCCTCAGCTTTGGCATGCCAGCACAGCCCTCCTATGGCAAGCCATTATAGAGCACTTATGTTATGTCACAACAGTAAGTCACTGAGCAGTGGCCAAAATCAGCCCACCAACACCTCCGCCCCAAACAGCCCCTACTACACAAAATTCCAAGCTAAACAATTCACCAGCGTGCGCAACACCTGCAAACTCGCTCATTAGTGCGTGCAATTTCCTCAGTCTCGCGCACCCAATTTGCTCGCAGCTCTCGTACAACAACTTGAGCACATCAAGGGACAGCCCACATGCATCAGAAACAACCATCTTGTGCACAGCCCATGTACCCACACAACTCATCCCACACACGACATAATTGCTCAGCTTTGGCATGCAAACACAGCCTTCCTATGGCACGCCATTACAGCCCACTTATGTCACAACAGTAAACCACTGAGCAGTGGCCAAACAAGGTCACCATGTTACACAAGGAAACCTTGTTTCCTAAAAAGAGTTAGATGCCAATGAGGAGGCATAATCAGACTAAAACAATGACTATTGAGAATCCTAATCCTAATCAATGTTTAAAAATACTGATAACGCCTCGAGGCGGTCGGCTGTTGAGGCGCGAGGCGGACTTCCTCGAGGCGGGCGCCTCAATCCAAACATCAAAACAAAAAATAAAATCATAAAATCAGCATAATAAAAGCATCAACAAAATTGATAACCTAATTTTAATACACAGAGACCTAATTATTATACCCATAAATTGACCTAATTTTAATACAAAGAGACTAAAATTGACCTAATTTCAAAATTGACAGAGACCTAATTATAATTTTAAAATTGATCAAGACCTAATTAAAAATTTCAAAATTGACCTAATTTTAATTCACATAGACATAATTATAATACACAAAATTGACCTAATCAAGTATCAAAGATAGAACAAAGAGAGAGCAAAGATACAGAGCAAAGTCATTACCTTCGTGCGAGAGAGGCAGAGAGGCAAAGACAGAGATGCGAGAGGTAGAGAGAATTTTATTTTTTTGTTTTTGTTTATATTCAACCCCAAACGACGGCGTTTTGGGGGGTTTTAAATACCTCCAAAACGAACCGACGCAGCGAGTGAGGCGGCCGCCTCACGACGCTTCACGTGCGGGAAAATTGAAAATGACGCCAGAGGCGGCCGCCTCGACGCGCCTTCGCTGCAAGGTGGCGCCGCCTCTGGCTGCATTTTTAAACAATGATCCTAATTGATCACAAGTGAAGAATCCTTGTCCACTAAGGAAAGCCTCACATGCCAAAGAGGAGGAAAAGAGATTTGACTGTTCAAAGAAGGCAGGCTCACAAGAAAGTCAAAAAGGAATAGAAAACCTAATTTTACTCTAATTAGGATAGGTTTGGGCATGTAGGGGATCTATAATACCACCACGCCCACTCTATCTTATGCATCCTAGTTTGTATTTTGTTTAGAGGTCAAGAGAGCTCATCTAAGCAAAGTGATGGATCATCTATCTTTTAAAATTTTCTACACTTGCTTTTCATTTTTTTGTGATCTTAAGGTTGTAATGAGTAATGACTAGAGGAAAGCAAGGTCTTAGTGGATGAAATCCCTGGATCTCAATAGGAAAGAGTGTTGAAAATAAAGAGGTTCCGATTAAACCCTATCTATCTTTATTTTTTTCTCATATTTGAGATTCAATTTTGATCTTAAAGATCCAATCTTTTAAGATCAGGTGGATCTTTAATATTCAGATTCTTTCTCTTTATAAACCTAAAAAAACCCTAAAACGAAACATCAAGATCCAATCTTGGTAAACAAGATTGTATCTTTCAAGCAGCAAGAGACATCAAGACTTGCCAAAGATCCAATCTTGCCCCGCCAATATTGTATCTTTTAAGTCAAAAGCATTGAAGACTCATCAAAGATCCAATCTTGTTTCACCAAGATTGTCTCTTAGCCTAAATGGTGCTCAACAGTCAAGGAAGGGTTTCTTTGCACGATTGGAAGGAAATAAGGTGATGGCCTTGGCTAGTGTTTAGGGTTGTGACCGAGTATACTAACACAACATCCCTAATTGCTTACGTTATTCTCTTCATTACTTGTTCACATGTTTTCTCTTTCTTTGTCTTAGTATCTATCATGTACATATCTTTGTTATAAAAGTTTGTATATTCTACATCATTGACAGGATGACAGGAGATATTAAACTGCTTGACAAAATCCTTCTCACCCCAACAAAAACATTGTAGATAAATATGTGGCATTTTAATTGCAGTTCTAATCTAATGTGAATATTATTACAAATTACAAAAGTTTATGCCCTGCATTAATTGATAAATAATGGTATAGTCAAGAATTCGTGTTATGGAAAAAGCTATAACCTTTTCAAAATTTTTGAATTGAAGATAGATTAAAAAAAAATTGAAACGCAAGCACAGCTCCACCAAACCTATGAGCTTTCCCGTCCATCCTCCCTCGCCTACTATGAGCTCTGGATCGAGAGACCAAGGGCACTATTCCTGGCTAAAGACCTAACTAGAGTGATTCCTTTGTTATTCGCTTTAAAGTATTTTATGCATGATATTTTTTAACCAAGTTCATCTTCTGAAGTCAAAATACCAATAAACTCCGAATGTTAAAACTTCAACCTTGTAAAGATTCTTTCAAGGACAGATGAAAAAAGAAAAGAAATATAATAATAGATAAACAACTACAATTTATATACAATTGTAATGAAAATTATTCAACCCAATTTCATAGAATATACAAGTGAAGGGAGATAAAAATATATGAAAGAATGGTAAAAGAAAAGAAACATAAACAATTTAATATCTTTATTTAAAGGAAACAATTGTACCTCCCATATGATTGCAGATCGGTCGTTGGATGATGAAGCTAAGTATTTCCCATTGTGTGAAAATTGCAAGAACCAAACTTCATCACTGTGACCTTGTAATATCTGTTGCAATGGTAATGACAAAAAACATCTTAGATCCCAATAATAATCAAATTTCCAATAGTCATTGTTAATGACACTACTTAGTCCACTTGAATGGCATAAAATTGCAGAAGTATGACCCTATAAGTCCCATTCCCAGACATGATTCTAGTATTCACTATTATTGCTTCATGATTCTGAGTTCATTCATATATATGTCCAGAAAAGTAACAGATATTTATCCATGTCATGAAAGCTTTAAGCAATAATCCAACCAATTGCTAGACCAAAATCATAAATAATTAGTTTATACTTTGCTATAAATTTTCCACGTTACATGTGAAAACAATAATTCTGCATAGCTAAGAAAAAGTTTGTCAAACAAAGGAGAAATCAATGTGAAGAAGATGATAATAAATAATTAGGTGTCACTGATTGGGTTGCTGATTACAAGCAAAAACTGCAACCAACAAAGAAGTTTTGTTTTCAGAGATCTCAGACCAAAGATTCAATCTACAAGCACTTATGAAACTTTAGCTATTGATCACGAAAAAGCAAGATCTAACCTGTAATGTTCGAGAAGGAATCTGATCTCTTCCACACTGATGATCAGTGTATAATGACATATCCCTGTCCAACGAATTGTGAAACATGCAGGCCTCTCGTTGCAAGAAAAGGGCCTGTTCAACTAAATGTTCCAACCTTCTTTCAGGTATCATAATCGTTGCAGGAAGTAGTTTCTGCAATTCCTCCAGCAGCTTTGGCCGGGATTTTGCCCTCACAATATCTCGTTTCGGAGTACCAACAAATACACACTTTGAAGGAGAAACAATAAAAGAAGAAAGTTCCCTGACTCTACTATTGTTGATACAAAGAGGTGCAATCTCAGTCCTCAATGTCTTCAATGCATCCATAACTTTCTCCCCATCCAAAAGTTCAAAAAACTTCTGCTCCAATATCAGGAAAGAAGCTGATTTGATGACACTTTCAGCTAGTAGACCAATCTTAGACAATGTGATGACACTTTCATCCCAATGGCCATCAAGAATTTGCTGCATAAACAGATTTACCACAGAAGAGTGCAAGGGTATCCCTGACTCTTCCTCTAGATAAGCACCACTCTTCTTATAACCAAGAGAATATAGAGCCTTGGCAATAATTCGGACAAATTCCACTCGTTTAATAACTCCAGTAGGACCAATGACATCTTCGTCCCCTTCAGATGGTAGGGGCCGAGCCATCAAGTCTTTCAAAGACCCAACTAGGGGCTCTTTCAAAGCGGAACCGTTGGAAAAACCTCTTGTTTTCAGTTCTACAGATGATAATTTCATGCGCTTTGAAGCTGGTTCATCATCCTCTACACCTCCCATGAAATGTGCACCTCAGCCCATATATTATCAAAATGGCAGCAAGACAAAAGGAGAGGATATTTAAATGCTTCCAATGAATCACAATAAATAATTTCCTGCATAACATAGAAAGTTTCAAAAGTTGGATGTACAATATCGGACAGAAAACCACAGAAAAGCAATCTCATCATGATCATGCAAGATTCTAATTATAATTAGATAAAATCCCCTGCTATGTGTTAACTTTTATGGTTTACAGCAATTAGTATTGCAAATTTGCAATCTTTTCTTGACAGAGAATTATAATCATCAATTCACAAATCCCAATCCCCTCCCTCTTTCTCTCAGTAGTCTTCAAGGTTTATCAGTTGGAAAGAAATATGACCAATATTGGAATAAATTCCACCAGTTTTTTATTAAAATCAAAAAGGTACATTCAACCATAATGAGGCTCAGATCTTTAATCACATCCATTAACCTACTTGTACCAATCACCAGATATTCATTTAAGTGGTTTGAAGTAACAGGGATGGAGCATAATCTGAGTGTAAAATAGTATATTTCTAGGATTGCCTTATTTTCTTGAAGCTAGCTCATCCGTGGAACTCTGATATTATAGTTTCACTTTTAAGCTTCATTAATAATTTATGGTGAATGTAAATTGGACTCTTCCCAAGGTAACTAGATTCCCTGTACTCTCTCTTAGCTCATGCTTGCATATTGTTGGAAATTTACTTCATCAGCTGGAAATTAACAATGATTTTGCAGGATCCAGGTTACTGAGATGCTATATGAGCCAAGTTTCTCTACAACATTCTTGACCAGGCACCAGGGGTGTCAATAGACATAAAAGGAAATAATAAGAGAAACGTCAAACGAGAAAATAAGATTCATTAAGCACTGGAAGAAACCAGTATTGTAAGTTGTAACTCGTAATCCATTAGTCAACAGTTGGGAAGGAGAACCCCATCTTATTTAACAATACATTAATGTCACCGACTCACCAGAAAACTGGGGATTTCTGCTCAGATATCATGTAACCCATATAAATAACATTTCCATAGTATTTCAATGTATTTCATATCATTAAAGAAATATGCAATCAACTCTACATATTACAAGTCACCAACTAAAAACTGAATCCTGATCAAGCAGAATCTGAAAATACTTCAGCCTAAAATTCCATGCAGAGATCACCTCAATTTAATGATATCTCTTGTTTTCTTATTTTTGCCCAATATAAGTAGAAAGGGATATCTACAAAGCTCCAATGCTGTTCATTTTAATTATCTTCTACGAATCTAAACAGTAATAAGTTTTATATAATCTAACTTTTATAATCCACACCAGAAGGCATATTCAAAGCTGGATTTAGCAATTTGATTTGATTAAATTTTCATCCTTTTAAGCGAATCACCAACCAATTCGACAGTTGGATTCAACAATCCGTGAGGCAGAAAGAAACAATATCTCCGGGAACAGGTTACTTTCGACAGAAAAGTTTCACTCTATGTTCAATTACTTGCAGAATGCCAATCAATCTCCTTCCATCATTAATTTAACTCTGCGAACACAGTACAAATTGCATACCCTAGGGAAAGAATTAAAAAAATGATCTCAATTCAATGTCCTTACAAAAGATCAGGGATATTTTCTACACAACATTGATGACACCAAAAGGGTAATGTTTTATGAGACGATCACTGCAATTTTTGTAAGCAAACTCCATCAAGTTCAGAATTGGGATGCTAATGTACCGATATCATTTTATCTAACCCAAAATCATTTCAATCAAATAGATTAGCCATGAAATCCAAATTCAAGACAAGATTTACAAGAGTAACCGGCCCATGATGTATTACACAATGCTTAGGGAGTTTAAGAAAGGAAAATAAATCCTCATCAGAACAATCAATAATAAATGAATACCAGGAATCTTGTCCAGATAATCACAAAATAAGTGCAAAAAAATAGTATAAAATTAGAAGCAAACCACAGCAAAACAATAACACTATGATAAGAACATAATCATGAGTGACAAATAAGCACCAAAACAGAAAAATCTGAAATACTCAGAAAGCGAAATTGGGTTGGGGAGACAACACAGATCGGATGAAAACAAGCCCAAATGAGAAACCGATTGAGAATACAAAAATCAGAATTAAGTAAAGGTTAAAACATTGAAGCCAATAAAAAGAAAAGAACTTTATCTTAATCGTCACCACATTAAAAGGGGTAAATTTTTTAGAGATGAACGACAATAAAAAACAATCAAATTATATGGTCTAAAGGGGAACTTTGTACACATGAAGAAATTGAAGTAAAAGGGTTTGGTTACCTTTGTTGTTGAGAGGGTAGAAAAAACACACTCAGGTCTCTTTGCGTGGAGGAAACCAACTCAATAAGGGGTTATGAAGAGAGAGAGATGGGTTAGTGACTTAGTGTTGTGAGTTTTTGTATAGGGCCTTCAATTCATCTTGGGCTTGGACACAGACCTTGTGCTGGATGACTAAGCTTCTACATTTATTTATTTTTGTTAAAATATATCAAAAAAATCAAAAATTAAATAGATCCCACCAACTTTTAATTTTTTAATATAAACTAAGTATCACACAAAAACAGACCTTTTATTGAGTTTGTTCTCATTTAACAAGTATAATTCAACTTATAGGATAATCCTAATAAACGAACCCAACTTGTTTGTTACAACTTAGTTTTTGTTCATGTTAATATATTTGTTTGAGCTCAGTTTAAAACAGCTTAACATGAGCAATGGATTTGTTCATTGAAGTGTGTTAATGGTGGTTTTTCACCACGGAGAAGGGGTAGAATGGGGTTTTTATTCGGTCAAAATGATGATGAAAGGTTTAAGGGTTTAGAGAGGTTGATGTCAGACGGAGGGGTCCGACCCCATTATACAAATGAGTTCTCCTGAGGGCAAAACCTGCTGATGAAGAAGCAAGTGGGAATATAGACTCGACCTAGAGAAGAAGAGTTGATTTGACAGCACTGGAGCATTTGCAGAAGCCGACCCGATAGGGTCATGCTTACTGACCCGACCTGGTTGAAGAAGATAGGAAGCCTAACCCAGCATCATCCCTCTCGGTATACCGACCCGGGGAACAGAGCTGAGACTACATGATATTTTATATTTGAAGGAATATGACGTATGTCCTACTTGGATGTTTGGGCCTCCAGAAGACTGATGTGACGGAAGTTGGTCAGCGACACTCATTGGGAAGAGACATTGACAGACGAAGCAATTGAACCGTAGGCTGTCACACCAACAAATCGTGTAGCAGTGGCCAAAAGGTTGTAATGATGGGATTCTGCTGACATGGGGTGGTTGAGCAAGGTGTCTGAATGATTGTTTGATGAGTGGTTGATGAAAAGAAGCATGGGCAATGATGACAGAATGATATGAGCTGACGTCATAGGTTGGTGGAATAGTGGATTTAAAAGCCTATATAAAGAAGTTGAAAATTCAGATTCAAAAGTTAGCAATTTTCGCATCCCATAACTTGTAAAAGAGTTAGGAGCTTCAAAACTAGTGATAGAGAGGGAAGACTAGTCAGTTCTAGATCACTTGAGAGATTTATACCGGGCTTGTCATAAAACCTCATGTGTTCAATTTTTTTTATCTTTTGTTCCTTCTCCACTTATAGCTCAGGTCGGTCTTAACTCTGAACACGTAAAAAAATACCCTATTTCTCCCATGGACGTAGGTTGGAGCCACTCTCTGACAAACCATGTAAGTCATTGTCTTTGTGATTCATGTCTGCTTGCTAAGTTTGTTTTGGTTCCCTACTACCCAAACATATTCACTGCTGAGGGAGGTTTGTTCAAGGAGTTGATTTCCCAAATTACCATTGGAACAAAAAATAACCGTCAATAGTTGGCGTCGTTTGTGAGGAGCAGTACAAAAAATAACAAACACACTAAGACGATGGTAGGAGATAAAAACCATAGAGCTTTGGAGACTTCAACGGCGGAGTGGGTGGAAAAGATAGAAGAAAAATCACGATTGGAAAGGGAGAATGCACGAAAAGAAAGGGAGGAAAATCAAACCATCTTGAAAGCCATGATGGAGAGGATTGAGAAATTGGAGAAGAAAACGGGAGAACATGAACATGAAGGGCTAGTCGGAGGGAAGATATTACCAGCGAGAAGAAAGCGGTTGATATAGAAGAGGAGCCAAAGGCTAGGAGGAGAAAGCCTCCTAGAGCAAAGACGATGGTTATGGCCAGTACCGCACCTAGAGAGTTGTGGTCCCACCTCTGGGTTTGGGAAATTCTAGATTACCCAATAGCTTTGGAACATGAAAGGAGGTTTATATCGGTTGAGGAAGAGAAGACAACTTGAGGAGGTACAGCTTAGGGGAAGAAGAAACCGAGGCAGGAGAATCGTCATAAGGATGGTGGTGGTTGGGGAGGGCCAAGACCGAGCCGATAGGATTTTAAGCCTATAATCCTGAGAAAACTGGCCCCAGAACTGATGCTTCTGATCAGAGTTGTTCATGTGGCGGGGGACTGTAGACAACAGAAGCTGGGCGACGCTGTTCTAGGCTCGCGGCCTAGTAGGGAAGTACGAAATAACATGGATTCGCCACCCGGTGTGAACTGGGACAAAATTTAAGGCCGCACTCACCCCTCGCAAGGGAAGACCTCAAACCGTTGGGTTCGGAATGGTCCCTTACTTATGTCACTTGTGATGATATAATTTGTGCAATGAACTAACCAAGTCTACTCAATAATCATGCTCAAGGGTACTTAGATCTAACATACTTTCATCCAAATAACTCCACGCAATGTAACACAACGAGCATATTGAACCATTAAATCAACATGTATAAATCATTATCCAAACACATCACAAACTAATAAGATGCATAAGGAACAACCTAAATATGCTTTAACAAATAAATAACAAACTAAATTAAACCATGCTTTAAATAATATATAAACGGCCTAAAACTACGACATGCTCAAATACAAATTTGGATGAGACGAGATACGTGCATCTTAAGTGGTACATGGCGTTGTATCCCGAGTGTAGACTGCAATACCGTCCATTCGGAATCGGCTACGGAATTTACGTCCGGGTTTCCATCCGATATACCACAAAAGGGAACGCACATCCCGCTCATCCAACAATCACATCATGCCTCAAACGACTCTCATGCGATAATATTCAAATTAAATAAAATAAACGAAAGATAATGAATAAAAGGGTGCCCTCAGGTCTAACCTATTTTGTTATCTCAAGAAAGGGCGTTACACGTCCGTTGGAAGAGTGATTGATCCGATGCTTTTCTGATTTGTCTACTCAACGTCTTTCCTCGTTGTTTTGATGCTTGGGCTGCTGTCTTAAGTCCGTTTCGCTGCCGTTTGGTCGCTGTGTTTCATGTCACTATTTTGGTGATTTTGTGGACTGTTTTGGGTGATTTGGAAGGCTTGTGGTTGCGGTTTCTTAAGGTATCCTAGGGGAACTTTATGCAGATTTTTGGGGTGGTTTATAGGTGATTTTAGGACTGTTTTATAGGCTCAAATCACTACCAAAACCGATCAGAACAGTGGGCTAAGTTGCGGCAGTTCAAGGTGCAGCGAGGGGTGTTTTTGAGACTGGTTTGGGCGTTGAATGGGGCTGTGATTGGAGGGGATTTTTGTGCGACTTGAGGGGCTGTGAAATGTGTTATTTTGGTGTGGTTTTTGGGGCTATGAATGGTGGCTAAGATGCGGCAATGGAGGCTAGAATTTAAGGCTTGGGCGTGAAGGGTATTGATGAAAGGGGGGAAGATGCGACAATGGAGGGAAATTGATCTTAAAGGTGCGGCAATGGGAGCTTCGATGGAATGCTTGGGTGTGCAATGGAGGATTAAGAGAGTTCTTTAGGCGTGTGAGAGAGGTATGTGAGCTAGGGTTATGAAGGGGTGGTGAAGGCCTCTTTTTATAGGTAAAGGAGTGAGGGCTTTCCTTATACGACAAGGAGTAGGATTTCTCATTGATGGTGACATCTCCTAATCCTCTTCACACAAGGATCAAATCTCTACAATATAGGATAATGATTGGCTTTGATTGGGATAAGGATTTGATTTGATTTTTTTATAATTAGGAAGGGATTTGACTTGATTTAAGCATGTGATAAATGTGTATCTTCATAATTTAAGACATTATGGGCGTGAATGAGGACCTTTGGGCATGGGTTTGGTTTCATGGGTAGGCTTGGGTATTATGGGTTTGATAAGTGGTCTATAGGAGTTTTGGGCCTAAGGTAAGCTTTGAAACGGAAGTCCAACAAACAACCGGGGCCAAACAACGAGGTTAAATCCAACAAAAATTCTATTTTCCAACTTTACCCTTCCAACGTCTGTTTCCCGCGACTTTCATGACTAAAGAGGTAGTTGCCTCCATACGAGACTCATCATTGGGCTAATGTGTAAAAATGCAATGCCTACAGTCGTCGCCCCTACTTTGATGGGACTTGTGCAGTGTGTGACAATGACAATCCTATCAAAGTACATGCAATGCATTTTTACTTACCTGGCTCGCCAGCTGCCACCTGGTCTGCCCGTTGCTTCGAACTGAGTTGATTGTGCGATGGGCACCTCGACCCTGGGACACATCCCGGAACTGCTAATGACAACGGGGGCACCTCGACCCTCGAACTGATGATGTAGTGGGCACTTCGACCCTGGGCACGCATCTCGACCCGAAACTACAGCCGACAACGGGGGCACTCAACCCTGGGCACGCATCTCGACCCAATTCCGCTGACAATAGGGACCTCGCCCTGAATATGATGATGTAGTGGGCACCTCGACCCTGGGCACACATCTCGACCCGGAACTACAACCGACAACAGGGGCACCTCGACCCTGGGCACGCATCTCGACCCAATACTTTGACAATAGGGACCTCGCCCTGAATATGATGATGTAGTGGGCACCTCGACCCTGGGCACGCATCTCGACCCGGAACTACAACCGACAACAGGGGCACCTCGACCCTGGGCACGCATCTCGACCCAATACCGCTGACAATAAGGACCTCGCCCTGAATATGATGATGTAGTGGGCACCTCGACCCTGGGCACGCATCTCGACCCGGAACTACAACCGACAACGGGGGCACCTCGACCCTGGGCACGCATCTCGACCCAATACCACTGACAATAGGGACCTCGCCCTGAATATGATGATGTAGTGGGCACCTCGACCCTGGGCACACATCTCGACCCAGAACTACAACCGACAACGGGGGCACCTCGACCCTGGGCACGCATCTCGACCCAATACCGCTGACAATATGGACCTCGCCCTCGAACTGATAATGATGTAGTGGGCTTCGCCCCAAGACTGATACTGATATGGGCCTCGCCCTCAGACTGATGCTGATTATGGGCCTCGCCCTCAGACTGATGCTGATTATGGGCCTCGCCCTCAAACTGATACTGATGTGGGCCTCGCCCCCTATCTGATGTGGGCCTCGCCCTCAGACTGATGTGGGCCTCGCCCCCAAAGTGATGTGGGCCTCGCCCTCAGACTGATGTGGGCCTCGCCCTTAACTGATGTTGATGTGGGCCTCGCCCTCTATCTAATACCGCTGTGGGCCTCGCCCTCAAACTGATACTGACCTTTATATTTCCAACTATTGTATTGCTTCTCCTCGAGATAGCCTTGGTAGTTAAACATATTTTCGTCCTCAACGAATGCTTCATGTCAAAACCCGAGAACCTTCGAAGTACTCGATATACTCAAACCCGATCATCTGAACATGTGATCTAAACTAGACTCCTAGTGAGTGTGTGCAAAGGCTCTTTTGCAACTTATTCCTTAAGCAAGCGAACTCGATGATTTCGCTTCGAAGAATCATACCGATGGGTCTAACCAACCTAGATGTCTAGGTCACATTCTGTGATTACTTCGGCATACTCAACATGATATGGTCTTTTTTATTTCGCTTTCGTCTCTTTCTTTTCATTCTTTTTCTTTCTCTTTTCCCTTTTCTTTTTTTCTTTCTTTTTTTTTTTCTCTTGACTCACCTACCCTTTAAGGTAGCATTTCTCCTCATGGTGGTCCTAATACTCGCCCATGGGTAGCTTCACGCTTATCGGTTATAGGCGGTCTTTTTTCTTTTCTTGTCATCGCAGAGACTGTCTTTCTTTATTTCCAACCATATCATGTATCGTAGCGTACGTAAACCAGGGGGACATCCAAGCAAACGGTCATTCATCGATCCACCATCTCTTCAGCTAGTCATCTCATCAACCGCTTGGGCTTCTACTGTTGAGATACCTTTTATCAAGTGCTTCATGAGTCTAGCCAAGATCAATCCATCCAGAATACCGGATAAGAGCACGTCTCGTACTTCTCGTTTCTAAGGCTTCTCCCTACAGCACACAATGTCATCACCGGACATATGTTTAACCATCACAAACTTCTCTCTCACTTTTTTTTTTTACTCACTCCAAGGAATTCCTTTCTACTGCTGACAATGCGGGCCTCGCCCCCTGAGATCCATACCCGAAACTCAAATTCATATGGGCCTCAACCCTCAGAGTACTACCCAAATCTAATACAGTGCTTTCACAATTTCTGATTGGCTTGTCTCTGCTGTTTCCTCTTTTTTCTGTCTTCGAAACCTGCAAATACAAAACAAAAACACAAAACACACAAAAAAGAATGCAAGAAATGGGTTACGTGTATGCATGCATGAGTTTCTTTTTCCCATCGGGTTAGATCTTCTTGCGGGTGACTAGCCAGTCTACTGTCCCTCAGGCAAAATACAACTTCAATCTGTCAACATTGATCGGCTCGGTGAACTCATTCCCTTCCAAGTCCGACAGTCTCACTGCTCAATTTCCCATTACCTTCTGAACAATGTATGGTCCTTCCCAATTTGGTCTGAACTTCCCTCTTGGGTCTGTCGTCGATGGCTTCGACTGCTTAAGCACTAAATCACCCTTCTAGATTGTAGAAGGACGCACCTTCTTATTGAATGCTCGAGCTAACCTCTTCTGATACATTTGCATGTGATGCAAGGACTTCATCCTCTTCTCGTCCATCAATGTTAACTGCTCAAACCTCTGCGAGGTCCACTCTCGTTCAGGCAACTCTGCTTCTGCTAATACCCGCATAGACTGTATTTCAACTTCCACCGACAATACCGCTTCCATTCCATAGACCAAAGAGTAAGGCGTAGCTCCTGTCGCCGTTCTCACAGATGTCCTATATCCCCACAGGGCATACGGCAGCTTATCAGCCCAGTCCTTGTAATTCTCTGTCATCTTCGCCAGGATCATCTTTATCGTCTTGTTGGCTGCCTCGACTGCCCCATTAGCTTGCAGCCTGTATGGTGAAGACTTATGATGACCTATCTCATATTTCTGTAGCATCACTTTGGTTTCTCCCTGAAATTGGACTCCGTTGTCCGTAACCACGTGATGCGGCATACCATATTGGCATATGAGGTTCCGGCTTATGAACTTAGCCATCTGTTTTGCCGTGACATTGCAGAATGACTCGGCTTCTACCCATTTCGAGAAGTAGTCCACTGCCACTACCATAAAGCGATGTCCGTTCGACGCATTCGGCCGAATCTCCCCAATCATATCAATTCCCCAAGTTGAGAAAGGCCATGGCTCTGACAACCCGTGCAACTCTGTGTGCGGCAAATGATTCAAATTCCCATGCGTTTGACAATCATGACAGTGTTTCACTAGTTTCGCGCAATCAGCTTCCATGGTCGACCAGTAAAAGCCTTGTCTCACAATCTTGCGGGACAAGTTCAATCCGTTCATATGTGGTCCACAGACACCAGCATGCACTTCATCCATTATCTTCTGAGCTTCTTCCTTTCTCAAACATTTTAGCTGAATACCATTCGCTTGTCTCTTGTAGAGTTCTCCCTTCAAAATCACATATTGAGCAGCCAACTTCTAAACGACGATTCTGTCTTTTCTGCTCGCTTCCTCTGGGAATTCCCCATGTTCCACATACCTCTGAATATCATGATACCGAGGTTTCCCATCATCAACCTCTACTTCCAATATTCTCTCTATCTCATAAACAGGCTTACTCGCCGTCGTCAACACCAGTGGTCTCATCACCAATTTCTCCGGATTCTCCCAGGTTGCGGCTAGCATCGCCAATGCATCTGCCATCTGATTTTCTTCCCGAGGCAAGTGTTTAAATTTGCAGTTAGGGATAGCTTGTGCTAGGTTTCTGAGGTGGAATAAGTACGACTTCAACTGTTCTTCCTTTAACTCACATTCTCCTTGCATCTGTCGGATCACCAACATCGAGTCTCCATAAACCTCCACGTTTGTAGCTCTCAAGGCTGTCAATGCAGTCAACCCAAATGCACATGCTTCATATTCAGCCATGTTATTAGTTACTCCGAATGTTAGCCTTTTGGCCATAGGCAAAGTCTCTCCCCCAGGGGTTACTATTATGATTCCGATTCCGGCTCCTTTGCAGTTTACTGCTCCATCAAAATACATCTTCCATCCTTGGACTGCTATAGCTTGGATTTCTTCGTTGGGGAACTCAAACTTGTACTGATCCCCTTCGACAGGTTGCAATGCCAAGAACTCTGCCACGGCTCGTCCTTTAATCACCTTGGAAGTGAGATACTCAATATCAAATTCTGTCAGCAGTACCAACCATCTGCCCAATTTTCTAACTAGTGAAGGCACTAAATGCAGGTACTTCAAAGGATTCTCCTTTGCGACCACTTGGATCTTGTAAGACTAGAAATAGTGGCGTAATTTCCTGGACGCCCATACTACTGCCAGACAAATCTTCTCCACTTCCTGATAGCGAGCTTCGTACGGAAACAGCTTTTTACTGAGGTAGTAGATGACGTGCTCTACTCCTGTCTCATCGGCTTGTACCATCATCGCCCCAGCGCTTCTGGTTCAATAGCCAAATAAAGCACCAAAGGTCTGCCCTGTTTCAGAGGTATCAGAATGGGAGGTTTCACCAAATATTCCCTTATTCTGTCAAATGCTTCCTGACACTGCTCGTTCCACTTTACCGGCTGATCTTTCCTCAACAACTTAAAGATGGGCTCACATACTGACGTCAGCTTGGCAATGAACCGACTAATGTACTGGATTTTCCCTAGGAAGGCTCTGATTTCTTTCTCTGTCTTTGGTGCCGGCATTTCTGTAATAGCCTTGATCTTTTCAGGATCCACTTCTATTCCACCCATTCCCACTGTGTGGCCAAGTATTTTACCCGACGTTACTCCGAATACACACTTCGTAGGATTCAACCGCAAGTTGTACTTGTCCACTCGTTCAAGGAACTTTTCCAACGCTTCTATATGCCCGTCTCTTGTCTCTGACTTGACCATCATGTCATCTACGTATACCTCAATTTCCTTATGCATCAGGTGATGAAACAAAGTAGTGGCCATCTGTTGATAAGTGGCTCCGACATTCTTAAGCCCAAATAGCATCACCTTGTAGCACTAAGTACCCCATTCTGTAACAAAGGCAGTCTTATGCTTATCTTCTTCGGCCATGAGCACTTGATTATATCCGGAGAACCCATGCGGAAATGAGTACATGGCAGACAACGCCGCACTATCTACAAGCACATCTATATGCGGTAAAGGAAAGTCATCATTTATGCATGCCTTGTTAAGATCTCTATAGTCAACACACATTCTGACTTTGCCATCTTTCTTCGGCACAGGCACGATGTTGGCCAACCACTCGGGGTATTTCACTACTTCCAGGAATCCCACATCTATTTGCTTCTTAACCTCCTCCCTGACCTTCTCGGCCCATTCGGGTCTAATCCGTCGGAGCTTTTGTTTCACAGGCTTCATTTTCGGATATGTTGGTATCGCATGCTGGGAAATTCCTCGATCGACCCCAGACATGTCTTCGTAAGACCAAGCAAACACTTTGGCATATTTAATCAATATCTCTTCTAATTTCTTCCGCTCTTCGGCGGTAACTTCACTCGCAATCAAGATTTCCTTGGGGCTCTCAGGCGTACCAAGCTTGAATGCGTCTGTTTTGACGGGGTTGATATCGAATATGCTTAAGTCATGCAAGTTAGAAAGTGGAGACTCAGTCAAGTAAGTAAAATTATTGTCTTTATTGCCAGTAATAGAAGAAGTACACTCAAACAAATCTGGAAGGAAAATATCCTCATCATCTACAGATATTTCTCCCTCTACAACATGATCCTTCTCGGGTTTCTTCTCTTTCTCGAGTGTTGGGGTCTCAAGCTTCATAAGTTCTTCTTCCCACTCTTCTTTCTTCGTTTCTTCAACCAGTGGATTTTCTCCCAATATGTCCTGGAAGATCTCGAACCCTGGCACCAAAATCCCGTTCACTTCTATAGGTTCAGGCTCTCCTTGATACCCCGATACTTTGACGAAGCATTCCATCAACTTCAGCCCCTTCTTCTTGGATTTTGGCTTGTCCTCATCAGAACGGTATCCCAAACCCTTCCGAGTATTCTGCCCCTTGAAATTCGGCAGTCTCGAACCTTGGCCTGGCTCAAATTTCATCTTCTCCATAATTTAGGCTACCTTGGGATCCACCCTCTCCTCAAAAGTCGCCGACACTTGGAACCTCGTAAAAGGTTGTACTTCCAAGGTGGCTACAGCATTATCCGCTTCAGCTCATATGGTGACAATTTCCCCCTCATATGGGAACTTAATCATCTGATGTAGAGTAGAGGGCACCCCTCCAAGCCCGTGAAACCAAGGCCTTCCGAAGAATAAGACAAACGTGGCTGGGATGTCCAGCACTGTAAATTCAACTTCATCCTCTACTGGGCCAACCTTGACCATTGCGACAAAAGTACCTTCGACTCCTCGCTTGCTATCATCATAGGCTTTGATAGTCATGTTAGAAGGATTCAACTCAGTTGGCTTAATGCCGAGCCTTGCCAGAATCTTCAGTGGGCACACATTGATGGAAGAGCCATCATCCACCATTACGCACAAAGTCCTTTTACCTCTCACCTCAGCTCGGATAAAGAGGGGTCTATCGTGGTTTCTCCCTTTAGCCGGGAGTTCTTTATCAGAGAAGGTTATATGTAGAGCCTCTTTCTGCACTGACCCTATAAACATTGCCGGATTAGCATCCTCGGGTACGACTATTTTGCTCAGAGCCTCCACCATGGCCCGCTTGTGTTCGCCAGATGCACACAATAATTCCCAGATGCTTAAGTGTGCCCGGGTCTTCTTCAGTTGCCTCAGCACTACGTCTCCTTCAGCAGGCACATCGTTCTCGGCCACTTCCCGACCATCTGTCAGCACTTCCTTCCCCTTTTCAACAGTATCATTGTAAAAGCGCCCACTCCGGGTCATGCCTTTCACCTCCTCTTCCTCATCACTACTAGAGAAGTTTTCCCAGAAATCATTCTTCTGCTCAGTCTCATCTTCACTATTGCTGTCCCAGATGCCTAGGCAGAAGGCTTGGTGGTCAAGGGTTTGGAGGACAAAGTCCTCGGGTAAGCCGGAATTGATCATGTAAGTAGGTGGGGGGACGAAGTGATAATTGGGCAAGGGATTACGGTGTGTGTTTGGCTGGTCTCTTTTAGGGTCGGGGATTTTACGGGAGTCGATTAGGTCTTGGATCTCATGTTTGAGGCGACCACAACTGTCAGTGTCATGGCCTTTTTACTGGTGAAAGTGACAGTACTGGTTCAGGTTATAATGTGGTGGTAGGGGATTAGGAAGTGGTCGTGGTTCCAAGGGTTTGAGAAGGCCTTGCCTTGCCAATTTCTCGAACACTTTAGACAAGGGCCTTCCCAGGTTCGAAAAGCGCCAATTCCTGACGGCGGCCACCTCAGCAGAGACAGGCTTAGTACCTGATGATCCTCCAACAGTTCTCCTATTTAGACTATAGAACTTTCTGTTCTCGGCCTCTTCCTCCTCAATGTCTATGACAGTTTCCCTCAACTGTAGGAAATCTGCTATCATGGAGGTCATTCTCCTCAGCTTACCATAGATCGAGGGCTTAGTCCCCATGATGATCATCTTAATCTGATTTTTTCTGAGGGCCTGGTCTGCATCTTCAAGAGCTGTCTTCTCCAGCGGTCAACATACTCTTTAAAGCTCTCCTCAGGCTTTTGCTTTGTATTCTCCAAGTCGCGGAGCGACAGGTCGATTTCTAAGTCGGTCACATACTGCTTCAAGAAGGCATCAGCCAACTCCCTCCAATCTTCTTTAACCTTCTTCTCAAGGCTATGATACCAAAACATAGGTGCCCCCTCGAGTGACATCCCAAACATCTTCTGGACTTGGCGCTGAGATAGGCCAACAGAACTCATTACTAAGATATATTGCCGCAGATGGACCCTCGGGTCCCCATTTCCATTAAACTTAGCAATATCAGACATCTTGAATTGCGCGTGCAACTGCTCCTCAAAGGTCATTGAATCATAATCCAGTAGATCTTCATGCTTCCCCCTCAGCTTACCGGTGACGGACTCCATCTGATCACGGAGCCTTTGCATTTCAACCTGAGTTCCGACTATCCTACCAGCGGCATAGTCAGCCAGATCATCATCAAATACCGGAGCATCATCGTTCACTCCATTCGGAGGGCTCTCCCGCCTCTCATTCTCAGATCCTCCCGCAGCACGGGGCATAACCATATTAGACATGGCAGCAGTCAGAGCTTGCAGTTGTTCAGTCATCTTGGCGAAGTTAGCTTCCATCTGATCCATTCTAGACCCCTCGTTGACAGATTCACTCATATTCACTGAAGGTCTTTCGACTAATCTGCCCTCTTCTCTAACCCAATGGGAATCTATGTTGCCTCTCTTAAGGCCATGTGTCAGTGCATATGTGTGCGATGCTTGTAATAGATATAATTATGAAAAGAAACTTTAAACTACTTGGCCCATTATCATTTTAAAGTATTTAATCACACCATCGCGCGGTGCAAACTTGTCCCAGTTGAAAAGGCCCAACAGGTTTACACTTTACAATGATATGGCTAAATGACTTCAAATGATAAAAAAGCCCATTCACAAAGTGGCCCACCGGTATTTTAGAAGCTTTTGGTCCAACTGTCAAAGGGCACGAACTTGTCCCAATTTAAATGGCCCAACAAGTTCACATCTTTTGACAAAAGGTCCAACTGGATCCAAATGGCGGCGGTCCAACACACAAACTTAAAATAAACAACTACCAGTTCTTCATGGCTAAATTCCACAAGTGGGTTCACGGGGTGCGGACAAAGGCTCTCGCTGACGAAGGTTTGCCCACAACTAGGACTCCCCACTCAAGGGTTCAAGCGACCAAGTGAGTGCACATTTTTTATACCTTACGGTACGTGCCAATGAGTTACGGCGTGTAACTAACTATCGAATGGATTCCCCGTTGTAGATTCCCCAGAGGGAGGGTGGAACGAGGCTCTCTTAAGTACCCAAGCCCCTTAGGCTCTTATCGTTTGGTGTCAGGAATAAACAACGAGTCCTCCAAAGTAGTCTGTCACGACGAGCTACAAGCGATGATTTATCTAGGTGCCTTCACAGCTTTCCCCCGAAGGGTAGTGAGTGAAGGAAGATACCCAACCATCACCTAGCTTCAACAAAGCCTTTGATTAACCCCCTCAACCCACTATAGAAATGGTCAACTAATGCACAAATTATACACATCACAAGACATGATTTCGAGGCCGATTCTCTAATATCCCCAGTAGAGTCGCCAGACTGTAGACAACAGAACCTGGGCGATGTTGTTCTAGGCTCGCGGCCTAGTAGGGAAGTATGAAATAACATGGAGTCGCCACCCGGTGTGAACCAGGACAAAGATTTAAGGTCGCACTCACCCCTCGCAAGGGAAGACCTCAAACCGTTGGGTTCAGAATGGTCCCTTACTTATGTCACTTGTGATGATATAATTTGTGCAATGAACTAACCAAGTATACTCAATAATCATGCTCAAGGGTACTTAGATCTAACATGCTTTCATCCAAATAACTCCATGCAATGTAACACAACGAGCATATTGAACCATTAAATCAACATGTATAAATCATTATCCAAACACATCACAAACTAATAACATGCATAAGGAACAACCTAAATATGCTTTAACAAATAAATAACAAACTAAATTAAACCATGCTTTAAATAATATATAAACGGCCTAGAACTATGACATGCTCAAATACAAATTTGGATGAAACGAGATACGTGCATCTTAAGTGGTACGTGGCGTTGTATCCCGAGTGCAGACCGCAATACCGTCCATTCGGAATCGGCTACAAAATTTACGTCCGGGTTTCCATCCGATATACTACAAAAGGGAATGTACATCCCGCTCATCCAACAATCACATCATGCCTCAAACGACTCTCATGCGATAATATTCAAATTAAATAAAATAAACGAAAGATAATGAATAAAAGGGTGCCCTCAGGTCTAACCTTTTTTGTTGTCTCAAGAAAGGGCGTTACACGTCCGTTGGAAGAGTGATTGATCCGATGCTTTTCCGATTTGTCTACTCAACGTCTTTCCTTGTTGTTTTGATGCTTGGGTTGCTGTCTTAAGTCTGTTTCGCTGCCGTTTGGTCGCTGTGTTTTAGGTCACTGTTTTGGTGATTTTGTGGACTGTTTTGGGTGATTTGGAAGGCTTGGGGTTGCGGTTTCTTAAGGTATCCTAGGGGAACTTTATGCAGATTTTTGGGGTGGTTTATAGGTGATTTTAGGACTGTTTTATAGGCTCAACTCACTGCCAAAACCGATCAGAACAGTGGGCTAAGTTGCGGCAGTTCAAGGTGCAGCGATGGGTGTTTTTGAGACTGGTTTGGGCGTTGAATGAGGCTGTTATTGGAGGGGATTTTTGTGCAACTTGAGGGGCTGTGAAAGGTGTTATTTTGGTGTGTTTTTGGGGGCTGTGAATGGTGGCTAAGATTCGGCAATGGAGGCTAGAAATTAAGGCTTGGGCGTGAAGGGTATTGATGAAGGGGGGAAGATGCGACAATGGAGGGAAATTGATCTTAAAGGTGCGGCAATGGGAGCTTCGATGGAATGCTTGGGTGTGCAATGGAGGCTTAAGAGAGTGTTTTAGGCGTGTGAGAGAGGTATGTGAGCTAGGGTTATGAAGGGGTGGTAAAGGCCTCTTTTTATAGGTAAATGAGTGAGGGCTTTCCTTATACGACAAAGAGTAGGATTTCTCATTGATGGTGACATCTCCTAATCCTCTTCACACAAGGATCAAATCTCTACAATCTAGGATAATGATTGGCTTTGATTGGGATAAGGATTTGATTTGATTTTTTTATAATTAGGAAGGGATTTGACTTGATTTAAGCATGTGATAAATGTGTATCTTCCTAATTTAAGACATTATGGGCGTGAATGAGGACCTTTGGGCGTGGGTTTGGTTTCATGGGTAGGCTTGGGTATTTTGGGTTTGATAAGTGGTCTATAGGAGTTTTGGGCCTAAGGTAAGCTTTGAAACGGAAGTCCAACAAACAACTGGAGCCAAACAACGAGGTTAAATCCAACAAAGATTCTATTTTCCAACTTTACCCTTCCAACGTCCGTTTCCCGCGACTTTCATGACTAAAGAGGTAGTTGCATCCATACGAGACTCATCATTGGGCTAATGTGTAAAAATGCAATGCCTACAGGGACGTTGGGTATACAACCCTAAATAGGCCTTTGGCGTAGATACATGATGAATGTCTACTGATTAAACCTAACCTGAGGAGGTTCAAGATAGATAAGAGGAATCAAATAGCCTATTGTGCACATCACAATATAAAGGGGCATGCCACTGAGAGCTACAAATATTTGCAGGAGCAAATTGACGACATGATGAAGAATGGCTACCTCAACAAGTATATTAATCATAAGGCCATGAGGGCGAGGCAGTGCCGATAGTAAAGATTATCAGGTCGGGTGTCTATCACCTCAAACAGCTGGACGACATCCGACTCAAGAAGCACTGGAATGCAGAGGTATTTTCAATATAGCCCCTCTTAAAATATCTCACAAAGAGTTGTAAGATGGGCGGTAGATCCCTAGAATACAAGAAATGTTTTTCGATTATTTAAATAAATTACTCGCATATTTACACACTTATTGTTTATTTGAATGGGAAAAACTTGTTTGGTATTTTTTGGAAATACTCGTGATCAAAATACATCAATTGGTGTAAAGTAGGTAGGAAAAACGTGCACCCTAGTGGCACGCTAATCCTTAGTATCATTACAAAACCCTCGGGCTGGAGTGTTAATACCTAATGGCTTGCACCTTTGAGGATTAGGTGTTGTTGTACAAATTAACTATGTGACAAAGGAAATTGCTCTTTTATCATTTGTAATTGGATTATCGGGATATATAAATGATAAAAGTCCATATGATTAGTTCCGGATTAATAAGATATGAGACAGTATTAATCTACTAAGATTTAATCATTAAAACATCCTTAGTCGTAGTATTATCGAGATTGGACATCGATAATGCGGAATAGATTAGTATTGCACTTGTGCATGTTATGAGAGCATAACGACATAGTTCTCATATATTTGGGTATTGGATACTCATGCAAGTGTAATAGGAGGTTGTGTTTACCGATGGTACGGAAACAGCTTCGCTCTGGATAGACCCCTCGGAATTCCATTGGTAGTATGACTATGTGTCTATGGAAGTCTGAATCAGGGTAGGTGTATTTGGTCTTAACCTGAGACTTACATCGCTAATACTTGCGACAATCAATATATTTTGGTTTTGGTCGTCCAGGGCTTTAACAGGTTTTGTGCATGCCTCTTCTGGGTATATTGAGAATCGTAGTGTATTGGGTGTGATGTCAAGATGGAAGTATCACTCCAGTCATATGGAGATGATGGTCACGTAGGATACGGAACTAGTACTCTTTAGTACTTCAGTCATCGGGATAATATGACTAGGTCATGAATATCCGATTATAGAGACTAGTTACCAGAGATCCGACATATGCTTCGTACGGGGCAGACACAATTCCATCCCCAAGCCTTGCATGTGACATCTGCAACTGGATCGCAATACGTAAAACTACGTATACTACCCCTGATACATATTATATATTCCTTTAAGAATATTTCTGGAGAATTGGGTAGGCACGGTGCTTTGCTAGAAACCAACCATGTCTTGTAAATCGGTAAAAATGTAGTACTAGGTACGTACGTGTTCGGATTGTCCGACGACCGGATTTACTGCCAACATATCCAGAGATCTCATGGGTCGCTTCTCGAAGATTCACCGATGACGTTTGACTCGGATATAATTAATTTAGGATTAATTATTAAAGAGAGAAAATTAATCTAGGATTAATTGTGGAGATATTTTATCTGGCATAAAATATTATTTAAAGAGAGAGAACGATTAATTTGGAATTAATCGATAAAATAATATATTCGATATATTAAACGAAATTAGATTTCGACGCGGAATTAAAATTGGATTTTAATTCGCGCGAATGAGTTAATTTAGAATTAATTCGCTAGCGACATGAATAGTAATTTTGCTAAGCATAATTATTTAATTAAATTTGATTTAATTACGTCGCAACGGAAAATTCGTTAATTCGGAATTAGCGAACCCGAGCCCGGGAGTGTTTGCAGGACCACTCGCATTTTGAATCAAGTGGGGCCCACAAGTCACATCACGCGTCACATCATTAGTCATTCTTGTGATGGAAGTCACATCAACTTTGAGTGATGTGATGAATGTCACTTTTGTGAGTGATGTGAGTTGTTGGAAGGCTTTAATGCCTTGTACCTTTTTTGAATTTGGTAATTGATTTTTTGTATTTGATTTTTGAAATCAAAATACAACACACAACTTCATCTTCTTCCTCTCTCTCCTTCATTCGGCTTTGAGCCATTCTTCTCTCTAATTTTCTGCAAATGCCGAGAGTTACACAAGGGAAAAAGAAAGATTTGTGGCAAATTTTTCAATGATGCTAGCACATCCAAGGGGTCACACAAAGGTGA